>CATIWC010000500.1:0-383327 GCA_948472305.1 Vicia faba
ATTTAGATAGACAATTAAAATACAAAGAGAGAAAAAAAGCCAGCTCAAATTTTACATGTCAATCACGATAAAAATTAACGTTTTTTAAGAAAAACTAACGACAAGGAACATTTCAGGTAATAGAATGGTTTTTATTGAACTACTTTGTAATGTTCCTAGTTAAGGGATCAAAGCAAAAAAATAAACTAAGTTAAGAGACCAAAAGACACATTAAACCTAATTTATTTAATGTTTTAGATAAAGTTCAATTCAATCACAATTTGCTTATAAAAAAGAAGTTCAATTCAATCACAAAATTTGGAAGATAAAGAGATAAAGGATGATATATTCATACACAAAGTTTAATCTTATTTCACCCTGTTAATTCGAAGTTACATCCAGTTTTATCACATTGATAGATTTTCACTATAATCTAACTGATTACAAAGATTAATAAGATATCTTCTGGTCCAATTGACCAATATTTTATGTTTATTAAACACAAGTAGTTGATTCCAACTGATATCTTTGTCTTCTCAAATAATATGACTAACACTTAGACCATTTCCTATTGCAATCAAATTAATAAATGGTAAAATGTTTACAAATAAGCTTGATCGATAAAATACAAGTGTACTATTTTTCCTCTTGTAATAAATAGGAAAATTCCCCGAATGTTAATCTCAAGGAAAGCATGCATGTATCGAGTTTAATTCGTGGTTCAATTAAACAAAAACTTAAATTAAGGTTTTGTTTGGTTATTGTCATTGTAAAATAAGCAGAAATATTAATTGACTTTTTCTCAGATATGAGGAACATGCTAGGGTAAAGTGTATAAGTTGCCTTGTGAAAACTTTGAATCCCGATTTCTTCAACAAGTTCATAAGACTCAATTACCAGCCCTTTAGGTTGTTTTCCCCTAAGACCTTAATGGGAAGACCTTTGAACATTCATCCTAAATCCTAAGTCCTTAGAGAATTATGATGAAATCAAGCCTTTGTTTTATCAAGAGTTAACTTATAACTATATGGTATCCATAGTCCTAGGTGATATCTGCTATAGTCTAATCGTACAACAAACTTAAAAATCATGGTCCAACTAATTGTTAACAGTAAATCAATCTTGTTGGTCCGACAAAGAAAGTATAAAAACCTCGCACGATTAAATTGAATAAGAAAACAAATATATTGATGAAACTAGAAATCAAAGTTGTTTACAGAATCAAATCAGAGACACCCCCTAGAATTGGAGGTTTAACTACCCATATTGTTCAAAATAACTACAAGATAAAAATTAGACATTACAAGTATTGGGATAGGTTTGATCTCCAATTGCTTCCGCTCATGAGAATCTTCTGCCTTCCAGTCCTTTTGTCTCTCCAAACTTCAATCATGTAAAATTCTTTGCTCTGTCAAAATTCCCCTAATTCATTGTGAAAACTCATCTAAACAGTCAACAAATCATTTATCTCGGTCAGAAATGACCAAAATGCCCCTACGGGTCAAAATAGCTAAAAATCACGAAAACATTCAAATCAGTGTCACTAGCAAACACGGCCTGCATTAGGTGACACAGTTACCTGTGTTGGCCATATGGAATTATAATTTCTTTTTCAAGTTCCAAGCAAGCTGACACGGCCTGTATTAGGTGACACAGTCGCCCGTGTAAGCCCCTTGGCTTCCTACTTCTTCCATGACGGCCATCTTGACACGGCCCGTGTCAGGTGACACGAGTGGCCGTGTCAGGCCTCCTGTAGATGGATTTTGACTTTCTTCAAAACTCCGAATTTTTGCACTTTTTTGCTCTGAATTGTCCCCGATTTATTCCTTTGAGCCTAAAAACAGTAAAACACACAAGCAACACATAAAATGTGGTAAAATGAAATAAAACACTCGACAATCAAAATAAAAGATAACTGAAATCAATGGTAAATAACTGTGTAAAATCCACTAGTCAAACTCCCCCAAACTTGAATCATTGCTTGACCTCAAGCGACAAAAACAAGAGCTCATGACATTCGCAATATACTGGTACTCATACATGAGACTTCTGTTCAAATTGATTAAGAGATATTCCATCTCGTGTTCACATGACGCGAAGAGTTTTTGTAAGAACCTTTTAAAATTGAGCTTCCTCTTCGGATACCTTTCTAACTATACTTTGTACTTAAGTCTCTTTTCAAATTTCCTCCTTTTTCATTCGAACAATCAAATTAAGGCAATGAGAATAATAACGATCATCATATACACAAGACTAATTAGTACTTGTTTTGTTTAGGCACCAAATAAGCATCATTTTCTACTTTTAATTACCGATGAAATTTTCAAACTTTGTAGTTATATATTGTCCTTATTTGAACGGTGTTTGGGGATCAACCCCCTTTGAGCTGAATAACCGGGTGAGGGTTACCCAACTTAGCAGGCCAGTTGCCTTTTACCTCCTCTTCATCATTTGGTGCCATTTTTTTTACTTCTCAACCAATCATACATGCATGTGAATCTATATTATGCCAACTATCAGGATAAACTACTCAAAGAGTACTTATTAAAATACAAGCACTATGGTACAAATCAACATGTTAGACTTGTATCACTGTCACATTATCCAAACTTCCTACCCTAAAACAATCATCCATTTATCTCTATATACTTCCCCAATCTCTTTGAATTACTAACTCTTGTGAAAAATAAAAAATTTCAGTCAAAATTTAGGACGAACTTCAACGGGTGGTTTTACAAAGAAAATAACATAAAACAAACAAATAAACCGCAAAGCAAAGAAGTAAATCCCCCCCCCCCCCCAAACTTGAACTAAACATTGGCCTCAATGTTTCAGAACAAGATCGAGAAGGGTGACTCACAGAGGGTGACACAATACCAATTGTTGTCTCCTAGCTTTTACTAGTAAAGCCCTCTTTTTATTACCTGAAAATAAAAAAAAACAAAAAGAAAAAAATATGTTATTAAAAGCATGGGTTGCCTCCCAGGAAGCGTTTCATTTAATGTTGCATGGCTCGACGATTCATCCCCTTTATTATAGGAGGTACTTCCTCTTCCACACCTTGTTACTTGTCCTTTTTGTAACCCAAAACTCATCCAGATCAAAAGTATGAACCATTTTGTTCCTCCAATCACTTCCAACTTCCTTCTTCTCACCTCGGTGTTCCTTCTTCTTTCTCTTTTTGAATTCTTGACTGAACTTCTAAATTTTTATTGATGCTACCTGAGAGATTATGCCTGATACTTCTTTTGGGAGTGGTTCTGAAATTGTGTTTTCTCCTTCTAGTTTGATCATACCGACAAAAAATTTATTTTTTCCACCTGCACCTTGCTTCTTGATTTCCAACACCCTCAAAGTTATTTCCTCATCAAATGATTTTACCGTCAAATTATCTGACACGATATCAGAATTGCATCGACTAGTAAGAACAAATGGTCGACCAAGAATGATACGAGTCTCTTCATCTTCAGGAATATACATGATCTGGAAATCAACTGGGAAAACAAACTTGTCAATTTCCACCAATACATCTTCAGATATCCCATATGACTGCTTGATAGTGTGATAAGAAAATTTTAATTTTGTTCACTCTCTTATCTTTTCAATAACAAGCTTCTTGAAGATCGATAATGGAATTAAGTTCACACTAGAACCATAATCAATTAAAACCCTCTTGAATGTTCTGTCTTTTATAGTACACAATATTGCAACTGACCTCGGATCCTTCTGCTTGATAGGGATTTTTCTTTTGGGCGTGATTTCACACAGTTTCTCATCACCAGGTACCAGTCCATCTTCTTTTGTTCTCTTTTTTGATAGTACTTCCTTCATTAATTTCTAGTACAAGGGCATTTTCGAGAGTGCTTAATTGAATGGTATGTTGATCTCTAGCTTTTTGAACATTTTTCCAAATTTCTCAAATTCTTTCTCTTTTGGGTCCTTCTTTGATACCCGAGAGGGATACGACAACTTAATCACTGGTTTAGTCTCCTTTGCACTCTTCTTTTTAGATGGCTTCACAGGAAATACCATTTCTTCCTGTTTTTTCTTGTTTTCTCTCACTTCCAGCTCTACCTCTGTGATCTGATCATCATATTCCTTCTCTTCTTTATCTTCTTTAGCAACTTTCTGACTCCTTGTTGCGACAACATTAACATTCTCATGGTTTTTTTTATTTCCTTATGCTTGTAGAGATAATTGTTGTGCAATCTATCCCATTTGAACTTCCAAATTTTTATTGCAGTTGTGGTATTCCTGTGATTTCTCCTTGTCTCTTCTTGGAATTGAGAAGTGTGGGCAACCATCTTTTTAATAGCTACCTCCCATTCTGCCTTCTGTGGAGCTTGTTGCTGATTTTATTTCCAAGAGAAGTTGATATGATTTTTCCACCCCAGATTATAGGTGTTCGAATAAGGATTATTCTTCTTCAAGAACTTGATCTCTTCAATTTATTATGGCATAGCAAGACAATTGCGAATGTAAATAGAAGCAGGAAAGTATTCATCAAGAAAAGTCTTCTCCATTTATTCCCAAGTAGTAATACTCTCAGCAGGTAATGAGTAAAACCACTCTTCAGCATCTTCTGAAAGCGTGAACAAAAACATTCCTAATTTATTAGCTTCTTCAGAGTGCCCCTCAATCTTCAAAGTAGTGCTCACAGTAAGAAACCTTTGCAAATGCTTATTCACACCTTCATTTATCTTTCTGGTGAAAGATATGTTCTCAAGATGTCGGATTATTGAGGGGTGAAGCTGACAATTTGCAACAGTTACCAGTTGATTCACAATAGTCAACCGACCTGCTGGAGCATTTGCTCCTCCGTAGTCCCCAAGAAGTCTCCCAGGTGCTAATGGATCTTCATCCATTGGTCTTTCCTCTTCTGATTCAGACTCTGTATGATCTGAAAGATGTTTTGACTCTGACTCTGTATGAACTGAATGTTCTTCGTCGGAGGCCAGTCTTGCTAATCGAGCTTGTTTATGCCTTGCATGGAAAGTTCTTTCAATTACCGCGTCAAAAGGAATTTCAGCTGATGGATTTCCTCGCATAAAAGGTTAGACACAAATCAGTAATAATGAAAATATAACAATAATAGAAAATAAAATTTTAGTCACAGAGCAACAAAATCTTAATTGAACTAAAATTGAACTCTATAATTTGGCAGTCCACGACAACGATGCCAAAAACTTGATCGTTAAAATAGCAAGTGTGCTATTTTTCCTCTTGTAATCATAGGTAAATTCCCCGAATATTGATCTCAAGGACTGCGTGAAAGTATCAAGTTCAATTCGTGGTTCAATTAAACAAAAACTTGAATTAGGGTTTTGTTTGGCTATTGTCACTATAAAATAAGCAAAAATATTAATTGGATTTTTCTCAGATATGATGAACATGCTAGGGTAAGGTTTATAATTTGCCTTGTAACAACCCTAAATCCTGATTTCTTCAACAAGTTCATAACACTCAATTACCAGCCCTTTAGGTTGTTTTCCTCTAAGTCCTTAGTGGGAAAACCTTTGAACATTCATCCTAAATCCTAAGTCCTTATAGAATTATGATGAAATCAAGCCTTTATTTTATCAAGAGTTAACTGGTAATTTTAGGGTATCCATACTCCTAGGTGATATCTACTATAGTCTAATTGTACAAGAACCTTAACAATCGTGATCCAGCTAATTGTTAACCGTAAATCAATCTTGTTGGTCCGACAAAGAAAGCATAAAAACCTCACATAATTAAATTGAATAAGAAAACAAATATATTGATGAAAATAGAAATCAAAGTTGTTTACATAATAAAATCATGGAAACCCCTAGCATTGGGGGGTTTAGCTACTCATATTGTACAAAATAACTACAAGATAAAAATTAGACATTACAAGTATTGGGGTAGCTTAGATCTTCAATTGCTTCCGCTCATGAGGATCTTCTGCCTTCCAATCCTTTTGTCTCTTCAATCTTAAATCGTGTAAAAATTCTTCTCTTTGTTAAAAGTCCCCTAATTCACCGTGAAAAATCATCTAAATAGTGAACAATTCATTTGTTTCGGTCGGAAATGCCCCTTTGGGTCACAAGTAGTGAAAAATCACGAAAACACTCAAAATCAGCGTCACTAGCCAACACGGCCCGTGTTGGCCATCTGGAATTATATTTTCTTTTTCAAGTCCCAGGAAAGATAACACCGCCCATGTTAGGTGACATGGGTGGCCCTTGTCAGGCCTCCTGTAGATGACTTTTTGACTTTCTCTGAAACTTCGAGTTTTTTTCACTTTTCTGCTCTGAATTGTCCCGATTTATTCCTTTGAGCTTAAAAGCAGTTAAACATGCAACAACTGTGTAAAGTGTGGTAAAGTGAAATAAAACACTCGATCATCAAAATAAAAGATGATTGAAATCAATGATAAATAATTATGGAAAAACCACTAGTCAAAGCCTCATAGAGGATGTAAATAACTTTACATAAAAATACAAGTGCTTTGATCTTTCAATAGAAATTGTATACAATAAAAATCACTTGCTTGCTTCTTCTCTTGACTTTCAATAGAGATTATTATCTATACATTTTTCTTTGAAATTTAATTTCTTTTTCTACTTAAGTTGATTGTCAAATGTTTATTCTGTAAGTTATTTAGTTGATGTATTTGTTAGTCGAGTTGTTGGTTTATGAATAAAATAGTGAGGAGTTGAGTCTTTATATAGCTTATTTTTCATGTCACTTGGATGATCTTTATCTTTTTTGAAAGGAGCCTTTAATATCTTGTATTATTGCATCAAAATATTCCGTGTTCCCATCACTCATAGCAGGCTGTATCACAAACATCGTTGTACCTTTTGCCACTCAGAGCTTGTAATATTTGTACCTTTGACATATGGAATTATATTTTATTTTTCAAGTCCTGGGCAAGCTGACACGGCCCGTGTCAGGTGACATGGGTGTCCATGTCACGCCTCCTGTAGATGAATTTTTGACTTTCTCTGAAACTGAGTTTTTGCACTTTTCTGCTCTGAATTGTCCCGATTTATTCCTTTGAGTCTAAAAGTAGTAAAATACATAACCAACACATAAAATGTGGTAAAGTGAAATAAAACACTAGATAATCAAAATAAAAGATAACTTAAATCAATGGTAAATAAATGTGGAAAAAACCACTGGTCAAAGCCTCATAGAGGATGTAAAAAACTTTACATACAAATACAAGTGCTTTGATCTTTCAATAGAAATTGTATACAATAAAAATCACGTGACTTCTTCTTCTCTTACTTTCAATAGAGCTTATTATCTATATATTTTTCTTTGAAAGTTAATTTATTTTTCTACTTAAGTTGATTGTCAAATGTTTATTCTGTAAGTTATTTAGTTGATGTATTTGTTGGTTGAGTTGTTGGTTTTTTGAATAAAATAGTGAGGAGTTGAGTCTTTCTATAGCTTATTTTTCATGTCACTTGGATGATCTTTATCTTTTTTGGAAAGGAGCCTTTGAGATCTTGTATTATTACATCAAGATATTTCGTGTTCCCATTACTCATAGCAGGCTGTATCACAAACATCGTTGTACCTTTTGCCACTCAGAGCTTGTACTATTACTATCTTATTCACTTTTTCTTAATTGATTATCAACTCAAAATTTTTAGAGGGAAAATAACTAAATCATTCATTTTAAGATAAAATGCTTAAAGATCGTTTATAGAGGAATTGATTTATGAAGGTTAACAAGTTTATCTATTACGAGAGGATCAAATAAGTCGACTTTATAACTTTTAGAATTCACTAGAGGAATTTTGTAGAGCTTGAATACATGATCTAATTCAAGTGTCAATAGTTTATACCAACAGGTACTAGAGTGGGTCACCAAGACGCACACCCATAAGATCCATCAGTAAGACATGAATTTGAAGAAAAAATTCCTTGCATCCTTCTTGAATGTTGTTTTACTACAGTTGATAGATCCATCGAGATCTGCTTATAGTCCGTGTACACACACATGAATGACATGAGCTTGAAACCCGAAGAACTTTAACCTAATTTCTTTATGTTTATCAAAGTGCACACATTTTATGGGAAGATTCGATTTAGATCAGAGTAATTGATGCACATTTACCATTTATTATTTGATTTCCTTACCAATATAATATTGCAGAGCCACATTGGGTACTTTGCCTTAATCATAAATTCTGCCCTTAAGAGCTCTTTGACGACCCTTCTATATGCTTCATCCTTCTTAAGCGACAATATTTTATGAGTTGGTTCAAATATGAGACATTTATCCTAAAAAAAACTAGGCAAAATACCCTTTTTGGTCCCGTATGTTAACATCAAGGTTCATTTTGGTCCCTTAACTTAAAAAATGTTCATATTGGTTCCTTAACTCTTCAAAACACTTCATTTTAGTCCTTTGTGTCTAATTAGCGACGAATTTAATGACCGATTTCTAAGTTTTTTTGTCGCTAATTAGACAAAAAGGACTAAAATGAAGTGTTTTGAAGAGTTAAGGGACCAATATGAACTTTTTTAAGTTAAGGGACCAAAATGAAACTTGATGTTAATATACAGGACCAAAAAGAGTATTTTGCCAAAAAACTAAGTGGCATGTGACCTTGAGATTAAGCCCTGGAAATTCCTTTATCAACAAAGCAAATAAATCATGGGTTTTCTGCAAGAAGATTGTAATATTTTTGTACAAATTTGGGAAACCTTGCTCGGATTTAGATGACTTTAGCCGAATCAACTCTAACTGAGATTTTAACAAAATCTATGTTGTGATCAGATCTTTCTTTCCCCTTTCTTCCAACGACATTGCTTCTTCTCCCCATTCTTTCTAGTTCGAGGGTTATTCTTATATTCAGGCATCCAAATCCACATATTCCCTAGAGGTTTCTTTAGGAACAAAAATTTCATCAAATAATTGTTTTCTAACTAACAAGGCCATAAAACATATATGTGACGCTGCCAAATATAATTTTAACACCACGAATTCACAGTACCTGAGTGGAATTTCACTTTTAGGTGTGTCTTTGGTGACACCATGAACAAGGTTGCTAGCACTGGCCTTCTCAAAATTCAATTAAAAACATGCATACATACAATCACTAAGAATCTCATCGTAATGGTTCTTTTATATTTTACGACATCAAATTCTATAGGGAGCTCTACATACGACTAGGGTTTTACGTCGATTACATCTGAAACATGGAGGTTTTTGTTGTGGTAGTGATGAAACATTTCTGTGCATTTATGCGTACATGATACCACAAAAACTCCCATGGTCCACTAGTATGAATCAAACTTTGTGGCTTTCCATTTTTGCCCTTACCAAAATGGGTACTTGGTGGTTTAGAATACCATAACTAACTCGTTAAGGTAGAACAACTGAGAAGCATCTTCTCTTTCGATGAATCCGTATAATATACCTTCTATTTTGGATTTTTATGCTCTCTTATTAGGGAAAAACAGTTACCTAATTGACTTCAAACACAATGGGGGTGGTGATTTATGATATAAAGAAGATTGACAAAAGATGATGAGAGGTATAAGAAAATAAAGTAAAAAAATTAAATAGATAAGATATCAAAGAAAAACATGTTTCCCTCTCCAAAATCCAAGACTTTTGTGCCTCCCAAACAACAAGAAACCTTCGCAGACACAGTAAAAAATGTGTGCAACATCCCACTAAGTTAGCTTCCAACACTATGTGTGAAATGATACATACTAATGATTGTTATTCAAGAAGAAAAGTACATTATGGGAGTAGAATCTAGTAAACATAACTTGCACGATCAGGTAATGATGCCCAAGGGTTCAATGAATCTCATGGTTTCCACTTTAAAAACCAAATTAATAGTGATTTGGAAGTCTATCGGGAAATATGGTACCACATCCCTAGGTAAAAGCTATTTAACTCACATTCTTCTCCTAGGAATATGTTAGAAGAGTAAGGTTGATTAACACATGGAACATCAACCCTAGTCACCTCAATCTTTTTCTATGGAACAAAGACTTTAACATCAATCATCTAAAGCAAACTCCATCTTAAGTATGAGTGTTAATTCATGGTTTGGATCAATAATTTTGGATACCTAAGATAATATTTTCTATAGTAAGTAATATCAGAACACCTCTATACACAAATTTTGTAACAAGCAAAGGAAACTTTTAGAGGCCTTTTGGTCATTTTGTGATAGTCTTAGTGGACATGGAACTGGCCAAGGAGATAAGGTACACGTTTCTTGTTGAAAGAAAATGATATGTGTTCTTTGTATAGCTGGAGTATAATAATTATTGTACCCCAAAATTTTCCCTCCCATTTTATTCAAAACATACTCACAAAGGTCTCAAATATTCAAAGCCACTCAAGAATTGACTGGTCAAACCTCCTCCTAAGCAAGGGTCTTCAACTAGGCTTTTATGCTTATCAAGGAAGATTAGGTTTAAAGGGTCTCAAATGACTTTCATGGTTCATCATAGGTCTTCAATAATGCTTATGTCAAGTTTCAAGTCTTTCATCACATGTTTTCTCAATCAATGACTCTGAAGATTAAAAGTCAATTGTATTGGGTAAAAGTCAATTGTGGTCAACATACGGTCAAACTTCAAGAATTTTTTGTCAACATCAACATTTTGAGGTGATATTCATCATTTGATCAAGGGTTGATCATTATTCCTCAAGGAAAGCTTTCAAATCATCAAAAGTCAAAAATTGCTAAATTAGGGTTTTGGTTAAAGATGACTGA
Organism: Vicia faba; assembly: GCA_948472305.1. NCBI lineage: Eukaryota > Viridiplantae > Streptophyta > Magnoliopsida > Fabales > Fabaceae > Vicia > Vicia faba. The sequence continues at coordinate 10,707 of CATIWC010000500.1, forward strand.
TCATTGATTTTTGGCCTAGGGCATGACCTAATGGCTTAAAGCATGATCTCAAGGGCTCAAATACAATATTTTGACCTAATTACATGGCTCATGACATTTCCAAAGATGCAAGTGATTGATAGTTGAATAATTGAATCAATTGATAAAAAGTCAACAGTCATACAAAAGTCAAACTTTGATTCTTTTGTCAACAGTGGAATTTAAAAATCAAGAATCATCAAAACATTCAAAACTATAAAAATTTGTCATCAAGAATCAAGATAATCAAGAAATTCAACAAAAGTAAAAATTGAAGATTTTCAAACACTTAGAAAAATTCAAGTGTTTTGTACCTAAAAAACCCTAACTTCACAAGCAAGTTTCCTCAAGATACAAGTTGATTCAAGGAAAACTTTCAACATGAAAGTTGTAGTGATTAATGAAGTCTACATATTTTTTAATGTAGGATGATCCTAAAAAAGTTCTTGGATTAAGAGATATGGGCCCATGAAGTTCTGATATTTTTACCCAACACTTAGAAAAAAATTTCTAAGTGTTTTGTTCTTAACAAAGTCACTACTTTATGCCCATTTTACACTAAGATCCAAATTGATTCAGCAAAAACTCAAAACATGAAAGTTGTAGATCTTGATTCAAGCTTTCTAAAATATCCAAGAACACAAATTTATCATACTTGAGCTAGAAGTTTCGAGGAGATGAAGATGGCATGTCAAACTTGAATTATAGGTCATTATTTTGAAAACCTTGTGGACAAATCTCAAACCTAAGCTACATGATCTCACTTTTCAGTCTATTTAAATTCTAAATATCACCTTAATCAGAGATTTACATAGGTCCTAAGTGTATTACACAAAGATTAGAAGCATTGTCCAAACATGATACCATTTATGGTTGAAATTGCAAAAGTAATATTTTTATTTTGATAAAGATCAACTTCTGCCAACAACTCTCTTCTTTTGAGCTTGAAACCAGCTATGAAAATCATAACAAGATCTCAAATATCAGAATTAACCTCTAGAGGTCAGCAAGAGTATGGAAAATCCCTTGAATCACTCCCTTTCTTCATCATGAAGCAACATGCTTTTTTGTGTATTTTCAAACCAAATGACCCAACCAGCTTTCCTTGTGAACTAAGAACGATTTCTGAAAGTTAGAGGGACCATTTGCAACCTCTATAAATAGAGAGGCAAGGCTCATAACCAGGACATGGGAATTTGCACCAAAACACCATTATAGAAATTTCTTCAAGCCTCAAACTTCCATTCCTCATTCTACTCATGTGTTTTCCATTGTTATCATTTACAAAGTTTCTAAAACTCATTTAGAAGTTATCCAACCCATAAAATCCAAATTGGCACCGTGCCATTCTCACCCTCTCACTCAAAAAATAGTCATCTGCATATTGACTTGGTTGGATCGTTTCAGCAAGTTTCAAAGCAAAGTAAGGATTAGAATAGTTTTAGTGAAGTCCCAACAAGCTCATAGGATCATCACATTGCACCTGGAAGCAATAGAACAAACTTTGGACTTTATCCAAAAGGGTAAATTATGACCTCTTTCGAAAACCATCGTACATGCATCATTAGTGTTTAATTTCTGAAGCAAAAATGTAGCTTTTGATGTGTTAAGTATGAGCCCTAAGCTAGTTGCCTTCAATTTTACTCGTACTATGAGTTTGGTGCTTCTGATTTTTTTAGGGTTCTCTGGTTTTTGAACAAATTCATAATATTCTTTGAGGGTTAGTTAAAATAAATGGTATCATTGAATTCGTGATTAAAATTCAAGCAACTTTGTTGTTTACACTTTTTGAAATGGCTGAGAAATGAAGCTTTTACAAGATTTGAAAATAATGTTGATATTGCTGGCGCGAGGAAGAAGATGAAGTTCATCTTCAAATTTCTTAAAACTTAGTTTATTATATATTTTTAGTTGTTGTGTTAATATTAGATGAAACAGTCGTCCCAACGGTAGAAGGAAGCGTGCAAAGGCTTTGGTGTGCCAGGGCAAGGGTTCGACCTTTGCCTCTGGCATTTTATTTTCTAACATTTCCTTTGTAGATCAGGTGTAATAAATTCCAATGCGCGCATGGTGTGCCTCAACCCCACACCATCAGATCTCAACTATCTTGATCCAACATTTCCAAATCAGCACGCCTATGGTGCACTCCAAGGAATTGTCCATACTAGATCCAACGTAGTATTGGGCTTTGGCCAGTTTTGGGCTTGGTGAATTTTTTTTATCACCCCCCAATCTACTTATATCCCAAGCCCATTCACTTTTTTTAATTAACTATTTTTTTGCTTAATTAAATTTTATTTATTCACAAAAAATCATAAAAGCATAAACAAATTAGATTTAGGTTTTTAATAAATTAATTTAATTTTTGTAAATAGGAATTAATTAATTTAATCATACTTTTTTTTATTTTAAATAATCAAGTAATGAATTAATTAGAATTAGATTTTATTCTTTGTTTTACACTTCAAATATTTTTCTAAACAAAAACACCAAAAATATTTTCTAAACAGTTAGAATTTTTTAGGTCTTAAATATCTTTTCCTCTTCACCATCTCTGCGCTCTCATTTACTTTTTTGTATTATTGTAATTGTCAATAGTTTGAAATAGATAATTAGGGTTTATTGCTTTTCCTCCCCAATTTATGGTTTGTACTCCCCATCCCTGAAGCGATGTAATAGCGTAGATTTATTTCCCGCATTTTTATTTTCTGCACTTGTATATATTTAACTTCTAGATTAATTAGGCGTGCATGGCAAGACATAAAAAGAACAAACATTAGAAAACCTAATCTCAAGATAAATACTTGAAATCAAAACATTTCGCACACGCGCACCTCTAGGGTGACCCTCACTTATTGCCTCAGATTTAAACAGTCATGTCCCTCGAATGTGCGACGCTTTAGCAAAGACCCTCAGTCAAAAGATCCTAGTCCCTCGATGACCCTTCGATGCTAGATTCAGTAAATGATCTTAGTCCCTTACGAGAATTGCTAAAGCATCCTACAATTTGCCTTATATGAATTTACGATGACTCGCGCCCGTCCCTCGCATCCAATGATAGGGCTTCCTACTAACTAATGGTAGGATAGCACTATCTAGAGGAGGAGGAAAAGAATAAAGACTTCTTTCAGTAGGTAGATCGCTCGTAGTCACTTACTCATAAACTTTTCAAAAGAAAAACATCTTTTCACAAAACAACACTTTATTTCATAAATATTTTCAAAACAAACATTTTATATACATTCTCAGCAATACGAGAATCATTACAAAATTGTCGCACTTAGGCATTTTCAAAATATTTTCAAACATACACAAACACAAAGAATTTTTAAAGTGAGCTAGCGATTAAGAGCCCGTAGATAACTATAGATGAAAATGGTGCTAACACCTTCCCTTTTCATAACCCACCCCCCTTACTCAGAAAATTTCTCAAAAGGTCTTTCCTGTTCTTTTTAACCTTTCTTTTATTGGATAAAAGAAAAGTCGGTAGCGGCTCTTGCTATCCGCAACATTTACGATAAAACGTAAAACCCAAAAGTCAGTTATCCCACTGTATTACAGAACTGGTGACTCTACTAGGGAATACAAACTAAAAGTGGGGTTACCTTAAGAGCTAGATCACCTTTATTACTTTACTTGTTTGCCTTATGTGTTTTATATTTCGGGATATGCTTGGGTTTATTTCTGGTATAGATCATATACCCGGATCTGGGGGAATTTTAGGTAAGTAACAATAGATCTTGAAAATTATACGGCATAGACCGATATGGTTGAAATGATGGCTATGTTAGTGCAACACATTGGTTGGTGCCGGTGTCCCTTGAGTCAGTCAAGGAGAATGATGGGCTGTCGCGTGGTGTCATAAGCACTAACTGACCTTAGAATCTTAGTTGACACAACTTAGCCATTAGAAAGTATAGAGATGGTCGACTTTGGTGCAGACTGAAGTTGGTTGATACTCGATACTACACTCATTGAGATTGAACTCTCGGGATATTTCAGCCGCAATTCAGATGCTTGAGCTAAAACAATGCCTGAGAGAAAAATCAGTGATATGAGATTCTTAGAACCCGGTTACTTCTTTTAAGAAAGGTTGAGCCAACTAAACTCAAGAGGGTACTTACCTATAAACTCCATGCAAGCTTGAACCTAAGGCCTGGTGTGTCTTGGTTGTGTTTGATTAAATTGTTCGAACATGACATCATGAAATCATACCATATCATTTTCACTAACCATTTCAAGGACCTAGGGATTTATCTTTGTTCTGTTTTGTAGGTTATGGCCTTCGCTCACAAAAATGCTATCTGGATCAGTCTTGTAAGGATACCTTCTCAACTTAAGGAGCTAGTCTCAAAAGTTCCTGAAAGCTCCCAATTCACCAAAAGGCACGATCATCTACTCAGTTTGGTTACTTCGGGTTTTAAAGAAGGCATGATGAGTGTTTCATTCCAGTTCTTTGATCTCGCACATCACTGTTACACATTTCTAGATTATCAGCTGGTACCCACAATGGAAGAATTCTCTATGCTACTAGGAATACCTGTTCTTGATAAGACACCTTTCACTGGTTTAGAGAAAGACCCATAACCTGAAGAAACTGCAGCAGCCTTATATCTGAAGTGGTCCGACATTGTAGCTAATTGGGAAACAATAAGTGGAGTCAAGGGTTTTCTTGCTAAGTTTCTGTTAGAGAAGGCTCGGCTATTTTTGGATGCTATGATTTTTCAGGCTTTTGAGGAAATTTTGGCTTTTCTGATCTATGGTTTGGTGATATTCCCTAATCCAGACCAAATCATAGATGTGAATGCTGTCAAAATTTTGCTTACTCGTAACCGTGTGCCTACTTTGCTTGGAGATATTTTGCATTCTCTTCACACTCGTACTATGAGGAAGTGAGGGACTCTTATGTGTTGCATACCTTTGCTATCCAGGTGATTTATTTCTCACCTTCCCCGATCAGTAGTGAAGAACGAACAAGGTTTGAGGTGGTCACAAAGAATAATGTCACTTTCTCATTCAAATATCTATTGGTGTTCCCGCTCTCTGGAAGATGTTACTACCATTAACCATTGCGGGGAATTCCATAATGTTCCACTCCTCGGAATTAGCGGAGGTATTATCTATAACCATTCTCTAGCTTTACGCCAATTTGGTTATGCTCGAAGAGATGGTCCTCATGACATGCTTATCCAGGGTATTGTATTCGATTACGAGAACAATTTTCAAGGTTATTGTTAAAGGTTTATACATACTTGGGGCATGGTGAACAAGATTGATAGCAAGCCTTTAGGACAAAAGAATTACATCTCTTTGGAGCCCTACATCAGATGGTGTTGTACCCCAAAATTTTCTCTCTCATTTTATCAAGATTTCTCCTTACAAGACTCTTTGAACTCAAGACCAAGCTAGGGTTTGCTCTGCTCAAGACATCTCCTTGCACTGTTGACCTAAATTAGGGTTTGGGTTTGCACAAGGAATTTTTGACTTCTAATGATCAATGTGACTTTCATGCTTCATGTTGAACTTATAAGATTTCTCATACCAAGTTTCAAGCCTTGAATCAAATTTTTGCCCAATCAATTGGACATTTGACCTAAAAATCAGCTGTATTGGGGAAAAAGTCAACTATAGCCAATTTACAGTCAAACCTCATAAATTTTGATCCAAATCAATATTATAGGCTCATATGAACCATTTGATCAAGTTTGGACCACAACTCCTCAAGAAATTTGATCAGATCATCAAAAGGGCAAAATGGTCATTTTTAGGGTTTTGACTGCAGAAGGGCAATTTCTGATTTTTCACCTAGCCAATGGCAAATTGGGTTCAAGCATGGATTCAAGGACTCAATGGCATCATCTTTACCTATTCACAAGGTTCAAAAGATCTCAATTGCAGTGGATTGACAGATGAATTTTCCAATCAACTGATCAAGAATCAACTGTACACTGAAAAGTCAAACTTTGACTTTTTGGTCAAAATCAAGTGCCAAGGGTCATTTTTCATCAAGATGTGTCAAAAAATGAAACTTGTTCATCAAGAAACCTAATTTTGCAAATTAGGGTTTAAGATTGAAAAATTTCATAACTTAGAATATTTCTAAGTTATGAAATTTTCTTATTTTTTTCCAACTTTGCCCAACTTTTTCACCATGATGAAATTGGATTCAAACAAAACTTACAACATGAAAGTTGTAGTCCTCCACAAAATATACAACTTTTATTCACATAGTTTTCTCAAAAGAAGCTTGGATCTCAAGTTATGATTTTTGGAACAAGGGTCCATGAAACTTTGAACTTAGTGAAATTTTGCCCTAGTTTAGGCAGGATTTTTACCTATCTTCATGGCAAGTTTTCACCTAGTTCCACTTGGAATCTCAAAATTCATTTCAAATATGGATTCTAGATAGTTACAATCTTTCCAAAATGTCCAAGAACTCTCCAAAATCATTTATGGTTAGGGAGAATCGAAGGTTTGAATTTGGAAAAAATCACTTTGATCCATGGCATGTTTCATGTTGCTACAAGTTGCAATTTCCATCCAGCATTGTTTATACTTGTTTACAGGTATCTAAACCCTTCCAAACTCAATAATTAAATGCAAACTCAATGTATTGAAGCTTTGTTCTGATCATTAGAGGTTTACACAAGGGATTAATCCAAAAATAGAAAAAAGGCAACATTGCCTTTTTTGTCAAAACTTGCTTTATGTCAAATTGCATCCCTTGAGCCTTGAACCAAATCTTGGAAAGAAAACAATATCCACAAACTTGGGGGGCCAAGATCACCAAGTGCATACTGGAAGATAGCCTGTACGGGCCTGTCTTGTATCATTTCACACTTTTACTTAAAAAACAAGTAAACTTGCCAAAGAGCCACAACTTGAGTGTCTGTTATAACCAACTCTTGCAAGCATTTGAAACAAGTTTTTTGCACATTTCCTTGAGCCAGAAAAACAAGCCATCCAACCCTCAAGCCTTCCAAAACACAAAAACACATTCTTCTTGCAAAACAGGGCAGTTTCTGCACTTTGAGTTCCATAGCAAAAACTACTCGTGCATTTTTCCCCAAACCTGTTCCAATACCTTCCATATAACCCACCTGAGTTATCCCAACCATTGGCCATTGACTGTAACTCCATTTGCAAGCTTCACCATTTCTGTTTTGAGCTTGTGCAGGTTGACTTCTACAAGCTTGTTCAAGCAAATCCAAGGCAAACTAAGCATTGGGGAAGGTCAGAGGAAGTTCAAGCAAGCTCCCAAGCATCTCAGGCCTTACTGAAAAGCTCTACATTGCCATACTCGTGTTCAACTGAAACAGGTATTTTTCAACTTCCTATCTCTCTATTTAGGAATCATTAGGCTTAGGTTTATGAATAAAAAATGTAGTACTCAAAGCCCTTAAGTTGTACATATGCATAGATTTCATTTAAATTAAGTGTGCTAAGAGAATTTGATTGATGAACTTCCTGAAAAAGTTAGGTTAGAAATTAGGGCCAGAGAAATTCTCTCTGGTCTTTGAGAGTTAGATCAAGTTTTTTATATGGTTGGAATCGTCTTGAAAAATGCTATGACTTTGGTGTTATGAGTTTTTGTTTAGAGCACGTATGCAGGATTTCCAGATTTTGTACACAGGCGCGTGTTTTTGTGATTCAAAGGTTGAAGATGAAGCTGATCTGGGCTGGGCCTTGTCATTTCCTTGCTATTTGCACCACTGACTTGCTATTTACACCCCTCAACCCATTTGATTTATATTTTCATATTTTTCATTTCTTTTTTAGTTTCTGACTTTATTTTTATTTTTCTAAACATAAAAAATTACTAAAAACATTTTCATAAATTTTCACATTTTATTTTGTATTTTTTATTATTTTTTCTAACATAAAAATAATTGTTAAATAACATGCTTTTATTTTATTTAATAAAAAACTTGAAAATAATATATAAAAATATTATATTTTTATTTTTACTATTTTACATACTTAAATAATATTTTTCTAATATATTTTTATTTTTTGACATTTATATATATTTTATTATTTTATTGTACATAAATAATACAATTAATATATATATATATATATATATATATATATATATATATATATATATATATATATATATATATATATATATATATATATATATATATATATATATATATATATATATATATATATATATATATATATATATATATATATATATATATATATATATATATATATATATATATATATATATATATATATATATATATATATATATATATATATATATATATATATATATATATATATACTTTCTTAAAGAAAATTAGGGTTTTTTCCCTTAATAAAAATAATCTTTTATTTTATTATTTTTTTAATGCATTAAATATTTCAATTTTTTACATACATAAAAATAAACAAAAATATTTTTACATATTTATAATATTTTGCATATTTATATTTAAATTGCTTATTTAAATATTGCTTATTTATTATTTGATGCAAAGAATTCAATTTGGATGTAATAGTAAATCTTAGGGTTTTATTTTCTTGCAAATACTCCCCATTCAAAATTGTATCCCCCTCCCCATATCAATGTTGTAATAGTCGTAGATTTATTTTACGCATTTATAGCTTTCAAATATGCCATGATAGAGATTAGGGTTTGTATGCAATATCCAAAATCAAAACAAATAGCTAGACCTAATACAAGACATAAAAGCATGCAAATTGACAACACAATGCACACATGCACCCCTAGGGTTTCATCCACTTGTTGCCTTGAAAATGGCCATGTTATGCATGTTGAGTATCTTGGAAAAACAAAAACAAAAAAACAAAAGATCATAGTCCCTCGATGACGCTATCTTGGTTGCCTATACTAAATGATCTAGTCCCTAAAAAATTTGTCAAAGATACTTAGCACAATTGCTATCATGGTCAATATGATGACCCGCGCCTGTCCCGTTTAACATCCAAATACAAGGTTATTTACCAAATGCAATGGTAAAACAACATTGTCAAAAGGGTTAAAAATGTGTAGGAAAGACTCTTGAGTAGATAGGGTGGACAACTCTTAGTTACTTGATCAAAATTTGCAAAAAAACATCCTTTCTATTTTCAAACACACATCACAACACAATTTCAAAACATTTCCCAAAAACAAACTTTCAAACATTGAAATATCTTTTCAAAAGACAAACATCTTTATATATATTCAAACAAGAATCATTACAAAGGTTGCCACAACGATGGCCTCTTTTCAAAACATTTTCAAAACCACATACAATGCACCATTTCAAACAATTGAAAAGCAAAAGCAAGTGATCTAAACAAGTAACTAAGAGCCCATGGAAAACCATGTATGAAAAGGGTGCTTGCACCTTCCCTTTTCATAATCTACCCCCCGAACCCAAGAAAACATCTCAAAGGTCTTTCCTGTGCTTTTTGACCTTTCCTTTGGATAAAATAAAAAGTCGGTGGCGACTCTTGCTAAACTGAAACATTTGCGAACACAAACACAAAACCTCAAGTCAGTTCTCCCACCGTATCACAAATGGGTACGAGCTCGTGCTTAAAACCTTATAATGCTATATCCCGTTGTCTTACCAGTAATTGTGGAGCCTGTTTCCGAGGGGGATATTCCTTGTACCATTCTTCATTCAGATATGCCTACTGACCTTGGAATTGCAGAAGTCCTGGATTCAACTCAAGGAAGAATGGGACACCTTTGAAACTCAATTCTATGCAAGCGAAAATAAAGTTTTAGAGCTCACAAAGCAACTTCACAAGGAGAAAATCCGTAATGCATACATCGACACGAAGAGGAAGCGTCTGTGGAAGACTTGAATCTTAGGTTTTAGAAGTTCATATTGTTGTCTCTTTGATACCCTTTTGTTTTAATTGTAAGCTTAAGAGGTAATTGTAATCTTGAACTTACTAATAAAAATATTTGCTTTTGTTTCCTCTTGGTTAATAAATTTAAATCTCCTAAGGTCCTTGAAAACATTGCATCCACATATCATGCATCATTTCATAAACAGGTTTTCCAATACAGGTCTTCTCATATACTTATTATTTATTCCAGTATAAGATGGCCCTCTAACAAACTGTCAAGGATCTGTAGGCTCAGCATGCACAACTTCAAGAGACTCTTCTGAATATTTCCAAAGGGAAACAAGAAATTATGACGCTCCTCACCAAGAAAAAGAAGACTAAGAAGCCGGTTGTTATCCTCAATATGGGGAGAAAATTCAAAGGTCCTGCTCGGCTGGTTCAAGCGGATGATGTTTCCTCTGAGGAAGACGAAAACCAAGAGGAGGATGGTACAAGTGTCAGGGGTGAAGATAATATTCCTGAAGATGAATACTACTCTGACGAACAGTACCCTTCTGCAGATGACAAGTACAAGCAGTTAGAAGACCGTCTCAAAGCTATTGAAACCCAGAAAGCGCCTGGATTGGATTTTGGAGAGCTAGGTATGATTCTGAGGGTGGTCATCCCTCACAAATTCAATGCCCCTATATTTGCTAAATACGATGGGGTCTCTTGTCCCAAACTTCATCTGAGGTCATATGTTCGAAATATCCAACCTCATATTGCTGACAGAAAATTATGGGTCCATTTCTTTCAAGAAAGTTTATCTGATACTCAACTTGAATGGTTCTATCAGCTCGAAGGAAACAACATTCACACATGGGAAGACTTGGATGATGCTTCCTACAAGCAGTATCAATATAATGTTGACCTTACACCGACTCGTGTATAGTTGCAAAACATGTCCATGGACTCGAATGAAGGGTTCAAGGAATATGTACATAAATTGAGGGACTTGGCTTGAAGGGTGCAACCTCCTTTAATTGATAGGGAAATGGTATATATGTTTATGGGTGTGAGGGAAAGATTTAAATGATGTCAAAACTATGTTGGACATGTTTCTAGATGATATGGTTGACAAAGTAGCATGAAAAGTCTTCAAAAATTGGTATTTTTGAAAATTTATATTCTATGAGTCGACTCAAAGAAAGCTCGGGTCGACACATGATTAAAAGTTGCTCCTTTAGGACATCTCAGGTTTGATCACGTCGACTATGTGGTCGACTCATCCTGGAGGCAATGTTTAGGAACTATGTGTTGACACATGGATCTTGCACTTTGTCATGTGGCATCTTCGAGAATGCTCAGGTCGAGTTATTCTTCTACATAGGTCGAGGCATGGATCATGAACACTATCATATGGAGCCTTCGGGAATTCTCAGGTCGAGTTACCTCTTTTGCATAGGTCGACACATGGCTTGTATACACTTTCATATGGAACCTACATGAATGCTCAGGTCGAGTCCCCTTTTGCATAGGTCGACCGCTCGCTCGTAAAAACTGTTTTTCAGTCTTTTAGTTTGGGTCTTGACCTTAGATAAAATATATATACTTGTTTGTTTATTTCATTTGGTTTCAACAATAAAAGTGAAATAGATATACAAGGTACTCATCATCTTCAACCTCTCACTCATCCATTGACAACTACACATAATATTTTTTTTCAATCAAGGTGCGAAGCGTGTGTTGACAACGTCTGAAGTAGAAGATTGTGATCTTGTTCGGGTTGAGTAATTATGGGTTTTTATTGAATAAAATTTAAGGTTTTTTTCCTCCAAGATCATTGAGATTTGGGGGTTTTTGACAATTCTTTGCATCATCAAATTCAGTCGTGCTTAAGGGATTGAGGAGTTGTGGGTTTGCTCAACAAGGTAGCTACAATCAGAGTATTTTGAAGGAAGAATTAGGGCAATCATCTTGCGATCAAATCAGCCAAGTAGAGGGTTTGAGAAACGGTTTGGATTCTCAACAAGGTAGTCACAACCAGAGGTTTATCAAAGATTGGTGACATACTTGATTCAAATCGAATCAAGGGAAGAGAGGAGCTCAGTTTTCAATTCAACATATTGGGTTTAAATTGTGGTGACTATTTTCTATCTCTTGTATAAACTTTGGAATCATAATAGCAACTATCCTAATTCAAAATTCGAGAATTAGGGGCACACATACCCTACACGAGGACGAAAGGGGGAACTGCCTTAACAAATCGTGTGTCATTTATCTTTCTCGCTCTTTACCGTTTATTTGCAATAATCTAAAAAATGTGCTCTCGTGGTTCCAACTGTCCTGATTTGTAGTGCAATAGAACCGTTACTAAAAACTATAGTAATCAATTTGATTGCTATAATTGATTTCAACACTACAAATTAAGGTAGATTGGACTTGGTGAAATTAAGCACACCAAGTGTTCGATAAAAGTCCAAAAGTGCAAATTTGTGTATTTTCTTCTCAACATTTCATTGGAAGTAATTGACAATAGTTAAAGAGTATAAGTGATCAATTATAATTGAGTTAAGTGTTAATAATTCTCATTGATTCATTCCATTCGGTTTTTCGCATATCCGGTCTTTTCAATAGAGGATAGTTTTAGACAAGTGTATCCAGGTAGCTTTCACTGTGCTTCAAGTTTTTCTTAAAAATTGATTTTAAAAATCAAGGTATCTATTCAATCCCCCCTTCTAGATAAACCCTATCATCTAACAAGTGGTATCAGAGCACTGGTTCATCTAGTGCTTCACGTATAACTCTTTAGACAATGGAGAATGATCCAAAAGGGGCGTACAATAGAGCTCCTATTTTCACCGGTGAAAACTATAGCTATTGGAAAGATTGTATGCGTGTTCATATCAATTCTGTTGATAGAAAAATTGGAAAGTCATAGAAGAAGGTCTTATGGCCATAACTATGTTAAACAATGCAGGTGTCGTTGTACCTAAACCAGACGCACATTGGGCTGAAAAAGATGAGAAAAACTATGCTTATGACTGGAAAGCTAAAAAATGCACATAACAGATCTTGGAGTTGATGAATACTTTCGTATCTCGCATTGTGATACCTTTAAGGAAATGTGGGATGCTTTACAAGTTACCAATGAGGGTACAAATGATGTCAAAATAGTAAGGATTAACACTTTAATTCAAGAGTTTGATCTTTTTCACATGAAGCATGGTGAAACCATTGTTGACATGCAAAAGAGATTTTCTCACATAATAAATCGCTTACACACACTTGGTCATATTACTTTCTATGTTGTTGTTATTAACAAGATTTTGAGATGTCTTAACAGGGAATGGAAACCTAAGGTCACGGCTATCAAGGAAGCCAAAGATCTAAATACATTAGATCTTACAACACTGTTTGGTAAACTTCAAGAATATGAGCAAGAGCTCACAAATCTTAATAAGCATGAAAAGAAAGAGAAGAAAGAAAAGCTGAGGGACACTGAGAAGAAGTCCATCGCGTTAAGGGATTCAAGATCCAAGTCTTCCACCATAGATTCAAGTGGAAGTGACTCAAGTGATGGAGATGAAAGTCCAGATGAAGATTTGGGTTTATTCGTAAAGAAGTATAATAGATATCTTCGGAAGAATGAAATTCAACATTCAGACAAGAATCTCGTTGACTATAGAAGGCAAGCTAAGCTAAACAAACCTTTTGAAAGAAAGAGAGATAATTCAAAGGGATCTTGTTACAATTGTGGGAAACCCGATCATTATAAACCAGATTGTCCCTTGTTCAAGAAAGACAAAGTAAGAAACAATTTTCAAAAGAAGTCGAACAAAGCTAGAAGAGCATACATTGCTTGGGATAGTGATAGTGATTCGTCAAGTAAAGATGACTCTAGTGATGAAGAAGAAAAAGAAAACTTGTGTCTTATGGCGCATCACAAAAAGAAAAAAGAATGTAAGTCACTCTAAATATGACTATGTTGATGATATGTATTATATTGAATTACTAAATACCTTTAATACTCTACATCATGAGGCTAAGGAAGCTTTAAAACGCTTAGCCTAAAAAAAAAGATTTTCAAATACCTTGAGCATGAAGTTTCCAAATCCGAAAAGGAGTTGGAAACTCTCAAGGAATCCATGATAGAGAGTATCAAAGACAGGGATGAAATTGACAAGACCTCTTGGAAAAATTGGCATGGTTGTGAAACTTGTCACATTTGGCAAAAAGAGATTAAAGTTCTTAAAGCAAAATTAGACAAGGCCTTATAACCCGAAATTTCATTTTCTATTGATCGTTCAATCTTTAGAAAAAGCATGATTAATCCCTATCAAAATATTCTTATCAAATAAGAGAGCAATCAAGTAAAAGTAACCCCTATCAAGACTCAGCTTATCTATATTGTTTCAAGGAGGGACAAACCATTAAAAAATGTCGATTTAGAATATTTTTGGTACCTAAAGGCATTTTCAAATTGTCTCCCAAAGACAACCCATGTTTCACTCACACACAAGAAACCAATAAAAATTGGGTACCTATTTCTCTTGTTTGATTTTGTAGGTGGAATGTCTTGAGACTACGGAGAGAAGATGGTTTCTCGACAGTGGGTGCTCAAGACATATGATGAGTGACATTTCCCTATTCTTTGACTTTGTGGCTAAGAAGAAGGGCTTTGTAACCTATGGTGATAACAACAAGGGAGCTATACTCGGAAAAGGTAGTGTAGGTAATCCCTCTTCTACTACTATCCCATATGTCCTTTTAGTTGAGGGTCTTAAACACAATATCATTAGTATTAGTCAATTATGCGACAAAGGATATAGTGTTTCTTTTTCAAAAGATTGTTGCTTAATTGAAAATAGTAATAAGGAACTTGTGTTAAATGGCTTGAGGGTTAATAATGTATATATGCTTGACTTGAATGAAGTATCTTTGACCGATGCTAAATTTCTTTTCTCCATGAGTGAAGACTCATGGCTTTGGCATAGGCGATTAGCACATGTCAACTTTGACATGCTTAACAAAATTGTATCAAAAGATCTAGTTTTTAGTTTTCCCAAAATAAAATTTTCTAAAGATCACGTATGTGATGCATGTCAGATGGGTAAACAAACAAAAATTCCTTTTAAATATAAAAAGATTATCTCTACAAATAAACCACTCGAACTTCTCCACATGGATCTTTTTGGTCCATCTAGAATAAAAAGTCTAGGTGGTAATTTTTATGGTTTTGTTATAGGAGATAACTTCTCTAGATTTTGTTTGACAATTTTCTTAGCTAGCAAAAGTGACACTTTTTCCGCGTTTGGAAAATTTTCTAAGATGTTCCAAAACAAGTTAAACACTAAAATTGTTACAATCTGAAGCGATCACGAAGTTGAATTTAAAAACCATCTCTTTGAGGAATTTTGTGAAAAACATGGCATTGATCATAATATTTCCGCACCATGCACTCCACAACAAAGTGGAGTAGTGGAATGCAAAAACCATGTTTTAGAAGAACTCGGAAAAACTATGATCAATAAACATGCCCTTCCTAATTATTTTTGGGCCGATGCCATAAGTACGACTTGTTATATTTTGAATAAGATCCTAATCCGTCCAGTTCTAAACAAAACTTCTTATGATTTACTAAAAGTAAGAAAGCCAAATATTTCACACCTCACGTTTTCGGATGTAAATATTTTATGTTGAATAATGGAAAAGAAAATATTGGTAAGTTTGATTTAAAAGCAGATGGAGGTATCTTACTCACAATCTAGTAAAGCTTATAGAGTATGTAATAAAAGGTTACAAATTGTTAAGGAATTCATGCATGTATCTTTTGATGAATCTTATCCGAGATCGGTCGGAAAAGGTATTGTATTTGATTGTGCAGGTGTATCTTCGAAAAGTATACTTAAAGATCCGGATGTTGAAAGCAATGAAAATAATTCCCCATTGGAATGTAAATCTATCAAAGAAAAATATATGGATACTAAAACCAATGAAAATGATCTCCCATTGGAATGGAAATCTATCAAGGATCATCCTATTGACAATATCATTGGAGATATCACAAAAGGAGTCACTACACGGTCCAAGATAAGTAACTTTTGTTATCATTTTGCTTTCGTCTCACAAGTTGAGCCTAAAAACTCCAAAGACACTTTACTCGATGAACATTGGTTTTTAGCTATGCAAGATGAGCTCAACCAATTCAAGAGAAGTGAGGTTTGTCCCTCCTCCACAAGACTGTCGTGTAATCGGCACTAAATGGGTGTTTAGGAACAGATTGGACGAAAATGGAATAATAACTCACAACAAAGCCCGCCTTGTTGCTCAAGGCTATAACCAAGAGGAGGGCATTGACTATGATGAAACTTATGCACCGGTCGTCCGACTCGAGACTATACACCTTTTACTTGCCTTTGCATGTTCATAAAATTTCAAGTTATATCAAATGGATGTTAAAAGTGCATTTCTAAATGGCTATATTAATGAAGAGGTGTATGTATCTCAACCTCTCGAATTTGAAAACTTTGAGAACCGTAACCATGTTTACGAACTAAAATGTGCTTTATATGGTCTCAAATAAGCCCCTAGGGCTTGGTATGAACGTCTTAGCAAGTTTTTGTTAGAACATAAATTCTCAAGAGGAAAGGTCGATACAACTCTTTTCATTAAACGCCAAGGAAAACATTCAATTTTAGTATAAGTTTATGTAGATGATTTCATATTTGGTTCTACTAATACATCCTTGGTCAAGGAGTTTTCTAAGTTGATGCAGGGAGAATTTGAAATGACAATGATGGGTGAATTAAAGTACTTCCTTGGGCTTTAAATTAATCAACTCGAGGAAGGGACTTTTGTGAGTCAAACCAAGTATTTTCAAGAGCTATTAAAGCGCTTGGATATGGAAAAATAAAAGATTATTGACACTCCAATTCCTACCGCGGTTAATCTTGATCGTGACGAACATGGTAAGCTGGTTGATGTAAAAAGGTATAGAGGTATGACCAGTTCCCTTCTTTACTTTACCTCTTCTCGTCCCGACATTATGTTTAGTGTATGTATGTGTTCTAGGTATCAATCATACCCCAAAGAGTCACATTTAAAAGTAGTTAAGTGCATGCTTAGGTATCTTTGTGGTACGACTAAGTATGGGTTATGGTTCTCTAAGGGTAGTGATTTCTCTTTGGTTGGTTTTTTCGATTCTGACTTTGTCGGTTGCAAGTTAGATAGGAAAAGTACTAGTGGTAAGTGTCATTTCTTTTCAAATTCCTTAGTATGTTGGCATAGCAAGAAACAAGTTTCCATTTCTTTGTCAAATGCCAAGGCGGAATATGTCGCAGGCGGTAATTGTTGTGCCTAAATTTTGTGGCTCAAACAACAACTACTTGATTTTGATATCAAACTTGATCGTATTCCGATCTTTTGTGACAACACTAGTGCCATAAACCTAACCAAAAACCCAGTTTTACGTTCACGAACCAAACATATTGAGATTAGACATCACTTCCTTAGGGATCATGTAGAAAAAGGCGACGTCCTATTTGAACATGTTGATAGCACAAATCAACTTGCAGATATTTTCACAAAACCTCTTGCGACCGAGCCTTTCTTCCATATTCATAGGGAACTTGGTGTTCTCGATATTTCGGATAGGGTGAAACTACATTAGTTACATTACTCTTATTTATACTTGTACTCTCACGAATTATCTACACTCTTATATCAAGTTACTTGTGAGGGAAAATTATCATCCCGCGTCATATAGGTAATATCATTCTAACTCTAATTCTATTCTTAATAACTCAATTTGGTAAACTTGAAAATTCAAAATTCCTTGTGGTAAGTGCTTTTCAATCCTTGTGATGAGTGATCCATGCTTAGGTAGCTATTTATGTTTTATTGTGTCTTAAAATTCCTGAATATGTGCAAAATTGAAAAATAAGCATGCTTAGGTCGACCTATGATTGAGAATCGTTGACGCATACTGGAACTTATATTTCTCAAAATTTTGCTTCTATGAGTCGACACATCGCGTGTTATTCTAACCAATAACCTTAGAACGTCTATGTGAAATGTATGATTTATATTATCATCTCTACTAATTAACTCTCATTACTTCTTTTGCCCAAATCCTTCTCAAAAACCCTAAAAGCCTCTTTTACTCAAAAATCTCAAACTCCTCAAGGTTTCTTCCATGGCTTCATCAAGACCCACAAAGAGAAGATTGGTGAAAGGTAGTTCCTCATCTCAACAAACTTTCGATCTGGTAACTGCTTTATCTCTACTCTCTGATGATTTGCTTGACTCTTATTCAAAGAACTTTAGTAAAAGAAAAATAGTCAAGCAATTTGTAGTGTACAAGCAAACCCTAGGTAGATTGAATCTACCGCATGTTGTTGAGTTGTTAAGATTTTAGAAACTAGGGGTCTTTCTAGAGTGTGATACTAATTATAATGAAGAGGTGATCAAGATGTTTTATAATGGTATTCAAGGTAATTTTGAAGGAAGCACTTTTAAATACAAGATGAACAACAAAGTTTACACTGTTAACTCTAAAATTTGGACGAAATTTGAATTGTTTCCTCCAAGTCCGGTTGCAATAAAAATTATTGATACCAATAACTTTGAAGGATATGACTTCAAGCTTGATCTAAACTCTATGCTGAAACAACCATACTCTGAAAATGTTGTAAATAGCACCTTATGTCCAAAGTCGGTCACAGCATGTGTGTTGAAGCCGCTTGACCGTATTCTACAATGGATTATTTCTCGCATCATTCGCCCTAAGAGGGGTGGTGTGATATGGTGGGAGAACTGACTTGGGATGTTTTGCGTTTGATCGCAATTGTTGCGGTTAGCAAGAGTCTCCATCGACTTTTCTTTTATCCAATGAAGGAAAGGGTGAAAAGAACAGGAAAGACCTTTGAGATTATTTCTTCAGTTCGGGAGGTAGATTATGAAAAGGGAAGGTATTAGCACCCTTTTCATCCATAGTTATCTATGGGCTCTTAGCTGCTTGCTAGATCACTTTCTTTGTTTGAAAATATGCTTTATGGTGGTTTTTGAAAGTATTTTTGAAAAAGGCGCCTTGATTTAGGAAAACTTTGCAATGGTTCTTGTCTTATAAGAATGTATACAAAGTGTTGGACTTTTTGAAAATATTTCATGTTTTGAAAGTGTTTGGTGTGTGTTTGCAAGGATGTTTGTTTTGAAAGTGAGCAAGCAACTAAGAATGTTTCTACCTACTCAAAAGTCTTTAGTTTATTTCCTCCTTTCCTTTGATATTGCTATCTCACCATTAATTGGTAAGAAGCCTTATCTTTGGATGTAAAAAGGGATGGGCACGGGTCATCGTATAGTCATGATAGCAATGTTGTGAGATGTCTTAGAATTTCTCTTGAGGGAATAAGATCATTTGTAAGGCAACATTCGTAGCGTCATCGAGGGACTATGATCTTGTATTTTGATTGTTTTTGCTAAGATATCCCACATGCATAACATGACCATTTTTTAGGCAACAAGTGGAGTTAACCCTAGGGGTGCATGTGTGAATGTGTTTGCATTTCATGCTTGGTTTATCTTGGATTAGTGTTCTCTAAGACTGATTTTTATTTTTCCATACAAATCCTAAACTAGCATTTATATGAAAGCGATAAATTGCATAAATTAAATATTCTACGCTATTACAATCATTATGGGGATGGGGTGTAAAAATTTACAAATGGGGATTGCAAGAAATTTAAAGTCCTAATTATCTATTACAACCATATTGAAATATTGTACAAGAAATGAAATGGACTTGTTTTTTTTTGTTAAGAGAAGAAAATAAGTTTGCTTAAGAAAATATTTTTAGTATTTTGATTTTAAAATAAATAAAAATAAAGTATGTGAATATAAAAATATTTTTGGTGTTTTTGATTATTGAAAATAAAAGTGATATTAAAAATAATAAAAGGGAAAAAAATCAGAATCAGCGTATTGCTGAAAGGAAAGAAGTAAGGGGCAGAAACT
Organism: Vicia faba; assembly: GCA_948472305.1. Classification (NCBI taxonomy): domain Eukaryota; kingdom Viridiplantae; phylum Streptophyta; class Magnoliopsida; order Fabales; family Fabaceae; genus Vicia; species Vicia faba. The sequence continues at coordinate 30,543 of CATIWC010000500.1, forward strand.
CTCACTCTGATGCAGTGCAAATCAGAAAGGAAATGTTAGCATAAAAGGGGAAGGTCATAAGTTCTGGGTCCAGGCACACTAAAGTTTTGGGGTTGCTGGGAGCAAGGGAAATCCTAGGAGTTCTGATGCAACTGGCAGCCTAGAAGTTCTAATGTTACTGGAAGGTCCGAAATTCTGGTGGTTGAGAGAGTTTGGAAATTCTAGTGTCACTGGTAAGCTAGGAGTTCTGATAATGGCTATGTGAGGCGTCAATGTTGTTGGATGGGAATGTCTAGAGGTTCTGGTCCAGGGTCACTATTTTGACAAGAAATTAAAGGGGATTGATCTAGAAGTTCTGATGCAACTAATGGGGTAAAAATGTAAGGAAATAAACATAAAAAAGGTGTTTCTGGGGCTAGAACTCAGGGTCCTTAACACTAATGTCTTATGTGCGTGTTCTCTACCACTGGGGTGGCTATACATCCGGTACTAGAAGCAAAAACATAAAAATATATTACGAAGTAAACTCTGATGTTGAGTTTCATCTCCTTCTCCATGCCAGTCAGTTCATCTGCAACTTAGCCATTTCTCAACAAAACAGAAAATGCATACATAGCAGTTATGGCAGGTTTCATCATGGTTTCAGAAATATAAAGTATCAGAATTTGTAAATCAGAGGCAAGCATGAAGTTTGCTAATCCTAATTCTGAATCTTAATCTCCGCAAGAAGTTTTGAACTGAAATTCTCTCTACTTAGGAAAAAATATATAAAATCTATGAATATGTACAACATCAGAGTCAGGATGTCTACATTGTATATTTGAACATGCACGCCTATCAATGCCTAAGTAATGAGATAAAAGTCAAAAGAAACTTACCTTGCAGTTGGAAAATATTTTGTATGCTAGAGCCTGGTTCTGATTGTTGTGATATTCTGGTCAGCTCCGTCAAGTTCTTAGGAAGCTGAAGCAAACCTTAACTTGAACTATGGATGGCTGGAAAGTTCTAGAGTAGCCAAGAAGCAATATTCTGATTTTTGAGATGGAGATTGATGAAGATTGTGTTACAGTCTGAAAACCAAAGCTAGGATAGCTTCTAAATGTATATCAGAAGCCTTGTGGGTGATTTGGCTGGGAAATGCACAAGGAAAATTAGGGCTTGGATGCAAAAAAACAGAAACTGGCAGGTTTTGTGTTTATGTTTGGCAGTTTCAAGTTCTTGGAAATTTCAGCAAAGTTTCAAGGCTTTTTTCTCAAAATACTCGACCTCTTTTTAGTTGCAAATGAAGTTCAATTTATAGGCAAGGATTTAGTAGCTTGGAGAGGTCAAGAGTACAACCATCATATGCTAGGGCGCTGACTTGTTCTTGAAGCAAATTTAAACAAGTATGGTTTAAGGCACAAAGTAGGGTACAACTTTAGCCGCACTTAATCTGAATTTGTAAGCATGAATTAAGGAAAAGTACCCTCAGAAGCAAAAGTAAAGCATGGGCCCAACACAAACATTGTACAAAAGTTTGCTTTTCAAGGACAACAATGGTACTTCTATGTCACACGTTTTGAAATCCTTTGGATAAAGACTCAAAAGTGGGTGTGAGCATTAAATGATGATGAGATTTATCAAAACAGAAACCTGCAATATGAGATTATATATCATAGCTTAATCTGGATCAAAAGTTCAGCATCAGCATAACTTAGAACAAATATCCAACTTCTGATCTTTGAATCTCCCTGCTCCAGCATATTCTGAAGGAGATCTCAGACTTTTCAGAAAGCTTGTAACATTATTTTCAAACCTTCTTTAAATTATTCTTGCAAATTATGATTGAACCTACGTGAAAACTGACCCAGAAGTTCTAACAAAAATTTTGTCTTGGAAATGTCCAGAATTTACTAAATGCTTCAGTTTCAAGGACGTGCGCCTTCAAGGATTTATAACTTGAAATCCCAACACTTCTAGAAGAAGTTCTGTTCTGCAATGTTTTAGATCTCATTGAGATCTACAACTCTTGTGTTAGAAGTTCTTCCCGAATCAACTTTCATCATGGTGAAAATCTGGCCAAAAGTTCTGAACTTATCATATTTCCTAAACACTTAGAAAAAATTCTAAGTATTTAGAATTTTGACTTTTGCAAAGTAATTTTGACTTTTGATTTTCTTGATGAAACAAAATTCATATTCCGACATGTCTTGATGAAATATGATTCTTGAAACTTGATTTTGATCCAAAAGTTAAAGTTTGACTTTTCAACTTGCAATTGACTATTTTGCCCTTGTGCCAAATCCAAACCTAAATTGATGTATTAATGCTGCAAACTTGATGTCATGTGATATCTTGTGAGAATCCTTGAGAAATCAGAAGGCAAATTTTGGGGTACAACAACTGCCCCTGTTCAATCTTCTTAAACTTGAAGAGTTAGATTGGCGAGTCCGCCATCCGTGACTTGAAGGTAGAAGATAATTGAACACTAGAGTGCCCAGAAATTTGTACTCGATGATGTGTTAGTTGACTATGTAGGGAATAGCCTTAGAGATGCCAGTCAGAGTGACTGGGGAAAGTATCAGGATAAATCTTTTGGTTGATTTAAACTGGAGTGATATATGTATTAGTCTATATATTTTTCTGCAAGGAAAAAGGTTAGTCGCATGCAGATGTATGCATGGTGTAATGATGTTCTCAAAATAAATGAGATTATGCTGTATGCATTTGTCATGTATGTGTTATGGTTTATGAATGTGATGTATTTAGTGCAACGTGTCTTTGGCTAGGAAAATAAATCCTTGACAACATGCTGATGAGCCTTGGGAAATGAGCTCCCAGACTGCTGCTGGGAATAAAGAGTATGGTCCTCCTGTTTTAGGATGTTTCCGTTGGGAAATTTTGTTTCGTTGTTTGAGGAGAAACTCCGCTAGAGAATATTGGCTTGTTTAAGAAGACTCTGTGGAGAGTGTTGATCTCTTCTTGGGAAAAGAGTTTTAGGAGTTTTGATTGTTCAATGCTCTACTAGGGAATTATTCCTGATTGGAGAGCATCAAAAACTGGCTGTTATCTGGTCGAAATCCAGGCTTGGAAGCAATTTGTTGGGGATAGTGAAGTTGATTGCTATCTGATCGTATTCCAGGATTCGTAGTGACTTGTAGGGTAAGATCTGAATTAACTGTTATCTGGTCGGAATCCAGGCTTCGCAGAAAATTGCTTGAAGTTAAATTGTTATCTGGTCGGGTTCCAGGCTTCACATTGACTTACTGGGGAAGAATAAATTAATTGTTATCTTGTTGGATTCCAGGCTTCGCAGAAAATTTCTTGAAGTTGAACTGTTATCTGGTCAGTTCCCAGGCTTCATAATAACTTATTGACATTAAACTGTTATCTGGTCGGATTCCAGGCTTCGCAGATTTCTGAGGTGGATGAAGTTAATTGTTATTTGGTCGGGTCCAGGCTTCACAATAACATGTCAGAAAAGATGAAGTTGAACTGATATCTGGTCGGGTCCAGGCTTCACAGTGACTTCCTAGGGTAGAGGTAAACTCTACTGGGGAAAAGAAGTTAAACCCTTGTTTGGTTGAGTCCAGGTTTTTCCAAATCTCGGGGAGTTAAACTAATATCTGGTCGGGTCCAGACTTCATAGTACTTAGAGAAGTTACATTATTATCTGGTCGGGTCCAGGCTTCATAGTGTCTTGAGAAGTTAACTATTATCTGGCCGGTTCCTGGATTTATAATTACTGAAAGTTTTACTATTATCTGGTCGGATCCAAGCTTCATAGTACTTGGAAAGTTTCACTATTATCTGGTCGGGTCCAAGCTTCGTAGTATTTGAAAAGTTTCACTATTATCTGGTCGGGTCCAGGCTTCATAGTAACTGAAAGTTGTACTATTATCTGGTCGGGTCTAGGCTTCATAGTAACTTGTTTGAAAGAATGAAGTTGATTGTTATCTGGTCAGATCCAGGCTTCACAATAAATTACTGAAGTTAAACTGTTATCTGGTCGGGTCCAGGCTTCACAACAATTTTCGGAGATAGCAATGACTTTGTTAGCGTCTTCACTGGGGATCAGGGGTTGTGGTCCTCTGATTTGTAATAGTCTGAGAGGAAAACTCGAATTGGAGAGGATAGACTCAGCTGGGGGAGACAGACTTAGCTGGGGAAATAAATCCTACTGGAGGAATAAACTCTGTTGAGGAATACTTGACGAACTGTTGACGAGGTGAGTTCTTTTAGGAAGAGATCCATGAGGCTTCTTCTTTTAGGAAAAACTTAGTTGGGGAGAGAGTCGTCAAGAGATTGAGACTCTGGCCGGGGACTAACCTATGAAAAGGATTTTGTGAGCAATTCCATTGGGGAAAGGTTTATTGTAGCCAGCCTTGTGGGGATAATGCTAATGAGATGACTCTATGGGGATATCCCATATACATAAAGAGATGCTTGTCGCTGCTCGGCAGAACACATGTGCTAGATAGTTTTAATTGTGTTCACATGCATATGTTGATTCAATTTTAGTCATTGGACATTTTTGCATTTAAAACAAAAATAGAAAGTTTGCACTTTAAATTATATTCGTATTGATATTTTGCCCATGAATAGGCGTTTTGTACAAAGAGACGGAGATCCTAGTAAGAGGAAATTGTCGAAAGGAAAACAAAATTGAAAACAAAGAAAATAGCCATGTGGAAGTGATCTCATTGCATTCTAACTCTACTATTTCCCCAATGTCTTAGAATGCCCCTTGCCATTGACAAAGATGATTGGACTGATCTTGGACCGTTTGAACTCGGACCTTGGTAATAAAGTCGACTGTGGTGATTCCACGGGACATAGTCATACGCTTTCAATCCTTAACTTTTTCCTAGACTGCCCTTTCGGGTTTTCATCCCACCAGGATACCCATTTTTTCCCAAGTCGCCCTTTCGGGTTTTCAACTTGCCGGGTGTACAATCTTTTGCATATATCCCTAATTTTTTCCCAAACCTTTTGGTTTGCCGGAATGCCCTTATCTTGTCTAGGTGTGTCAACCTAGCGGGTCTCTTATGCATAGTACTTTTTAAATATGTCCGCGTTTACAGGATGTCGGAAGTCTTCACCGTCCATGGTAGTCAGCATCATGGCACCACTAGAGAAAACTCTCTTGACAAAAAATGGCCCTTCGTAGGTGGGAGTCCATTTTCCCCTGGGGTTGCCTTGTGGAAGAATGATGTGCTTTATTACCAAGTCACCAACTTGATATAGTCGAGGTCTGATCTTTTTGTTGAAAGCCTTGATCATGCATTTTTGGTACATCTGACCATGACAAACGGAAGCCAGTCGTTTTTCATCAATCAAGTTCAACTGATCCAATCTTGTCTGAATCCATTCGTCTTCGTCTAGGCTTGCTTCAATCATAATCCTTAGCGAGGGAATTTTAACTTCCACTGGCAGAACATCTTCCATGCCATAGACCAAAGAAAAATGAGTTGCCCCAGTTGATGTCCAAGCTGAAGTACGGTATCCATGAAGAGCAAACTGTAACATCTCATGTCAGTTTTTTTAGGTCACTACCACCTTCTGCACAATCTTATTAATGTTTTTGTTGGATGCTTCCACTGCGCCATTCATTTTAGGTTTATAAGGAGAAGATTTATGATGGTTGATTTTGAAATGAGCGCAAAGTTTTGTAATCATAACATTGTTGAGGTTAGTCCCATTATCGGTGATGATCCTTTCGGGGATACCATAGTGGTAGATGAGGTTATGTTTGATGAATCTGGCTACAACGTTCTTTGTTACTGAGGCAAATGAGGCGGCTTCGACCCATTTGGTGAAATAATCAATAGCGACCAGAACGAAGCAATGTCCATTGGAATCAGTAGGTTTAATCTGTCCAATCATGTCAATGCCCCACATTGCAAACGGCCACGGAGCGGTCATTACATTCAAAGGAATAGGAGGCACATGGACCTTGTCAGCATAGACTTGAAATTTGTGGCAAGTTCTTGAGTGGTGATGGCAATCAGTCTCCATTATTGACCAATAATAACCAGCTCTCAGGATTTTCTTGGCCACAATATGCCCGCTAGAGTGAGTCCCAAAGAGACCATTATGCATGTCTTCCATAATTTCCTCTACCTACTTCTTGTCCACACACTGGATTAGAGTAGAATCATGGTTGCATTTGTATAAGATTCCATTACTTAAGAAGAATTTGGCTGAGAATCTTCATAAGAACTTTCTGTCATTGATGGAAGCTCCTTTGGGATACTCTTGTGCTTCAAGGTATCTCTTCACCTCATGGTACCATGGATTTTCTGTGTCAGTGTTAAGCTCATAGCAGTGTGCAGGTTCATCGAATCTTTCAATTATAATCATAGGAGATTCATTGTCCCATTTGACCTTGAACATAGAAGACATTGTGGCCAGTGTGTCGGCTAACTGATTTTCTTCCCTAGGGAAGTGTTCAAAGGTGATCTCTTTGAAGTAAGGAATCAGAGATAGCATAAGCTCCTTGTAAGGAATGAGATTAGGATGTTTAGTATCCCAATCTCCTTTTACTTGGCTAATCACTAGAGCAGAATCCATGAACACATTAAAATTCTTGATCCTCAAATCAATGGCAGCCTTCAGACCTAAAATGCATGCTTCGTACTCAGCCATGTCGTTCGTTCAATTGAAGCATAGTATGGTAGTGAAAGGAGTGTGGAAAGTTTCAGGGGAGATTATCACAGTACCGATTCCGTTACCCAAAGCATTGAAAGCCACATCAAAGACCATAGTCCATCGGGATCCTTGTTCAGGTCCGTCATACGGTCCATGTCTCACACAGTCGGTTACTAGTATGATATTCTCATCCGGGAAGTCAACGTTCATAGACTGATAATCATCAACAACTTAATGGGCCAAATTATTTTCTAATACACTTCCTTTGATGGCCTTGTGCGTCGTGTATTGAATATCATACTCAATCAAGATCATCTTCCATCTAGCTATCCGTCCGGAAAGAGAGGGTTTCTCGAAGATGTACTTGATAGGGTCCATCTTAGAAATCAGTAGAGTGGTATGAGTCAACATATATTGTCTTAGCCGGCGAGCAGCCCATTCCAGAGTGCAGCAAGTTTTCTCGAACAGTGAATATCTGGTTTCACAGTCGGTAAACTTTTTGCTCAAGTAGTAAATAACATGCTCTTTTCGGCCAGACTCGTCATGTTGGCCCAACACACCCCATAGAATTCTGTAGCATTGTCAAGTACATGATTAAGGGTCTTCCTTCAACTGGAGGCATGAGGATAGGAGGTTCTTGCAGATATTATTTGATTTTGTCGAAGGCAGCTTGGCATTCATCATTCCATCTGACTACTTGATCTTTCTTCAAGAGTTTGAAGATTGGCTCACAAGTAGCAGTTAAGTGAGATATGAAGCGGGCAATGTAGTTAAGACGACCCGAGAATCCTCTAACCTCCTTTTTAGAGTGGGGAACTGGAATTTCTTAGATGGCCTTTACCTTTGCAGGATCTACTTCGATGCCTTTACCACTAATAACAAAACCTAGAAGTTTTCCAGATTGTACTCCGAATTTACACTTATTAGGGTTCAACCTCAACTTGTACTTTTTCAGCCTCTCGAATAGCTTGTGTAGGTGATTGAGATGCTCCTCTTCAGTTTGTGACCTTGAAATTATATCATCCACATATACCTCTATTTAATGATGGATCATATCATGAAACAAAGCTACCATAGCCCTTTGATATGTTGCCCCTTGTTGTACCCCAAAATTTTCCCTCTCATTTTATTCAAAACATGCTCCTAGAGGTCTTCAACTTGCTCAAGGATGCTTAAGGATTGACCAGACAAATCCTCTTCCTAAGACAATGAGCCTCAAACTAGGGTTTCCATTTTCATCAAGATGTTTGAGTTACAAGGGTCCCAATTGGTCTCTATTTCCCTAATATTTCCTCAAGATCATTCATGTCAAGTTTCATGCCTTGCACAAGAAGTTTGCTCAGTCAACTGCTCAAATGCCTAAAAATCAACTATACTAGGTCAAAAGTCAACTGTGGTCCATATACAGTCAAACTTCAAGATTTTTGGTCAATATCAACATTTTGAAGTAATATCCATCATTTGATCAAGGGTTTATCATGATTCCTCAAGGAATGCCCCAAATTCATCAAAACTCAAAAGTTGCTAAATTAGGGTTTCTATAGGAGAAGTCAACCAAACTTTGACCAGGCATAACTTTCTCATACTTTATCAAAAGTTTCCCATCCAAGGCTCATTTTGAATAGGATTAAATTCCCTACAACTCAAGTTCAAGAAATGCACTCATGAAAAGATATGAATTCAGACATTATAGGTCATTTCAAAAAGTCAACAAAAACACCTTTTGGGTCAAAGCTTCTTACATGAACATGGAAGATCCAATTGAGATGAAACCAAAAGGTTGTTTATAGGACATCATTAGCTTTCTAAAAAGTCAAAGAAAACCTTATTAGGGTTAAAATTGAGGGAGATATGTATTGTCAAAGTTGACCAATTTTTGGAAATGTGCATTAGGTCAACATTGATCAAAATGATTTTTTTTCTAAATGGGCCCATGTTTTCTTGTTTGAAACTTGTTCCTAAGATGGACCACGACCCCTGATCTTATCCACCTATTATTTTATTATTTTTATTATTTATTTTGATTTTTTATTCATTTAAGTCAAAATAAATCAATTTAAATAGTAGAATAATCAAATAAAACCAAAGATTTGATTTTATGAGCATATTATGAGTCCATGAACATCTACCAAATCAAAAAATTCATGCAAGAAATTGATTGGAAAAGATCTTAATTTGGTCTATTTTGGAAACAAATCATACAAGACAAAGAATGAAATTAAATCTCCATAATTTGCAAAGATATGATTAGGTTTTACTGACCTAATTCATTCCAATATAAGGACATAACATTCTCAAGGAAAAAAAGAAGAGAGTTTGGGGTCGTGAAAATAAAGGAACAAGTGTCAAATTTTTATGGAAAAAGTGCTGGTCATTTTGATTCTATAGGCCGTTTCAAACAATTCCAAGGCCAGCAATCCGTTCCTGGACATTTTATGAAGCCATTCCAATCATCCTCAAGCCTTAAACCTTCAGAAATCACGCCTCACAGTGCCACGGTTTGCATATTTTTTCAAGATTCGTTTTCAATGATTTATCCATCATAAACATGTTTTGATCATATATTCATGCTTGCTATCATATTTGCAATGTTTTTGATTGGTTTGATTGAAGTTTAAGTGCAGGAATGACACGATGCCATTGTTAGGGTTTTGAGGTCCCAAACTTGGAATTCTATATAAAGGCAAAATTGGACAAAATTAGGGGTACTATCATGCTCAGGAGATGATTTGCAATTGATCCATGCCTTTGGTTTGAATTTATTTTTCCTGTGCTGCGTTTTTAAATTTTGCAGGTTTTTAGTTACGAACAAAATCCGTCACTACAACCTATAGTGAAGGAAAACTTCTGTAGATAAAAGTTCCCCATCTAAAATAACGGATGCCTGAAGAAGGTGATGGCGTGGTGCTCACTGATTCGTCCATTCAAACCATTGGAGACCAACAACGCGCACGTTTTTGACATGTGGCCATAGATCTTTATTTGCCTTATATTTATTTTTTATTATTTTGTTAACAATTAACACGCTTGGTTCAGTTGGCAAGGCAGGGCATGGTAAGGCTTTAGTCCAAAAGGGGGTGGGTTCGATCCAGCCCTTTTGTAAAGTTAATTTTCACTAATTTGTGTCTTCAGATCCAATGCTCCAGGTCCCTGCGCGCTCCTCATGCACTTCCATCACCATACCACAAGATCTCATCATATCCAGATCTAACACTCAACACATGCAGACCATGGTGAACCCTCAAACATGGTCAGCACTGGATCCAAATGCCTGATTGGGCCAAAGGATTTGGGCTCAATGAAATTCAACTTCACACCCCCTAATCTGCTTTCACCACATGCCCAATTACTTTCTTTCTTTATTTTCTTTTGTTTTATTTGATTAATTTCTTTTTACAAAACAACAAAACAAAAATCATTTTTTTATTTAATCATAAAATCAAGAAAACCACAAAAATATAGAATTAGGTTTTTTATTAAAATTAGTTTTTATTTGGAAAATAATTAATTTAATGATATTGACTTGATTGTTTTCATAATTTAAATTAATTAGACAAATTAGGTTTAATTCACAAATATTTAATTTTCTCAATAAAATGTCAAAAAATATTTTTCTTTAATTAATTAGATTTAGATTAAGATTTCAAATATTTTCTCAATAATGAAATACAAAAAAAAAATATTTTCTCTTTAATTGATTAGATTTTTAGAATTTAAACTTTGATTCGCGTACTTAATTCTCGCGCACAATATTTTATTTTCCAACTATTGTATTTGCTTCGGGTTTGTAATAGTTTTTAATTAGGGCCTACCGCATATTATTTACTATTTAATCCCCGATTTTTGGTTATGTAAACCCCTCCTCGAGGCCTTGTAATAGCGTAGGACTCTTTTATTTTCTCGCTTTTATTTTATATGCTTGTATATAATTGTTAGCAACCTAGGTTTGTAGGCTTAATCAATTAAATAGATCATTTAATTACAAGATAAATATCTGAAAACAAACATTGTTGCACACTTGCACCCTTAGGGTATGCCTCACTTGGTTGCCTCAAAACAATGGTCATGTCCCTTGAACGTAGGGATATCTTAGCAAAGACCCTCGGTATAAAAGTCATCATAAAAGATCATGGTCCCTTATTGTCCCTTGAGTTGCCTACGAGAAATGATCTGGTCCCTCGATGTTGCCTACGAATATATGATGACGGTCCCTTCGAAATGCTAAGGTATCCTTACATGTTGCCTTCAATGACCATAACGTCCCCTTCGAATGTCCCGTAAAATTCCAACGATAGAGCTGCCTACTTCTTAATAGTAGGATGGCGCTGTCTAAAGGAAACGAAAACGAACAAACTTTTTCGAGTAGGTAGAAAACTCTTAAGTACTTGCTCAAAAGAAAAAAACTTTTCACACCAATACTTTTCAAAAACAGTTTTCAAAAACAACTTCGTCACACTCTTAAGGACAGATACAAGGGTTATCACGAAGTTAAACAAAAACTTTTCAAAGCATACACAAGCAATTTAAAAATGAGCAAGTACCTAAGAGCCCATGGAAAACCACAGATAGAAAGGGTGTTAACACCTTCCCTTTCTATAATCTACCCCCCGTACTCATAAACATCTCGAAAAAGGTTTTTTCTGTTCTTTTTCCTTTTCCTTTGTTGGATGAAATAAAAGTCGGTGGCGACTCTTGCTTACCATGACATTTGCGAATACAAAATGAAAACCAATATTAACAGTCAGTTCTGCCATCGTATCACACCCCTTCATTCTTTAATCCAAACGGCATGACCTTGTAACAAAAGGTGCCCTATTGCGTAACAAAGGTGGTCTTCTCCATGTCTTCTGGAGCCATCTTATTTAATTATAGCCGGAGAAACCATCCATGAAAGAGAAGACTTTATGCTGAGCAGTGTTATCGACCAAGACATCAATATGAGGTAGAGGAAAATCATCCTCGGGGCTTGCCCTATTAAGATCCCTATAATCTATGCACATACGAACTTTTTCGTCTTTCTTCGGTACTGGCACCACATTTGCAATCCATTGGGGATAAGATGTCACCGCTAGGAATCTTGCATCAAATTATTTCATCACTTCACCTTTTATATTTTCAGACATGTTAGGCCTCATGTGACGAACTTTTTGTTTGACAGGAGGACAACCTTCCTTTATCGGCAGACGATGAACTACAATGTCGATATCCAACCTAGGCATATCTTCATATGACCAAGCAAACACATCCACATAGTCATGCAAAATCTGAACCAATATGCTCTTGACAATGCTTCCTAGGTTAGCGTCGATCTTGACCTCTTTCTTGTATGTCTAGGTACCTAGATTGATGACTTCAACTGACTCTTCATGCGGTTGAATAGCTTTTTCCTCTTACAATAGAAGTCTAGCTAGTTCTCCCGGTATCTCACAATCTTCCTCGCCTTCATCTTCGGCTTGGTTAATTGGATGTTCAAAATTATAGTTGGTAATAGTAGAGTCATTAGAAATGAAATCCATAGTGGATGAGGACTTGCAAGAGTGTGTGTGTGTGTTCATGTAAGATACATGGCTATTTTTTTTGAAAAAATGCATTGAAGAAAAAGAAAAGCAATGGGCACAAAGAGTTGAATGCAAAAGTCCAATGATTTATATTGAATGATCATATGATAAGATGAACATCAATAAAACCCTTAGCAAATGAACGGAAGTACCCCGGGCAAGGCATATGGCTTAAAATTCATTGTTTAATATTACAGACAAAAAGTTCTTGAATTGATAGAAAGAAGAAAAAAAAGTAATTACTCCTCAATGAAGGAGATGGGAATGAAGTCCTTTGTATGCCAATTGTTGAGATTTGTTGTAGTAGGGTATACCCACTCTTCAAATACACACTCATCATCAGAATCCTCCACGACATTGACTTCGTGGCTTCCAATACGGAGAGGGGGCCTCTCTGCACGAGTGCGCCTCACTTATTTATGAGCCTTGATAGTAAAACCCAAACCACACTTGTATGCTTTGAATGGGATCTCGGGGAGTTGCCCCCAAGTATCACAGCTTCCTTCTTCAATTTCCGCACGAGCATCTCTAAATGAAACCATCTTTGGCACGACGTTACCAGCTTTAGACACATCAGAGGAACATTTGGCAGTAGCAACCATTGGTGGCACAACTTCAAAAGCCTGACACGGGGTTTCTATAAATTCTCCATCCATTTCCATATATTTGAAATAATTGAGGTGGCTTACCATGAACTCCCCCTCACCATAAACAGTGATGATCCTTCCCTTGACCAGGTATTTGAGCTTTTGATGAAGGGTTGACATTATTGCCCCTGCTCCGTGGATCCAAGGGAGACCTAACAAACAGGAGTAAGCAGGATGGATATCCATGATGTAGAAAGTAGAGTTAAAGGTCTGTGATCCCACCTTGATCGGGAGATCCACCTCTCCATGAATTGTCCTTTTGGACCCATCAAAATCTCTCACAATAATATCACTTGGTTTCAACACTAGTCCTTCACAGTCTAAACGGTCTAAGGCCCCCTTGGGTAGCACGTTTAAAGAAGAGCATGTGTCAATCAAAACATGCGCTAGGGTAGTCCCCTTACATTCAACAGAAACATGCAGAGCTTTGTTATGGTTCTTTGCAAGTGGTGTCAGATCAACATCCGAGAACCCCAAACCATTGTCGACTGTCAAGCTTGCCACACACTTCTCAAATTGGTCAGTTGTGGTCTCATAAGGGACATGAGCCTTCTTCAGGAATTTGATTAATGCCCGAGCATGAGCATGGGAACAAAGTAGCCAAGATAACATGGAAATCTTGGAAGGGGTTTGCCACGACTTCTCCACTATCTAGAAATTACTCCTTTTTATAATTTTCAAGATCTCATCCATTTCTCGAGCGGAAGGTTCCCCAGCAGCAATGTCTTTTGCGCGTATTTCTGTCTCAGTAGGCTCAACTACCTTCTCTTTTCCCCTTGTGTGAACACTAGACTTAGCAGTGGTGATGCAGATGGGTGCCTTTGTAGCAACTGGTGGTGAGATGTTGGGTGAAAACATTGTCCCAGCTCTGGTCACCTTACTAGAGCCAATAATGTTACCAATGTCATCAGTTTTGCTTTCTTCAATCCAAGTGTCTTGCTTTATTCCATGGTAAAACACCTCAGCACCATAGTTCCATGGCAATGCTTTGTTGGAAGAGTACAGAATTGGACAGGGGGCGGTAATTATCAGAGGAGAAATAGTCGGTTCATTTGAAATCTTGATAGGACCCTTGGAGGAGATCCTAAGAGGCTTGTTTGAAATTGCTATGATGGAGAGGTCTTCAATCTTATTGGTCAAGCTTTTGGCAGATAAAGTCTTCTCAAATAGGATCTCATTGCTATTCATCAGGCATTGAATGCCTTCCTTCAGCCATTTGCATCCATTGAGTTGTTTGGCATAGCAATCACAGTCCTTCAAACAGCCAAGGAAAATCCTGGATTTCAGCAGATTCTTTTTGATAATAGTTAACGAAGTAGTCAAGTCTTCGACGGAGGAAACAAAAATGGTGTCTTCAACAACATTGACACCTTTGCCATGGTTTAGAATTGGTGTCGTTATCACATTGGGAATTGGAGGCAGATCAAATTCGATGGTCTTGTTATCTATTAAATCTTGAGTTTTATTCTTCAGTGCCCAGCATTGGTCAGTCTCATTCCCGAGACTATTCGAGTGATATGCACACTTGGTATTTAGATTGTATTTACATGAGGAGGTATCTGGATTGGCCGGAGGATCAAACAGTGTCACAAAATTAGCCTTTAATAGGTGTTATAAGGCTTGGGATAGCGACATGCCTATCCTTGTGTATTGTGTTTGTGGAGCCTCGAATCAGTGACGATTGGAAGGTCGTCTTTGAATAAGAGTTGGGTTGGAAATCCGGACAACATTAACGGACTGGCGGTCATCCTTCTTAGTACGCGCCCTTGCCCCATACACATCATTCACTTATTTCTTCCCAGTGAAGGGTTTCTTTACGATATTGGAGGTGGAAGCAGATGCTATGGGAATCTTCCCGCTTTTGATACCACTTTCAACTCTTTCACCCGTTAAGATAAGCTCGGTGAAACCGGATGAAGAACAACCAACCAACAGGTTGAAAAATGGACCAGATAAAGTGCCCATAAACATATCAATGTGTTCCCTATCGGTTAACAGCGGTTGGATCCTACTGGCAAGATCCCTCCACTTTTGGGCGTACTCTTTGAACCCTTCATTTTTACCCATTGTCATGTCCCGCAGTTGAACTCTTGTCGGTGCCAGGTCGACATTATACTGGTATTGGTGGTAGAAAGCGGTAGCCAAGTCTTCCCATGTATGGATACGGGAACCTTCCAACTGGTAAAACCACTCTAGTTGAGTCCCAACCAAGCTTTCTTGAAAAAAGTGAACCCAAAGTTTCTTATCAGTGGTGTGTAGTTGTACTTTGCACACATAAGACTTTAGGTGAAGCTTTGGGCAGGATACCCCATCATACTTAACTAATACTGGCATTTTGAATTTGTTGGGAATGACAACCCCAGATATTAAACCCAAATCGTCAAAGTCCAAACCAGAGGTGGCTTGAATCTCAACAGCCTCCAGTCTATCCTCTACCTGCTTATACTTAACATTAGTAGGAGGATACTACTCGTCAAAATAATCTTCATCATCAGACGCTTGATCATTGATACACCCAGCCTGGGTACTCCTTTCTTCTCCAATTTGATTCTCGTCTTCCTCAGACGAATCTTCCACTACCGGTATCTGACAGATCGGCTCTCTGAATCTCTTACCCATATTGACTAGGGCTTTCCTCTTTGGTTTCTTTTTGGATGCCAGCAATGCCATTAACTCTTGCCGCCCCTTGGCCAGGGTTAGCAGAGTCTCTTGAAACTAGGAATTTTGTGCTTTTAGGTATTTCACTGTTTTCTCGATATCTATCTTACTGAAATAAACAGTAGAAGGATAAGGAAACATGCCGTGGAAAACCTGTGATGTTATGATGCATGGAAGATGTGCATGAAAATGTTTTCAAGGATTTATGAAATTCAAATTTGTCTAGTCAAAGAATGAACAAACGTCAATTTTCATTAATTAGTTCTAAAATGATTACAACATGCCTCTTGGGCTTACAAAATAAATCTCTAAGATAAAAAGGTTGAACGCATCCTCTTCGGCGCAAGGTAGGCGTTCAAGCTCTGTTCTTCATGTATTTGCTTTGTAAGCTCCAAAACACTTTTCTCGCTGGCGTAGAATCGAGCCTCGAATGTATCTCGTTCTTCCTTTAGCTGAACCCAACCCTTTTGCAAGTCTTTAAAAGAAGTAGGCATGTCGAGATGGAGGACAGTATATGGGACATCTTCTTCTGCCAAAGGTTCCACGATAACTAGTAGGATGGAGGGGTAAGACATTACGAGTTTCTGAGCACGAGCTCGCACCCACCTAAGGTAAGGCTCAAGGTGAATAGAGTTCTTGTGTCCCAGTGTTTTACTATCCACTTTGTTTACCGTCCTCCAAGCTCGTATAAACCTCTAACGACAACCTTGATTGTCGCTCTCATAGTCGAACACCACTCCTTGGATAAGCATATCATGCGGACCATCTCTTTGGGCATACCCAAACTATCGCAAAGCTAAACAAGGGTTATAGGTGATACCTCCCCTAATTCCAAGCAAAGGGATATTAGGGAAATCCCCATAATGGTCGATAATGATAACATTCTCTAAGGATCGATAACACCAGTGAATGTCCGAATGTCTGAGTGACATCAACCTATAAGACCACCTCAAACCTTGCTCGTTCTTCAATACGGATCGAGGGAGATGTGAGACAAACCATCTAGCCAATAGAGGAGTGAAACACATGAGGGTACCTCTCCTCCTCATAGTGCGAGAGTGGAGAGAATATAGGATATCTCCCAACAAAGTAGGCACCGGATTGCGAGACATGAAGATTTTGACAGCATTTACATCTATAAGTTGGTCAGGATTTAGAAATAAAACCATCCCATAGATAAGAAGGGCCAAGATTTCTTCAAAAGCTTGCAAATCCAAATATTTCCAACAATATTGAGCTTTTTCAAACAAGAACTTGCTAGGAACCCTTTGACACCGCTTCTTGTTTCTGAATTAGTCGTGATATTGGATTGTTGAAAATGTAGCACTCGGGCAATCTCTTCAGGGCTTGGATCTCTTTCTGTACCGTTAAAAGATAGTTAATTGAGAACATGAATCCTCAAGAGTTGAGAGAATTCTTCCATAGTAGGTACAAGCTGGTAATCAGGAAAGGTGAAGCAATGGTGCAAAGGGTCGAAGAACTGAAAAAGCACTTTTGTCATGTCTTCATCAATGCTCGAGGTAACCAAGTTTAGGAGTCAACCATGTCTTTCGATGAATGAAGAATTCTCAGGGACCCTTTATGCTAACTCTTTGAGTTGAGAAGGAATTCTTACGAGATTGACTTGGATGGTATTCTTGCGGGTCGAGGCCATATCCTACAAAACAGAACAAAGATAAATCCCAATAATCCTTGAAATGGTTAGTGTGAAAATGCAATGGTATGATGTTATGATGTTATGTACAAGTAAGCATATACACATAAGGCAAACAAGTCATTAGGTTTATGCTTGCATGGAATCTTATAGGTAAGTACCCTCTTGAAGTTTAGTTGCCTCAACCTGTCCTAGTAATAGTAACCGATTTCTAGGGGATCTCAATATCATTGATATTTCTTCTTCGGGCATTGTTTCAGCGTAAGCCTCTTTAACAACGACCGAAACATCCTGAAAGTCCGATCTTAATGAATGTAGTATCGAGTATCAACCAACTTCAGACTGCACCAAAGCTAGCTATCTCACTACTTCCTAATGGACAAGTTGGTCAAGTAAAGGTTCTAAAGTCAGTTAGTGCTTCATGACACCACACAGCGGCCCCGTATTCTCCTTGATTTCTCAAGGGCTACCGGTACCAACAAATGTGCCACACTAACGTAGCTATTGCTTAGACCATGTCGGTATACCCTGCACAGTTTCCACAACGTATTGCTACTTACCTATAAGGTATCCCAGATTCGGTTAGAGGATCAAAACAAGCCCAAACAAGGAACCAATAATGTAAAGCAAACAATTCAAACAATGAAATAAAGTAAAGGTGATCTAGTCCTAAGGTAACCCCACTTTTAAGTATATCCCCAGCAGAGTCGCCAGTTCTGTGATATGAGGGGAGAACTTACTTGGGATGTTTTGTGTTTGATCGCAATTATTGCGGTTAGCAAGAGTCGCCACCGAATTTTCTTTTATCCAATGAAAGAAAGGGTAAAAAGAACAGGAAATACCTTTGAGATTATTTCTTGAGTTCGGGAGGTAGATTATGAAAAGGGAAGGTATTAACACCCTTTTCATCCATAGTTATCTATGGGCTCTTAGCTGCTTGCTAGATCACTTGCTTTGTTTGAAAATGTGCTTTGTGGTGGTTTTTGAAAGTATTTTTGAAAAAGGCTCCTTCATTTAGACAAACTTTGCAATGGTTCTCGTCTTATAAGAACGTATACAAAGTGTTGGACTTTTTGAAAATATTTCATGTTTTGAAAGTGTTTGGTGTGTGTTTGCAAGGATGTTTATTTTGAAAGTGAGCAAGAAACTAAGAACGTTTCTACCTACTCAAAAGTCTTTTGTTAATTTCCTCCTTTCCTTTGATATTGATATCTCACCATTAATCGATAAGAAGCCTTATCTTTCGATGCAAAAAGGGACGGGCGTGGGTCATCGTATAGTCATGATAGAAATGTTGTGAGATGTCTTAGCATTTCTCTTGAGGGACTAAGATCATTTGTAAGGCAACATTCGTAGCATCATCGAGGGACTATGATCTTGTATTTTGATTGTTTTTACTAAGACATCCCACATGCATAACATGACCATTTTTAAGGCAACAAGTGGAGTTAACCCTAGGGATGCATGTGTGAAAGTGTTTGAATTTCATGCTTGGTTTATCTTGGATTAGTGTTCTCTAAGACTGATTTTTATATTCCCATATAAATCCAAAACTAGCATTTATATGAAAGCGATAAATTGCGGAAAATAAATATTCTACGCTATTATAATCATTAGGGGGATGGGGTGTACAAATTTACAAATTGGGATTGCAAGAAATTTAAAGTCCTAATTATCTATTACAACCATATTGAAATAATGTACAAGAAATGAAATGGATTTGTTTTGTTTTTGTTAAGAGAAGAAAATAAGTTTGCATAAGAAAATATTTTTAGTCTTTTGATTTTAAAAGAAATAAAAATAAATTATGTGAATATAAAAATATTTTTGGTGTTTTTGATTATTGAAAATAAAAGTGATATTAAAAATAATAAAAGGGAAAAGAATCAGAGTCAGCGTATTGATGAAAGGATAGAAGTAAGGGGTAGAAACTCTCACTCTGATGCGCTGCACATCAGAAAGGAAATGTTTGCAGAAAAGGGGAAGGTCAGAAGTTCTGGGTCCGAGCACACTAAAGTTCTGGGGTTGTGGGAGCAAGGGAAATCCTAGGAGTTCTGATGCAACTGGAAGCCTAGAAGTTCTCATGTTACTGGAAGGTCATAAGTTCTGGTGGTTGAGAGAGTTTGGAAATTCTAGTGTTATTGGTAAGCTAGGAGTTTTGATAATGGCTATGTAAGGCATCAATGCGGTTGGATGGGAATGTCTAGAGGTTCTGGTGTAGGGCCACTATTTTGACAAGCACTTAAAGGGGATTGATCTAGAAGTTATGATGCAACTAATGGGGTAAAAATGTAAGGAAATAAACATAAAAAAAGGTGTTTCTGGGGCTAGAACTCAGGACCCTTAACACTAATGTCTTATGCGTGCGTTCTCTACCACTGGGGTGGCTATACATCCGGTATTAGAAGCAAAAACATAAACATAAACATGAATTTTGCTAATCCTAATTATGAATCTTAATCTCCCCAATAAGTTATTAACTGAAATTCTATCTACTTAGGCAAAAATACATAAAATCTATGAATATGTACAGCATCGGAGTCAGGATGTCTACATTGTATTTTTGAACATGCAAGCCTATCAATGCCTAAGTAATGAGATAAAAGTCAGAAGAAACTTACGTTGCAGTTGGAAAATATTTTGTATGCTAGAGCCTGGTTCTGATTGTTGTGATATTCTGGTCAGCTCCGTCAAGTTCTCAGGAAGCTGAAGCAAACCTTAACTTGAATTATGGATGGCTGGAAAGTTCTAGAGCAGCCAAGAAGCAATGTTCTGATTTTTGAGATGGAGATTGATGAAGACTGTGTTACAGTCTGAAAACCAAAGTTAGGACAGCTTCTAAATGTATATCAGAAGCCGTGTGGGTGATTTTGCTGGGAAATGCACAAGGAAAATTAGGGCTTGGATGCAAAAAAACAGAAACTGGCAGGTTTTGTGTTTATGTTTGGCAGTTTCAAGTTCTTGGAAATTTCAGCAAAGTTTCAAGGCTTTTTTCTCAAAATTCTCGACCTCTTTTTAGTTGTAAATTAAGTTCAATTTATAGGCAAGGATTTAGTAGCTTGGAGAGGTCAAGAGTACAACCATCATATGCTAGGGCGCTGACTTGTTCTTGAAGAAAATTTAAACAAGTATGGTTTAAGGCACAAAGTAGGGTGGTTAACAGCTTTAGCCGCACTTAATCTGAATTTGTAAGCATGAATTAAGGAAAAGTACCCTCAGAAGCAAAAGTAAAGCATGGGCCCAACACAAACTTTGTACAAAAGTTTGCTTTTCAAGGACAACAATGGTACTTCTATGTCACACGTTTTGAAATCCTTTGGATAAAGACTCAAAAGTGGGTGTGAGCATTAAATGATGATGAGATTTATCAAAACAGAAACCTGCAATATGAGATTATGTATCATAGCTTAATCTGGATCAAAAGTTCAACATCAACATAACTTAGAACAAATATCCAACTTCTGATCTTTGAATCTCCCTGATCTAGCACATTCTGAAGGAGATCTCAGACTTTTCAGAAAGTTTGTAACATGCTTTGCAGACTTTCTTTGAATTATTCTTGCAAATTTTGATTGAACCTACATGAAAACTGGCCCAGAAGTTCTAACCAAATTCTGTCTTGGAAATGTCCAAAATTTACTGAATGCTTTAGTTTCATGGACGTGCCTTCAAGGATTTATAAATTGAAATCCCATCACTTCTGGAAGAAGTTCTGTTCTGCAACGTTTTAGATCTCATTGAGATCTATAACTCTTGTGTTAGAAGTTTTTCCAGATTCAACTTGCATCATGGTGAAAATCTGGCCAGAAGTTCTGAACTTATCATATTTCCTAAACACTTAGAAAAAATTCTAAAAAGTATTTAGAATTTTGACTTTTGCAAAGTAATTTTGACTTTTGATTTTCTTGATGAAACAAACTTCATATTCCAACATGTGTTGATGAAATATGATTCTTGAAACTTGATTTTGATCCAAAAGTCAAAGTTTGACTTTTCAATATGCAATTGACTATTTTACCCTTGTGCCAAATCCAAACCTAAATTGATGTATTAGTGCTGCAAACTTGATGTCATGGGAGATCTTGTGAGAATCCTTGAGAAATGAGAGGGAAAATTTTGGGGTACAATAGGTGGATATTCAAGAGTTGATCAACCGGAGGTACATTTGATCTATGCTATCAAGAACAAAATAAGGATAAATTTGCCTCACCACATTGCTAGTAGAATGTATAGTCTAAAGGATTCGGGTCGAGGAACAACATTGGGATACGCTTCTTTTATTCAACATGTCCTCAACAAGGCCTCTATTTGTGTTCTAGGTATTCCCTTTATTAGAATATCAACCGATCAAGAGTTCACTCAGAAAACTTTGACTATGATGGGTCACCATTGGGATGAGAGTCCACAAAGATATAGGTATGTGATAAGAAGTAATAACGTGAGCTTGCAACAAGAAGATGATAGTGAGGTGGAACAGGATGAAGATAATGAGGAAAGTGAAAATGTTGCTGCCATAAATGAAGATGAAGTGACAGGTGGAAACAATGCTAACATTCTGAACCTGCTTGAGTCTATGCGCCTTCAATAGGAGGATAACTCCTCACTTGTGAATGAGAGACTTGCCACTCTATCAAACCGTTTCAGAGTACACGGTGAACAATTTGCTACATATTCTACCATTTTGGATCAAAGATATAATACTTTGTATGGGATATTGGAGTCTCAAGCAAACAACTTCACCAAAAATTTCATACAACTTCCCTTTTAACCAACCATCAAATCCTCCACCACAACAAGGAAATGAGAGTGATGAAAATTGATGTTTTTTTTGTACTTCAAATTTCATGAATTTTAGCTAGTATTCGGTGTTTAATTATTTTATATTACGATTTACTTTGTGTTTGTCTTACTTTGAACACCGGCTTGTAACCATACTATATGAGTGATGTCTATTTATTTTCTATGCCCTTCTCTAACAACTCTTTATGTGATTGTTTGTTAGAGTCATTGATTGCTAAAGTAGATAATGATCTAACTTTTCTTATATTGATTATTGTTACTTTAACATGTTGCTTTGACTCTTTTTGATGTTGTCAAAGGGGGAGAAGCATGTGGAAGTCAAGAATATATGATATGAAAACCAATATGAAACGAAAGGGTGCACATAGATAGGGGAGAAATCTCCAAGATGAACATTCCAGATACATGGTGCCAAGGACAAGTTTTGCCATCATCAAAAAGGAGGAGTATGTGAGGGCAATATTTTAGTGATGTCAAAACTATGTTGGAAATGTTTCTAGATGATATGGTAGACAAAGTACCATGAAAAGTCTTCAAAACTTGGTATTTTTGAAAATTTATATTCTATGAGTTGACTCAAAGAAAGCTCAGGTCGACGCATGATTAAAAGTTGCTCCTTTGGGAAGTCTCGGGTTTGCTCACGTCAACTATGTGGCCGACTCATCCTGGAGGAAATGTTTTGGAACTATGCATCGACACATACCTCTGGAGAGGTCGACACATGGATCTTGCACCCTGTCATGTGGCATCTTCAGGAATGCTCCGGTCGAGTTATCCTTCTGCATAGGTCGACGCATGGATCGTGAACAATGTCATATGGCACCTTCAGGAATGCTCAGGTCGAGTCACCTCTTTTGCATAGGTCGGCGCATGAGTTGTATACACTTTCATATGGCACCTACGAGAATGCTCATGTTTAGTCCCCTTTTGCATAGGTTGACCACTCACTCGTAAAAACTGTTTTCCAGTCTGTTAGTTTGGGTCTTGACCTTAGATAACATATATATACTTGTTTGGTTATTTCATTTGGTTTCAACAAGAAAAGTGAAATAGATACATAAGGTACTCATCATCTTCAAGCTCTTACTCATCCATTGATAACTACACATAATGATTTTTGTTGATCAAGGTGCGGAGCGTGTGTTGACAACGTCCGAAGTAGAAGATTGCGGACTTGTTTGGGTTGAGTAATTGTGGGTTTTCTTGAATAAAATATGAGGGTTTTCCCCTCCAAGATCATTGGGATTTAGGGGTTTTGACAATTCTTTGCTTCATCAAATCCAATCGTGCTTAAGGGATTGCGGAATTGTGGGTTTGCTTAATAAGGTATCTACAATCGGCTGATTTTGAAGGAAGAATTAGGGTCATCATCTTGTGATCAAATCAGCCGAGCATAGGGTTTGAGAAATGGTTTGTATTCTCAACAAGGTAGATACAACCGGAGGTTTATCGAAGATTGGTGACATACTTGATTCAAATCGAATCAAGGGAAGAGATGAGCTCAGTTTTCAATTCAACATATTGGGTTTGAATTGTGGTGACTATTTTTTATCTCTTGTATAAACTTTGCAATCATAATAACAATTATCCTAATTCTAAATTCTAGAATTAGAGGCAGGCGTACCCCACACGAGGACAACAAGGGAACGGCCTTAACAAATCATGTGTCATTTTTCTTTCTCGCTCTTTACCGTTTATTTGCAATAAACTGAAATTATGCTCTTGTGATTCCAATTGTCCTGAATTGTAGTGAAATAGAATTGTTACTAAAAACTATAGTAATCACTTTGATTGCTATAATTGATTTCAACACTACAAATTAAGGTATATTGGACTTGGTGAAATTAAGCACACCAAGTGTTCGATAAAAGTCCAAAAGTGAAAATTTGTGTATTTTCTTCATAACATTTCATTGGAAGTAATTGAAAATAGTTAAAGAGTATAAGCGATCAATTATAATTGAGTTAAGCTTTAATAATTCTCATTTATTCATTCCATTCTATTTTTCGCATATCCGGTCTTTTCAATAGAGGATCGTTTTAGACAAGTGTATCCGGGTAGCTTTCACTGTGCTTCAAGTTTTTCTTAAAAACTGATTTTAAAAATCAAGGTATCTATTCACCCCCCCCCCTTCTAGATACTTCCTATCGTCTAACAAGTGGTATCATAGCACTGTTTCATCTAGTGTTTCACGTATAACTCTTTAGACAATGGAGAACGATCCAAAAGGGGCGTACAATAGAGCTCCTATTTTCACCGGTGGAAACTATAGCTATTGGAAAGATTGTATGCGTGTGCATATCAATTTTATTGATATAAAAATTTGGAAAGTCATAGAAGAAGGTCCTATGGCCATAACTACGGTAAATAATGTGGGTGCCGTTGTACCCTAACCGGAAGCATAATGGGATAAAAAAGATGATAAAAACTATGTTTATGACTGGAAAGCTAAAATTATGCTCATATCAGATCTTAGAGTTGATGAATACTTTCATAGCTTGCATTGTGCTACCGCTAAGGAAATGTGGGATGCTTTATAAGTTACCCATAAGGGTATAAACGATGCCAAACTTTTAAGGATTAACACTTTAATTCAAGAGTTTGATCTCTTTCACATGAAGCATGGTGAAACCATTGCCGACATGCAAAAGATATTTTCTCACATAATAAACCGCTTACACACACTTGGTCATATTACTTTCTATGTTGTTTCTATTAAAAATATTTTGAGATGTCTTAACAGGGAATGGTAACCTAAGGTAACGACTATCAAGGAAGCCAGTGATCTAACTATATTGGATCTTACAACACTGTTTGGTAAACTTCAAGAACATGAGCAAGAGCTCACAAATCTTAATAAGCATGAAAAGAAAGAGAAGAAAGAAAAGCTGAGGGACACTGAGAAGAAGTCTATCGCGTTAAGGGATTCAAGTTCCAAGTCTTCCACCATAGATTCAAGTGGAAGTGACTCAAGTGATAGAGATGAGAGTTCGGATGAAGATTTGGGTTTATTCGTAAAGAAGTACAATAGATATCTTCAGAAGAATGAAATTTAACATTCAGACAAGAATCTCGTTGACTATAGAAGGCAAGCTAAGACAAACAAACCTTTTGAAAGAAAGAGAGATAAGTCAAAGGGATCTTGTTACAATTGTGGGAAACCCGATCATTATAAACCAGATTGTCCCTTGTTCAAGAAAGACAAAGTAAGAAACAAGTTTCAAAAGAAGCCGAACAAAGCTAGAAGAGCATACATTGCTTGGGATAGTGATAGTGATTCATCAAGAAAATATGACTCTAGTGATGAAGAAGAAAAAGCAAACTTGTGTCTTATGGTGTATCAAAAAAATAAAAATAATGTAAGTCACTCTAAATATGACTATGTTGATGATATGTATTATATTGAATTATTAAATGCCTTTAATACTCTAAATCATGAGGCTAAGGAAGCTTTCAAACGCTTAGCCTCAAATAAAAAGATTTTCAAATACCTTGAGCATAAAGTTTCCAAATCCGAAAAGGAGTTGGAAACTCTCAAGGCATCCATGATAGAGAGTATAAAAGACAGAGATGAAATTGATAAGACCTCTTGGCAAAATTGGCATGGTTGTGAAACTTGTCACATTTGGCAAAAAGAGATTAAAATTCTTAAAGCCAAATTAGACAAGGCCTTATAACCCAAAATTAAATTTGCTATTGATCGTTCAAACTTTAGAAAAAGCATGATTAATCCCTATCAAAAATATTCTTATCAAATAAGAGATCAAGCAAGCAAAATTAACTCCTATCAAGACTCAACTTGTCTATATTGTAGCAAGGAGGGACACACCATTAAAAAATGTCAATTTAGAAGGTTTTTGGTACCTAAAGGCATTTTCAAATGGTCTCCCAAAGAAAACCCATGTTTCACTAACACACAAGGACCCAATAAAAATTGGGTACCTATTTCCCTTGTTTGATTTTGTAGCTGGAATGTCTTGAGACTACGGAGAGAAGATTGTTTCTTGACAGTGGATGCTCAAGACATATGACGGGTGACATTTCCCTATTCTTTAACTTTATGGCTAAGAAGAAGGGCTTTGTAACCTATGGTGATAACAACAAGGGAGCTATACTCGGAAAAGGTAGTGTAGGTAATCCCTCTTATACTACTATCTCATATGTCCTTTTAGTTGAGGGTCTTAAACACAATCTCATTAGAACTAGTCAATTATGCGACAAAGGATATAAAGTCTCTTTTTCAAAAGATTGTTGCTTAATTGAAAATAGTAATAAGGAACTTGTGTTTAATGGCTTGATGGTTAATAATGTATATATGCTTGACTTGAATGAAGTATATTTGACCGATGCTAAATGTCTTGTCTCCATGAGTGAAGACTCATGGCTTTGGCACATGCGATTAGTACATGTCAATTTTGACTTGCTAAACAAAATTGTGTCAAAAGATCTAGTTGTTGGTTTGCCCAAAATAAAATTTTCTAAAGATCACTTATGTGATGCATATCAGATGGGTAAACAAACAAAAAAATTCTTTTAAATCTAAAAAGATTATCTCTACAACTAAACCACTCGAACTTCTCCACATGGATATTTTTTGTCCATCTAGAATACAAAGTCTAGGTGGTAACTATTATGGTTTTGTTATATTAGATGATTTCTCTAGATTTTGTTGGACAATTTTCTTAGCTATCAAAAGTGACACTTTTTCGGCATTTGAAAAATTTGCTAAGATGTTCCAAAACAAGTTAAACACTAAAGTTGTTACAATCTAAAGCAATCACGAAGGTGAATTTGAAAACCATCTCTTTTAGGAATTTTGTGAAAAACATGGCATTGATCATAATTTTTCCGCACCATGCACTCCACAACAAAATGGAGTAGTGGAACACAAAAACCGTGTTTTAGAAGAACTCAGAAGAATTATGATCAATGAACATGCCCTTCCTAAGTATTTTTGGGCCGATGCCATAAGTATTGTTATGTTTTGAATAGGATCCTAATCTGTCCAATTCTAAACAAAACTCCTTATGAACTACTAAAAGGAAGAAATCCAAATATTTCACACCTTCACGTTTTCGGATGTAAATGTTTTGTGTTAAATAATGGAAAAGAAAATCTTGGTAAGTTTTATTCAAAAGTAGATGAAGGTATCTTTCTCGGATACTCACAATCTAATAAAGCTTATAGAGTATTTAATAAAAGGTTACAAATTTTTGAGGAATCCGTGCATGTATCTTTTGATGAATCTTGTCTGAGACCGGTAGAAAAAGGTATTGTATTTGATTGTGCAGGTGTATCTTCGAAAAGTATACTTAAAGATTCAGATGTTGAAAGAAATGAAAACAATTCCCCATTGGAATGTGAAACTATCAAAGAAAAAGATCTGGATACTAAAAGCAATGAAAATGATCTCCCATTAGAATGGAAATCTATCAAGGATCATCCCATCGATAATATCCTTGGAGATATCACAAAAGGAGTCACTACGCGGTCAAAGATAAGTAACTTTTGTTATCATTTTACATTCGTCTCACAAGTTAAGCCTAAAACATCTAAAGACACTTTACTCGATGAACATTGGTTTTTAGCTATGCAATATAAGCTTAACCAATTCAAGAGAAATGAGGTTTGGGATCTTGTCCCTCCTCCGCGAGACCATCGTGTAATCGACACTAAATAGGTGTTTAGGAACAAATTGGACGAAATCGGAATAATAACTTGCAACAAGGCCCGCCTTGTTGCTCAAGGGTATAACCAAGAGGAGGGAATCGACTATGAGGAAACTTATGCACCATTCGCCCGACTCGAGGCTATATGCCTTTTACTTGCCTTTGCATGTTCACAAAATTTCAAGTTATATCAAATGGATGTTAAGAGTGTGTTTCTAAATGGCTATATTAATGAAGAAGTGTATGTATCTCAATCTCCCAGATTTGAAAACTTTGAGCATCCTAACCATGTTTACAAACTAAAATGTTCTTTATATGGTCTCAAACAAGCCCCTAGGGCTTGGTATGAACGCCTTAGCAAGTTTTTGTTAGAACACAGATTCTCAAGAGGAAAGGTCGATACAACTCTTTTCATTAAACACCAAGGAAAACATTCAATTTTAGTACAAGTTTATGTAGAAGATATCATATTTGGTTCTACTAATACATCCTTGGTCAAGGAGCTTTCTAAGTTGACGCAGGGAGAATTTTAAATGAGTATGATGGGTGAATTAAAGTACTTCCTTGGGATTCAAATCAAACAACTCGAGGAAGGGACTTTTGTGAGTCAAAAAAAGTATTGTCAAGAACTATTAAAGCGCTTAGATATGGAAAAATCAAAGATTATTGACACTCCAATGCCTACCGCGGTTAATCTTGATCGTGACGAAACGGGCAAGCCGGTTGATGTAAAAAGGTATAGAGGTATGACCGGTTCCCTTCTTTACCTTACCACTTCTCGTCCCAACATTATGTTTATGTATGTATGTGTGCTAGGTATCAACCATACCCCAAGGAGTCATATTTAAAAGTCGTTAAGCGCATACTTAGGTATCTTTGTGGTACGACTAAGTATGGGTTATGGTTCTCTAAGGGTAGTGATTGCTCTTTGGTTGGTTTTTCTGATTTTGACTTTTTCGGTTGCAAGTTGGATAGGAAAAGTACTAGTGGTACGTGTCATTTCTTTTCAAATTACTTAGTAAATTGGAATAGCAAGAAACAAGTTTTTATTGCTTTGTCAACTGCCAAGGCGGAATATGTCACAACCGATAATTGTTGTGCCTAAATTTTGTGGCTCAAACAACAACTACTAGACTTTGATATCAAACTTGATCATATTCCGGTCTTTTGTGACAACACTAGTGCCATAAACCTAACCAAAAACCCGGTTTTACATTCACGCACCAAACATATTGAGATTAGACATCACTTCCTTAGGGATCATGTAGAAAAAGGAGATGTCGTATTTGAACATGTTGATAGCACAAATCAACTTGCAGATATTTTCACAAAACCTCTTGCGACCGAGCCTTTCTTCCACATTCATAGGGAACTTAGTGTTCTCGATAATTCGGATAGGATGAAACTACATTAGAGCCATCAATGATACCTTGAAGCGCAAGAGTATCCCGAAGGAGCTTCCATCAATGATAAAAAATTATTACGAAGTTCTCAGCCAAATTCTTCCAAAGCAATGGAATCCTTTAAAAACGCAACCATGATTCTAGTCTACTCTAATGTATGGACAAGAAGGAGGCAGAGAAAATTATGGAAGACATGCATGATGTTCTCTTTAGGACTCACTCTAGTGGACATACTATGGCCAAGAAAATCCTGAGAGTTGGTTACTATTGGTCAACAATGGAAACTGATTTCCATCATCACTCAAGGACTTGCCACAAGTGCCAAATATATGCTGACAAGGTTTATGTGCCTCCAATTCCTCTAAATGTCATGACTGCTCCGTGGCCATTTGCAATGTGGGGCATTGACATGATTGGAGAGATTAAACCTACTGCTTCCAATGGACATCGCTTCATTCTTGTCGCTATCGATTATTTCACCAAATGGGTCGAAGCTGCCTCATTTGCTTCAGTCACAAAGAACGTTGTAGCCAGATTCATCAAGAATAACCTCATATGCCGCTATGATATCCCCGAAAGGATCATCACTAACAATGGAACCAATCTCAATAATGCTATGATTACAGTACTTTGCACTCAATTCAAAATCAAGCATCACAATTCTTCTCCTTATAGACCTAAAATGAATGGTGTAGTGGAAGCGGCCAACAAAAACATTAAGAAGATTGTACAAAAGATGGAAGTAACCTACAAAGACTGGCATGAGATGTTACCGTTTTCTCTTCATGGCTACCGTACTCCATCTCGGACATCGATTGGGGTAACTCCCTTTTCTTTGGTCTATGGCATGGAAGTTGTACTACCAGTGGAAGTTCAGATTCCCTCCCTAAGGATTATGAAGGAAGCAAGCCTAGATGAAGACGAATGGATTCAGACAAGATTGGATCAATTGAACTTGATCGATGAAAAGAAACTGGTTGCTATTTGTCCTGGTCAGATGTACTAGAAATGTATGATAAAGGCTTTCAACAAAAAGATCAGCCTCGAGTATATCAAGCTGGTGACTTGGTAATAAAGCGCATCATTCTTCCACAAGGAGACCCCATGGGAAAATGGACTCCCACTTATGAAGGGCCATTTGTTGTCAAGAAAGTTTTCTCTGGTGGTGCCATGATGCTGACTACTATGGACGGTGAAGATTTCCCATATCCTGTGAACGCAAACATAGTTAAAAAATACTACACATAAGAGACCCGCTAGGTTGACACACCTAGGCAAGATAAGGGCATCCTGGTAAACCAAAGGTTTGGGCAAAAATTAGGGATATATGCAAAAGATTGTACACCTGGCAAGTCGAAAACCCGAAAGGGCGACTTGGGCAAAAATGGGTATCTTGGTGGACTGAAAACACGAAAGGGTGGTCCAGGAAAAAGTTAAGGATTGAAAGCGTATGACTATGTCTCGTAGAATCACGACAGTCGACTTTATTACCAAGGTCCGGGTTCAAACGGTCCAAGATCAATCCAATCAACTTCTGTCAAAGGCAAGGGACGTTCGAAGACATTAGGGGCAATAGTAGAGTTGGAACATAATGATATCATTTCCACATAGTTTTTATTTTTGTTTTCAATTTTGTTTTCCTTTCGATGATTTCCTCTTACTAGGATCTCCGTCTCTTTGTACATAAATGCTTATTCATGGGCAAAACATCAATACACATATACTTTGAAGTGCAAACTTTTTGTTTTTGTTTTGAGTGCAAAGACGTCCAATGACTAAAATTGAATGAACATATGCATATGAACATGATTAAACTATTTTAGCAAATATATGTTGCCAAGCAGCAACGAGAATCTCTTTAATGCAGTTGAGATATCACCACAAATTTATCTCATTAGCATTATCCCCACAGAGCCTGCTACAATAAACCTTTGCCCCAATAGAGTTGCCCACAAAGTTGGATTTATGCAATCCTCGATCAGAGTTTCAATCTCTCAACAACCCTCTCCCCAGCTGAGTTGGTCTTAAAAGAAGAAGCCTTGTGGATTCCTTCCTAAAGAATTCACCTTGCCAGCACGTCATCAAATATTCTCTTCAACGGGGTTTATTCCCCAACAAAACAAAACACTCCCCAACGGGATCATTCCTATTCAACAATTTCCAGTTACTATGAAGCCTTGACCCGGTAAGATAATAGTTTAACTTCTCGAGATACTGTAAATCCTGGACCCGACCAGACAATGGTTTAACTTCTTTTCCCCAGTAGAGTTTGCCTCATCCACCCCAGCAAGTTACTTTGAAGCCTGGACCCGACTAGATATCAGTTTAACTTCATTCTTTCAAGCAAGTTACTGTGAATCCTGGACTCGGCCAGATATCAGTTCAACTTCATTCTTTCAAGAAAGTTACTATAAAGCCTGGACCCAACCAGATATCAGTTCAACTTCATTATTTCAAGTAAGTTACTGCAGAGCCTGGACCCGACCAGATATCAGTTCAACTTCATCTTTTCAAGCAAGTTACTGTGAAGCCTGGACCCAACCAGATATCAATTCAACTTCATCCTTTCAAGCAAGTTACTGCAAATCCTGGACCCGACCAAATATCAATTCAACTTCATCCTTTCAAATAAGTTATTGCGAAGCCTAGAGTTCAACCAGATAACAATTAATTTCATCCACCTCAGAAATTTGCTTTGAAACCTGAGATCTGACCAGATAACAACTTAACTTCACTCTCCCAAGTAATTTTCCGCGAAGCCTGGAATCCGACCAGATAAAAGTTAATTTAATCTTTCCTGGTAATTCGCTGCGAAGCCTTGAATACGACCAGATAACAATCAACTTGATTATCCCCAACAAATTGGTGCCAAGCCTGGATTTCGACCAGATAATAGTTAACTTTTGATGCTCTCCAGTCAGGAATAATTCCCCAATAGATCAATGGACAACCAAAATTCCTGAACTTTATTCCCCCAAGCAAAAATCAACATTCCCCGTGGAGTTTCCTCATGCAAAGAGCCAAAGTCAATATTCCCCAGTGGATTTCTCCTCAAACAATAAAATAGGAATTCCCAGCGGAAACATTCTAAACAAAGTTGAAGATACACCTACTCTCCAACAATAGTCCGGGATTCAGCCTCCCAAGGCTCCCCAGCATGTTGTCAAGGATTTATTTTCCTAGACAAAGACATGCTGCAATAAACGCATCACATTCATAAACCATAACACATACATGACAAATGCATACAACATAATCTCATTTATTTTTAGAACATCATTATACCATGCATACATCTGCATGCAACTGATCCTTTTTCCTTACAGGAAAAATCATTAATCAAATGAAGACCTCTTCTGGTTGGATTTATCTCTTCCAGCTAAAAATAGGCAAAAGACATCTACCATTTCAGTATAAATCAATCAAAAGATTTATCCTGATACCTTCCCTAGTCACTCTGGATGGCATCTATAAGCCCATCTCCGACAACTCTCCATCATCTCCCCAAATGGCATCTTTAAGCCCATTCCCTACACAGTCAACTAACGCATCATCGAGTACAAATTTCTATGCACTTTAGTGTTCAATCATCTTCCACCTTCAAGTCATGAATGACAGACTCGCCAATCTAACTCTTCAGGTTTAAGAAGATTGAATAGGGGCAGCTGTTGTACCCCAAAATTTTCCCTCTCATTTCTCAAGAATTTTCTCACAAGATCTTCCATGACTCAAGTTTGCAGCACCGATACATCAATTTAGGTTTGGAATTTGCACAAGGGTAAAATGGTCAAAATGCACACTGAAAAGTCAAACTTTAACTTTTTGATCAAAATCAAGTTTCAAGAATCACATTTCATCAAGACATGTTAGAATATAAAGTTGGTTCATCAAGAAAATAAAAAGTCAAAATTACTTTGGAAAAGTCAAAGTTCTAAACACTTAGAAATTTTTTCCAAGTGTTAAGAAAATATGATAAGTTCAGAACTTTTGGCCAGATTTTCATCATGATGCAAGATGATTCAGGAAGAACTTCTGACACAGAAGTTGTAGATCTCAATGAGATCTAAAACATTGTAGAACAGAACTCCTCCTAGAAATTTTGGGATTTCAAGTTATAAATCCTTGAAGACACGTCCATGAAACTAAAACACTTAGTAAATTCTGAGCATTTCCAAGTCAGAATTTGATTAGAACTTCTGGGCCAATTTTCACGTAGGTATAATCAGAGTTTGCAAAAATGATTCAAAGATGGGTTATAAAGCATGTTACAAGCTTTCTAAAGAGTCTGAGAACTCCTTCAAATCATGTTGGAGCAGGGAGAATCAAAGATTAGAAGTTGGGCATTTGTTCTTAATCTAAGTTACGTTTATGCTGAACTTCTGATCCAGTTTCAAGCTATGCTGCATAATCTCATGTTGCAGGCCTTCTTGCTTGTTAAATCTCATCATCATTTAATTCTTACACCAACTTTTGAGTCCTTATCCCAGTGTCCAAGCCTTTATTCAAAGGATCTTCCCACGTGTGGCATAAAAATACCATTGTTATTCTTGAAAAGCAAACTTTTGTACAAAGTTTATTTTGAGCCCATACTTTAATTTGTTTCTGAGTGTACTTCCCCATAAATCATGCCTACAAACTCAGATTAGGCGTGTTTAAAGCTGTTAACCACCCTACCTTGTCTTGAAACCATGCTTGTCTAAACTTGCTTCAAAAACAAGTCAACGATTCATAATACATGATGGTTGTACTCCTGACTTCTCCAAGCTTCTAAATTATATGCCTATAAATTAAACTTCATTTGCAAACTGAAAGAGGATTTAAAATTGAGAAAAAAGCCTTGAAACCTTGCTGAAAATTACCAAGAACCTGAAACTGCAACACAAACACAAAACCTACTAATTTCTGATTTTTACATATGAACTCTAATTTTCCTTGTGCATTTCTTGGGCAAATCATCCACACAGTTTCTGGTATACACGTAGAAGCTTTCCCGACTTCTATTTTCAAACTGTAATACAGTTTCCACCAATCTCCATTTCAAAAAAAATCAGAACTTTGTATCTTGACTACTCCAGAGCGTTCCAACAATCCATAACTCAAGTTAAGGGTTGCTTTAGCTTTCTGAGAACTTGAGGAAGCTGACCAGAACGTCACAGCAATCTGAACCAGGCTCTAACTCACAGAAAAATTTCCAGCTGCAAGGTAAGTTTCTTATGATTTTCATCTCATTACTTAGGCATTGTTAGGCTTGCAATTTTAAAGACACGGTGTAGATATCATGGCTCTGAATCTGTGCATATTTATATATTTCATTTATATGGCCTAAGTAGAGAGAATTTCATATCAGAACTTATTGAGAAAATTAGGGTTCAGAATCAGGATTAGCAAAATTCATGCTTGCTTCTGGTTTACAGTTTTGATGCTTTGTATTTATGAAACCATGATGAATTTGCCATAACTTCTATGTTTGCATTTTCCATTTTTGTTGAGAAATGACTAAGTTGCAGATACTCTGGCTGGCACGAAGAAGAAGATGAAGTTCATCATCAGAACTTACTTTGTAATATATGTTTATGTTTTTGCTTCTAATACTGGATGTATAACCACCCCAGTGGCAGAAAGCGCGCGCATAAGGCATTCGTGTTAAGGGTCCTGGGTTCTAGCCCCAGAAGCATCTTTTATGTTTATTTCTTAACATTTTTACCCCATTATTTTTCAAACAACATTCCTGGACCAGAACTTCTAGATAGACCCCCCCCCCCATTTGTTTGTCAAAACAGTACTCCTGGACCAGAACTTCCAGATATTCTCATCCGACAACATCGTCGCCTCACTTACCCATTAACAGAACTTCTAACCTTCCAGTAACACTAGAACTTCTAGGTTTCCAACTGCATCAGGACTTCTAGGCTCTCTCAACAATCAGAACTTCTAGGCTTTCCTTTGTTTCCAGCAACCCCAGAACTTTAGCGCGTCTGGATCCAGAACTTCTGGCCTTCCCCATTTCTACTAACATTTTCTTTCTGATTTTTAGCGCGCCTGGTCATAACTTCTGCCTTCTCTCATTTCTATTCTTTCGTCAACACGCTGATTCTAACTCTTATTCTCTTATTATTTTTATCATCACTTTTATTTTCATTAATCAAAAACACAAAATACTTTATATTCATATACTTTGCTTTATTTCTTTTAAAACAAAAAGACTAAAAACATTTCCTTAAGCAAATTTATTTCTTATCTTAATAAAAATAAAACAAATCTATTTTACATTTCAATTCTTGTACATTATTTCAATATGGTTGTAATAGATAATTAGGCTTTAATTTCTTGTAACCCCCATTTGTAAATTTGTACACCCTATCCCCAAATGATTGTAATAGAGTAGGATATTTACTTTCCTCAATTTATCGCTTTCATATAAATGCTAGTAATTAGGATTTCTATGGAAAGATAAAATAAATACTTAGAAAGCCCTAATTCAAGATAAATCAAGCATGAAATACAAACACTTGCACACTTGCATCTCTAGGGTTAACTCCACTTGTTGCCTTATGAAAAATGGTCATGTTATGCATGTGAGGTGTCTTAGAAAAAACAATCAAAAAACACAAGATCATAGTCCCTCAATGACGCTTTGAATATTACCTTACAAATGATCTTAGTCCCTTAAGAGAAATGTTAAGATATCTCACAACAATTACTATTATGACTATACGATGACCCACACCTGTCCCTTTACATCCAAAGATAAGGCTTCTTACCAACCAATGGTAAGATAGAAACATCTAAAAGAGGAGGAAAAGAACAAATACTTTTGAGTAGGTAGAAACGTTCTTAGTTGCTTTCTCATCTTCAAACATAAACACCTTTTTGAATGCACCAACATTTTCCATGAAATATTTTCAAAAGTCCAACACTTTGTATACATTCTTATAGAGACGAGAATCATTACAAAGTCAGCCTAAACGAAGGTTCTTTTCAAAAGTACTTTCAAAAACCCACCATAAACACATTTCAAACAAAGCAATTTCAAAAGTGATCTAGTAAGCAACTAAGAGCCCATAGGTAACTATGGATGAAAAGGGTGCTAACACCTTCCCTTTTTATAATCTACCTCCCGAACTCAAGAAAATAATCTCAAAGTTCTTTCCTGTTCTTTTCACCCTTTCCTTTATTGGATAAAAGAAAAGTCGGTGGTGACTCTTGTTATCTGCAACAATTACGATAAAACGCAAAACACCCAAGTCATCTCTCCCACTGTGTTACACTATCCTAGGGAACTTTTGTTGGAATAAGTATGATCTTCTTATGTTTCTCAGATAATTGAAGATGATACCAATTGATGTATGGCTCGGTGTTGGGTTTATGATCCTGTTTTCCCAGCCAAATCTTGTTTCATTTGAACCTCAGGTTTGCATGATATGAAGACTTTATCCAAGATTACCCAGTGAAGGATTCACTCATTTAATAAAAATCTTTTCTCCCCGTGCATGTTGAGTTAGACTCATTTGTGAAGCATCTCCTTTCGGAAGTACTCGCATTTTGTTTGATTGCCCGATAGTCAGGCAATGGCAATGTTTTATTTAAGAAGTGTTGAAATGGTTATTAACTTTATGGGTTTTCTCCCACCAAGTGTTGAGTTTGATTTAAAATACCCATAAGTTTGATTTCTTGCTATAATGTTTGACTTCTTAACTCCCCAAGTTGTTATCCCCGTGAGGTTTCAT
Source organism: Vicia faba (assembly GCA_948472305.1). NCBI lineage: Eukaryota > Viridiplantae > Streptophyta > Magnoliopsida > Fabales > Fabaceae > Vicia > Vicia faba. The sequence goes on from CATIWC010000500.1 coordinate 67,268, forward strand.
ACTTTCTCCCCAAAGAAGTTGGTGCAACACTCACTCTCAATATTGAAGAATGTATCTTGGTTTCTCCTTGACAGAATGATATTTCCCCAATGAAGTCAGCACGAGGTCTCCAGTTGATATCTCGACGATGAGGCACTATCTCCCTTAGTGAAGTCTGCATGATATTTCCCCAATAAAGTCAGCATTATATCCTCAGTTGGTGTTTTGACGATACGGTTTTCATTTGCTTTATTGAAATCAATATTGCAATCCCCGGTAGGAGTACAGATCGTGAAGCATTGTTTTCCCCATTGAAGTCTGTGTGTTATTCCCTGGTGAAGCCTGGAAGAGGATGTTATATCCCTGTATTTGTACTGATTTATTATTGTGATGCGATTACTTTCGGATTATGTTCCTTCCCAGTGAAGTTAAGCTGTAAAATAGGAATCTATCTCCTCAGTTGGTGCTTATTTTCTTATGGAATTTTCATCTGGGATGTGATTTAGCCGAGTAATTATTGTACCCGAGTTGCTCTTGTTTGGTTATCCCCAGTGTTATATGTCTTTTTTGTCAGCATATACATAATAACACTCATACATTCATACATACATCATGCATAGTTGAATTTAGCAAATCATTGCTCATTTGCATTGATTAATTTTTTGTTAGCCTATTACCCTATTTTGGTGAGTTATGTTATCCTCTCTCCAATAGAGTGTCAACCTTAAGCAGAAAGTGTATATTCTTTCAATTTCCCCACTGAGTTATCCCTCGTGGAAGATTTTTGTTTTATCCTTCCTGTACATCTCTTTGTCTGGATGGATTGGATTTCCCTCTTGAGTTTATTTCTCAAAGGATGTATTATGATTGCCTGTTTACTCTAGTTTATTTCTGGTTTGAATCTTTGTTTCCCAGCAACAGTACTATTATGATCTCTGCAAGCTTCGAGCCTTGGTTTGGGAATGTGCATTTATTTTGGCACGAGAAGAGTTTTACCTCCTCAACAGGAGTATGTTGACATTCCCCCGGGAAGCCATATTTCTTTCCCCAGGGAGCCATATTTCTTTCCCCAGGAAGTCATTTTTACAATCCTTCCCATAACAGCAAGTAGCAGGTCTCTTTATTTGAGCAACTTATATTTCCCCGTAAAAGTCAACGTTACTTTTTTGCTATCTTCTCTATGAGTAGATAGTTTGGAGTTCATTGGCAAATTACTCCAATGGATGGCAAGTCATTTAAATATGACAGAGATAGTTCGTTGAGATATTTTTACAAGTGGCAGTCTCTTTATTTGAGACAACTTATATATTACCATTTCCAAGTGGAATGCCTTGGTTAAAGAAGAAGTTGAACCCCGTTCTAGGTGAAACTCCATAATTTTGGGAAACTTGTTATTGTCAATACGTTTTTCCCCTTCAGTGAACGTTGGTGTTATTATTTTCTCTCTACCTTCAGTAAACGTTGCTAGTTCACTTTCAGTGAACGTTGGTATTATTCTTTTCTCTCTACCTTCAATGAATATTGGTAGTTCACCTTTGGTGAATGTTGGTGTTATTATTTTATTTCTACCTTCAACCATTGAGTTGGCAATTTACCGTCATCTGTGAGTCAGTATCTTTTTTATCTTCTACCTTCAACTATTGAGTTGGTAGTTGACCGTCATCTATGAGCCGATATCTTTTTTATCTTCTACCTTCAACCATTGAGTTGGTAGTTTACCGTCATCTATGAGTTTGTATCTTTTTCATCTTCTACCTTCAACTATTGAGTTGGTAGTTTACGGTCATCTGTGAGTCGGTATCTTTTTTATCTTCTACCTTCAACTATTGAGCTGGTAGTTTACCGTCATCTGTGAGTCAGTATCTTTTTAATCTTCTACCTTCAACTAGTGAGCTGGTAGTTTACCGTCATCTATGAGTCGGTATCTTTTTCATCTTCTATCTTCAACTATTGAGTTGGTAGTTTACCTTCATCTATGAGCCAATATCTTTTTTATCTTCTACCTTCAACTATTGAGTTGGTAGTTTACCGTCATCTGTGAGTCGGTATCTTTTTGATCTTCTACCTTCAACTATTGAGCTGGTAGTTTACTGTCATCTATGATTCGATATCTTTTTATCTTCTACCTTTAACTATTGAGTTGGTAGTTTACCGTCGTCTATGAGCCGATATATTTTTTATCTTCTTCCTTTAACCATTGAGTTGGTAGTTTACTGTCATCTGTGAGTCGCTATCTTTTTGATCTTCTACCTTCAACCATTGAGTTGGTAGTTTACCTTCATCTGTGAGTCGGTATCTTTTTTATCTTCTACCTTCAACTTTTGAGTTAGTAGTTTACCGTCATCTGTGAGTCGATATATTTTTGATCTTCTACCTTCAACTATTGAGTTGGTAGTTTACCACCATCCGTGAGTCGGTATCTTTTTGATCTTCTACATTTAACTATTGAGTTGGTAGTTTACCGTCATCTGTGAGTCAGTATCTTTTTTATCTTTTGCCTTCAACTATTGAGTTTGTAGTTTACCGTCATCCGTGAGTCGGTATCTTCTTGATCTTATACCTTCAACTATTGAGTTGGTAGTTTACCGTCATCTGTGAGTCGATATCTTTTTTATCTTCCACCTTCAAGTATTGAGTTGGTAGTTTACCGTCATCTATGAGTCAGTATCTTTTTGATCTTCTACCTTCAACCGTTGAGTTGGTAGTTTACCGTCATCTGTGAGTCGGTATCTTTTTTATCTTCTACCTTCAACTATTGAGTTGGTAGTTTACCGTCATCTGTGAGTCGGTATCTTTTTGATCTTCTACCTTCAACTATTGAGTTGGTAGTTTACCGTCATCTGTGAGTCGGTATCTTTTGATCTTCTACCTTTTACTATTGAGTTGGTAGTTCACAGTTATTCGTCGATCACTTTTATCCTTTATTGTCTCTCATTAGTATTTGAGTCAATGCTACCTTGTCTCTTTCTCGGGCTTTACCCCAATAGAGTCAGGTTTTTTGTTCACCAGTGATTTATTTTCCTGGTTGGATTTCTCTTTTGATCCTTGTTTCCTTTGCTACATCCCTTGTGGTGTCTTGCGTCCCTTTAGATTTGTTCATCTGCATTCATAATCATAAGCATTGCATGGCATCTTAGGGCCAAAAATAGGGTTTGTTTTATATTTAAGTATCTTCAATTGCGTCAGCACGAAGATTATTAATCTTCGCATCTCTGGATAGAAGACACTTAAATAAGGGCAGCTGTTGTACCCCAATTTTTGCCCCTAAGATTCCCTTATCATATCTGTTGTACCCCAAAATTTTCTCTCTCATATTTCTCAAAACATTTCAAGAAAAATTCACAAGTCCAACCCGGCGCGTCATATTCAGGTGTTATTTCGCCAACATATCTCTGATAACGTATTCTCAAATTCAGGTTCGGCTCAAGAGTCAATTCTTTAAAGAAGGTATTCGAATGTGTGAGTTTTCTCGAAGAAATATGGAGAAAAAGTGTGCTAAAAGTGCAGTTTTTACGCGCTAAAAAATTCATAACTTGAAGATCGTGGCTCGTTTTGAACCCGTTTCGGTGGCAAAAATTCTGTCTTGATGTCATCTATGTTTTCATCTCTCACGGCTGGAACCCAATTTCAATCAGAAAGTCTTCAAAAATGTGGATTTATCAAGTATTTTCGTACAGAAAATTTGTGACAGAAGTTTATTTGCATCATGTTCAGAAAATCATAACTTGGTCAATTTTCATCGTATCGAGCTGGTTCTAGTGCCAAAATTTCACAAATTGAGTTGGCTACATTATCACAGAAGGTATTAAGTTCAAACGGTATTCAAAAGACCTTCGTTTTTTGCTCAGAGTGCGTGACGCGCCGAAAATCCTGAATGCTGAATATTATTTTATCTGGGTCGAAACTTCGAAAATTCATAACTCGGTCAATTTTTATCGGATTGGGCTCATATTTTTACACAAGGTCACTGACTCATAGATCTACAACTTTGCTTCAAAAGTCAAGACCGGATTATGCTCCGATCAATAGCAGTTTTTTATTGAAGAACGTGTCAGAGTCGACACTAGAGCCCAAAATAAGTTTGTCTGAGCTGAAACTTCAAAAATTCATAACTAATTCACCGCTTATCCGATTGAGCCGATTTTCGGACAGGAGTTAGTTCTCGATATCGGCTACATTTTGTTTTCACATTTCAACTTCAAAAATTGCACTTAAGTCCCTGCGATTTAGCCTGGAAAGTGATGAACTCAAGTGAACATTGGAGGCCCAATTGCACATTCAAAGCCCATTTTCTTTACCCTAATTTCCATTATATAATCACATTCTTTTCACACAAACCAGGAGAGAGAAAAAACCCTGGCCATAACACTGTCAGAATATCAAATTCTTTGAAGAACCCTAAAACCTTGAAATCCTTATTACAAATCCCTCTCTCACTACAAACAAGTCATCCCAGTTACAAACCAACATCTCACTACAAAGAAGTCATCTCAGTTACAAACCAACATCTCACTACTTCTTCAGTAAGGGTAAGGCTGACTTGATCTCCATGATCAAAAGGGCATAAAAGCATTCATGTCACTACTTTTCCAGTAAGGGTAAGGTTGATTTGATCTCCATGATCAAAAGGGTATAATCATTCATACATGTCATATTAGCCTAAACATTAAATTTCTTCATATATTGGCTTTATTTATATTTTATGATATATAGTAATTTATTTAATGTGTTCATGAGATTCAACACTGCAGATTTAGACAGGATCCCATGCAGGTTCATTAAGGAACGTTGAGACCAAAACACAAATGGCCAAAAGACAAATGACCAAAACAGAATAGCTTACACATGACACCAATACATGGAGAAACAGACATCCTGAGAAGGTTAAGGAACGTTGAGGCCAGAACACAAATGACCAAAAGCCAGAACACAAATGGCCAAAAGTCAAAACACAAATGGCCAAAACAAAACAGCTTACACATGACACCAATACATGGCGAGACAGACATCCTGAGAAGGTTAAGGAACGTTGAGGCCAGAACACAAATGGCCAAAAGCCAGAACCAAATGGCCAAAAGCTAAAACACAAATGGCCAAAACAAAACAGTTTACACATGACGCCAACAGTTGTTTCACCCCTCCAATCAGGCCTGTATACTCCTAAACTCTCTCTCTATTTTTATTATTTTCCTTTAATTAATTAATCGTTATTCTTTTTATTAATCACTAACCAATTAACATTTTTTCCTAATAAAATCAAAAACACAAAAAATATTTTATTTATTAAAATTAACTTCATCACTTTTATTTTTGTAAATAAATTAATTTAATCAATTTAGCTTTAATTAGATTTAACTTTTAATATTTTTTGCAATATTTAAAATCTATTTAGAATATTATGTTTTTATTAGCATTAATTCAATTTATTTTATTTCTTTAAAAAACCTCAAAAATCCAAAAATATTTTCATTATTTAATTTAATTTAATTGTTCATTTAATTTAATTCCATTTAATTAAAAAATAACCAAAAAAATCACTTTCTTTCAAAAAAGGGTCAAAATCCCAAAAAACTCGCATCCGATTTAATTTTCCGCACGCGATCCATTTTATCATATTATTGTATCTGTTTCCCGGAATGTAATAGCTCTTAATTAGGATTATTTATCGCTTTCATTTATTTTCCGCAATTTACTTTTCGAGGGTTTGTTTTTGGCGATGTAAATACCCTACGCCTTGTAATAGCTTAGTTTTATTTTCCGCAACCATTAACTGCTAGATGTATTCTAATAGGCTATGCATGACAAGATCCATCTTAACTTAAAATCAACCGTAGCTCACCATAACATGTACAAAGATAACATAACTGAAAATTGACACATTTGCACATGCCACTCCTAGGATACGCCTCACTTGGTTGCCTCGACGTGGTCATTGAGTATAGGGTGTTTTAGAGGTCGCCCTCCTGTCTAAAGATCAAAAGTTGCCTCGGAACGGTTGCCTCGATAAAAAATGATCTAAGACATTAGGGTTACCGCTAAGGCGTCCTACCATTGCTTTGGTGACCACATGCCCCTAAAATCGAATTGACCCGAAACTCCAACGACGGTGCTACCTACTTCTCAATAGTGGGATAGTACTGTCTAAAGGACATTTACCCAGCTTAATTTCTTTTGAGTAGGTAGAGGTTCTCAGGTACTTGCTCTTTCAAAACAAAAAATACTTTTCGCACCTACACTTTTCTGACAAAAGTTTTCAAACAACACTTCATACACTCTTGAGGACAGATACAAGAGTTAAATCGAAGTTTTCAAACAAACTTTTTCAAAACCCACAAACACAAGAAAAGCAAAAACACTTTTTGAAAACATAGTGAGCAAGTACCTAAGAGCCCGTGGATAACCACGGATAGAAAGGGTGCTAACACCTTCCCTTTCTATAATCTACCTCCCGAACCCGAGAAACATCTCGAAAAGGAATTTTGCTGTGCTTTTGTCCTTTCCTTGTTGGAGAAAATAAAAGACGGTGACGACTCTTGCTTACCGCGACATTTTGCGAAACGCAAACGCGAACCAGCATTCCAAAACAGTCAGTTCTATTTTCACCGATCACAAAACTGGCGACTCTGCTGGGGATACTGTAATAATAAGTGAGGTGTACCTTAGGATTAGATCATTCTATGTTTTCAATTGCATGCCTTGTATGCTTTAAATGTTGTGGGCTCGTATCGGAGTTTCATAGATCCTAACCCGGATATGGGGAATACCCTTTAGGTAAGTAGCAATAAACTGTGAGGGACCTGTCTGGCATAGACCGACACGGGTGAAGCAGTAGCTACGTTGGTGTGACACCTTGGTCTTTACCGATATCCCTTGTGTTGTAACGAGGAGAATATGAGTCTTCTGAGGAGTCATTAAGCACCAACTGACCTTAGAACCTTAAATTGACCAACTTGGCCATAGAACAGTAGCAGTATGCTACACTCATTGAGGCTAAACTCTCGCGATGGTTCCGACCGCAAGAAAAGGTTACTAAGCTAGAGTTATGACCGATTGAGGGTAGTAAGTGATATTGAGATCCTCTAGAACCCGGTTACTATTTCTAGGACAGGTCTTAACCAACTGAAACTGAAAGAGGGTAGTACCTAAACTTCATGGTAGCCTAAAATCTAAGGGCTCTTTGTGTGATTTGTGTGCTTTCCAACTTGAACTATTTGCACATTCTTGTTATCTGACAACATGAGTTCCTTGCAGGTTCTGCTTACAGTCCTTATCCAATAATTTGGACTCATTGCAGGGCTTACTTACACGCATAGCATAACATCATAACATCATAACATCATAACATTGCATACATCCTGCATAAGGACTAACCCATTTCAAGGATCTCAAAGGTTTGTGATGCAGGTCATGATAAACCAAATGTCTAGCAAGGGGAAAATGGGATTTATTTTCCTCTGGCCAAGGTTGTTCGGAGATCAAAACATGATGACTTGAGCCAGGGGCTATGACCCACTCGATATGGTGAGCCTAACTCTTGAAGAAGGACTCTCAGCAACATGAAGTTCCTTCAATCAAGCTACCAAATTCAAATTCTAACAAGTTTCTTTGTTTACCCCGCGAGATCCTTGAAAACATTGCATACATATATCATACATATCATTGCATCACAGGTCACCCTTTACAGGTCTCTCACGTTCTCGCTGTTTATTTCAACAATGGCTTTCCAACAAGACAACCAGGATCTTCATACTCAAGAGACTCAGTTCAGGGAAATCTTCCTAAGCCTGTCCAAGGGGCAGAAAGAGTTGAGAACACTCCTCATGGGGAATTTGGTCAAGAAGAGTCCTGAAGACAGTAAGGACGAACGGCTGAAACATCTACAAGCTGAGGTAGATGCAATGAAAAACCAGATGCTGGGGCAGATGGCTCTTATCCAAGGCTTAGTTCGGGAGCAAGAAGAGTTGAGAACCGTGATCAACCAGCTTCATCAAGACAGATACAACAATATGAAGCAAATAGTCAAGGTTGAGGATCAAGTCATTAATCAACTTCCGAGAAGTCAAAGGTTTGGTTTGATGAAGAATGGGCCTCCCCAGGGTGCCACAACCTCACGGGTCCAACAACAACCTGACCATAAGCAACAGGTTACTCCGAGGCCGTTTACCAAGCTCAACATGCCGTTGTCCCAAGCTTTGCAACACCTGTTGAATTTGAATCTGGTGACGTTGATAGGACCCCACCCGAATCCTAAGACTTCTTCACCAAACTACAATCCTGATGCCAGGTGTGCATACCATTCTAACAGCCCGGGGCATGATACTGACGACTGTTGGAAGTTGAGGTACAAAATCCAAAACCTGATTGATGAAGGAGCATTGGAGTTCGCACAAGATGGTCAGGCTGAGTTCTTCTACTATCCCTTCAAGGTTCACCATTTGAAGTGACAAGTCCTGAGACGAGAAGACTTTTTGTTCATTGGAATTTTCAATTTGTAATTTTCTTTGCTTATTCAAACAATTATTGTCATGGAAAACTTTTTTATTTCATTAATGCATCGCATATGTCTGTTTTGAATCAATCCATTCGTATTCACTATATTCAAATTTCTTTCATTTCTTGTGATGTTCAACTCTCGATTAAAAAATTCTAAGCCTTTTGAGGGAGGATGACGAAAATGATACCGTGATCTTTACAGTATGCTTTTGAACAGACCCCGCTGATGAGGTACAAGCATTGTTTCAAATCCTAAACAGTGGAGTTATAAGGAAGATAATCCCTAGTCAACCCCTTTGAGCCAAAGAAGTTGGAGTTTTCTTTTCAAAAATTAAAACCCTTAATCATAACCTAGGGCAGGGTAGTTCTCTCAGTTGATCCAGGTGCACAATGAATGGCATCAAAGGAGTCCTTCCAAAACAAGAGACAGTGATGGTTCCCTATAATCGTAAGGACATGCAGTCATTATCTTTCAAAAATAAAAGCCCAATAAGTCAAAACCTATGAACGAGACTTACGAAAAACTGGGGCATCCCGCTGACTGTAATCACAAAAGAAACAGTTCAGGCAAAAAGACAGGGATAATAAAATCAAAAAAGAAAGAGGTCCTATAAACCCTCAACAAAAGAGAAATGATCGCCTATTCAAAATAAACTGTCAGTATCCGAACCATCACTGGAATATCAGAGCAAAGACTTAAACAAGAGCACGATTAACTGAGTTTAGGATCGAAGAACATCACGAAGAGCGGGTGGGTACAAATATACTTTGAGCCTTTATCCTTTGTTTCTTAAACCGTGAACCAGGCCACGTTATAACCCTTAAAAGTCCTAGCTGAAGCATGGGTTAGTTCGAAAGAATACTGTTACAAAAGGTATCCTGACTCCTGTAGGGCCTGCTGTAAAATCCTGAGTTAACATCACATTTTACAAAAAATTCACTTGTTTTATTGAAAACTGAATTTTCAAAAAACTTCAAGACAGACATAAGCTTTGCATTCTTAAAATAACATCGTTTGCATATGACTATTTGTTCAAACAGCAGAGAAATTCGCACGACGAATATCTAGTGAACAAAAACCTTCTCAACAAAAAGGATCACCTCAAGTGGAAAAACACTTCCAATCAAGGGGCACGGCATGATCATTGTCTATCATCTGGGGCAGTCAAGTCAAGATTCAAGGAATCTCTCAAAATGCCAAATAGCTAGGGGCAAATCTCCGCCTGAGTCACTTGGGGCATTGGACATGAATTCCAGCAACAAATCTTGCATAACCAGACATCTTCTGGTAGTATGGCAACACAACACTACCGACAGTGACAACTCCCTGCACTCTGAGAACGTGGACATAGTCAAAAGATACTACGCATAATCAAAGACCCGCTAGGTCGACTGGCCTAGGAAAAAAAAAAGGCTTCCCGGCGAACCAAAAGGGTTCGGGCAAAAATAAGGGACGAAAATGAAAAATTTGTACACCCGACAAGTCGAAAACCTGAAAAGGCGGCTTGGGCAAAAAAGGGTATCCCGATGGACTGAAAACCCGAAAGGGCGGTCCAGGAAAAAATTAGGGATCAAAGTGTACGACTATGTCCCGTCATCTCGTGACTTACCTACCAGGAGAAGATTTGTCAATCGGCAGTTATCAAGCTCCTCATAAGCCTTTTTCTCCCACAGAAGCTGGGGCAATAAGAATTGTCCGAACTGTACAAGCTGCTCTGTCCTCCAGGTACAAGGTAGATTTAGTCGAAGAGCACGACCAAGATACCTTCACTCCCCGCAAAGTAAGACAGTAATGGTAGCTCTCCCCACTGAGACTTGCAACTACGAAGGAATCAGCAACACTCTCCTCTAAGCAGAGTTAGTCTACCTTCAGTCCCGAAAAGGCTCGGTATTCCCAGTAGGTCTTAATATTCCCCAACGGAGTATACAGATATCCCTCAGCAAGCATCCCCGACAGTCTTAATATTCCTCAACAGAAATATAAGATTGTTCCCCGGCGGAATACAAGATACCCTCAGTGGAACCATTTCCCAGCACATTCTGAAAAGCTTCCCCGCCAGAGTTGAATTATCTCCCCAGTACATTCTGGAAGCTTGTCCCCTGCAGAGTAAAAATGCATCTCCCCAGCCGTATTCAAAAGGTTATCCCCACCAGGGTCTAACTGGGTTATCCTTATCAAGTTGCAACTGAAAGATCATCCCCAACGAAGTTCTTTCTATCCCTAACAGAGCTTATCAACGGAATCCCCAGCGGTGTTATCATTAAAACTCTCAGCAGAACATCTCTTCCCCACAGAGTATTTCCCCTCAGAGTAATCTCTTTCATCAAGTTTATTCCCCAACAGATTCCTTTTCTCCTGCAGGTTTATTCTCACAATCATCTTCGTTCACCATCCCCAGCGGAAACGAAGAACTCAACTCTATTCTCCAGCAGCTCCGGGATTTTCTTTCCCCAGCTGAAACATCACATCTTCATATATCATGATACATGCATATACGCATCATACGAGTAAAATCTCATTTATGTTGAGAACATCATTGCTTGATCCATCTCATGCATTGCATGTGACTGACCTTTACCTTTCAGGAAAGATGCAGTTAAGTTCTCAGCTTAGCCGAAGATCTGACCAGTTCTTAAATCTCAATCGGATTATCCTCGGTTGAAGTTCAGATAAGGTTCTCAATATCGACAGTTTCTCTACATGATAGGGTGGACAAGTACTATAACCTCAAGGGTATACTCCATTGAGCACGAGTCAGTTCCTAGATCTTGATGTTCTCCTCCGTCATAGTACGGACCAGTTCCATAACCTCAGCGGTTTACTCCATTGAGCAAGAGATGGTTCAGATGTGACCCAGACATGGCGACATTCTGATACTTATTCCAGACTCCTTCTAAAGATAGTTCAGATGTGACCCAGGCATGGCGACATTCCGATACTTATTCCAGACTCCTTCTAGAGATAGTTTAGATGTGACCCAGATTTGGCGACATTCCGATACTTATTCCAGACTCCTTCTAGAGATAGTTCAGATGTGACCCAGATTTGGCGACATTCCGATACTTATTCTAGATTTCCTTCTAGAGATAGTTCAGATGTGACCCAGATTTGGCGACATTCCGATACTTATTCCAGATTTCCTTTCAGAGACAGCTTAGAGATGCTCCAGACCCGAATGCTATTCTATTGCTTATTCAGATTCAAACTTCTAAAGATAACTTAGAGATGCTCCAGACACGGATGCTATTCTATTGCTTATTCCAGATTCCTTCTAGAGACAGTTCAAATGTGACCCAGATATGGCGACATTCTGATACTTATTCCAGATTCAATCAAAAGATAATTACCATCAACCTTTCTTAAGTTCCAGATCAACACCTGTAACTAGCCAGGAAATATCTGTGAACGACTGATTGTAGATCTATACCTGTAACTAGCCAGGAAAGTTATCTACATGAAGAGACTGAAGATTAATACCTGTAGCAAGCCAGAAAAACTATCTTTCTTTCTCAGGTCAGAGGTTAATACCTGAAACCATACAGGACAACTATCTCATCGGCCAACCTTTCTTAAGTTCCAGATCAACACCTGTAACTAGCCAAGAAATATCTGTGGACGACTGATTGTAGATCTATACCTGAAACCAGACAGGAAAGTTATCTACATTGAAGAGATTGAAGATTAATACCTGTAGCAAGCCAGGAAAACTACTATCTCGTCGGCCAGCCTTCTTAAGTTCCAGATCAACACCTGTAACTAGCCAGGAAATATCTGTGGACAACTGATTGTAGATCTATACCTGAAACCAGACAGGAAAGTTATCTACATTAAAGAGATTGAAGATTAATACCTGTAGCAAGCCAGGAAAACTATCTTTCTTTATCAAGTCAGAGGTTAATACCTGAAACCAGACAGGACAACTATCTCGTCGGCCAACCTTCTTAAGTTCCGGATTAATACCTGTAGCAAGCTTGGAAATATCTGTGGACGACTGATTGTAGATCTATACCTGAAACCAGACAGGAAAGTTATCTACATTGAAGAGATTGAAGATTAATACCGGTAGCGAGCCAGGAAAACTATCTTTCTTTCTCAGGTCAGAGATTAATACCTGAAACCAGACAGGACAACTATCTACTTGACCATCATGAAGCAACCCTACACCGGTTCCTTCTCTTTCAGATGCAGTTTTACACGGACCCATCATCAGGCAACCCTACACAGGTTCCTTATTTCAACCTACCAAGTTAAAATTCAACAAATGATCTCCAGATGGCATCTATAAGCCCATCCTTCTATCAACAATCTCCAGGTGGCATCTATAAGCCCATCCTCCTATTCATCATCTCTCCAAATGGCATCTGTAAGCCCATTCCCGACATCACAATGCTGATACTACAACATGCGAGTGCAAATTTCTGGGCACTCTAGTATTCAATTATCTTCCACCTTCGAATCACGAAAGGCTCGAAAGCCAATCTATATCCTCAGGTCTAAGAAAATTGAACAGGGGCAACTGTTGTACCCCAAAATTTGCCCTCCCATATTTCTCAAAACATTTCAAGAAAAATTCACAAGTCCAACCCGACGCGTCATATTCAGGTGTTATTTCGCCAAGATATCTCTGATAACGTATTCTCAAATTCAGGTTCGGCTCAAGAGTCAATTCTTTAAAGAAGGTATTCGAATGTGTGAGTTTTCTCGAAGAAATATGGTGAAAAAGTGTGCTAAAAGTGCAGTTTTTACGCGCTAAAAAATTCATAACTTGAAGATCGTGGCTCGTTTTGAACCCGTTTCGGTGGCAAAAATTCTGTCTTGATGTCATCTATGTTTTCATCTCTCACGGCTGGAACCCAATTTCAATCAGAAAGTCTTCAAAAATGTGGATTTATCAAGTATTTTCGTACAGAAAATTTGTGACAGAAGTTTATTTGCGTCATGTTCAGAAAATCATAACTTGGTCGATTTTCATCGTATCGAGCTGGTTCCGGCGCCAAAATTTCACAAATTGAGTTGGCTACATTTTCACAGAAGGTATTAAGTTCAAACGGTATTCAAAAGACCTTCATATTTTTCTCAGAATGCGTGACGCGCCGAAAATCCTGAATGCTGAATATTATTTTATCTGGGTCGAAACTTCGAAAATTCATAACTCGATCAATTTTTATCGGATTGAGCTCATATTTTTACACAAGGTCACTGACTCATAGATCTACAACTTTGCTTCAAAAGTCGAGACCGGATTATGCTCCGATCAATACCAGTTTTTTATTGAAGAACATGTCAGAGTCGATACTAGAGCCCAAAATAAGTTTGTCTGAGCTGAAACTTCAAAAATTCATAACTAATTCACCGTTTATTCGATTGAGCCGATTTTTGGACAAGAGTTAGTTCTCGATATCGGAAACATTTTGTTTTCACATTTCAACTTCAAAAATTGCACTTAAGTCCCTGCGATTTAGCCTGGAAAGTGACGAACTCAAGTGAATATTGGAGGCCCAATTGCACATTCAAAGCCCATTTTCTTTACCCTAATTTCCATTATATAATCACATTCTTTTCACACAAACCAGGAGGAAGAAAAAAACCTGGCCACAACACTGTCAGAATATCAAATTCTTTCAAGAATCCTAAAACCTTGAAAGCCTTATTACAAATCCCTCTCTCACTACAAACAAGTCATCCCAGTTACAAACCAACATCTCACTACAAACAAGCCATCTTAGTTACAAACCAACATCTCACTACTTCTTCAGTAAGGGTAAGGTTGGCTTGATCTCCATGATCAAAAGGGCATAAAAGCATTCATTTCACTACTTTTCCAGTAAGGATAAGGTTGATTTGATCTCCATGATCAAAAGGGTATAATCATTCATACATGTCATATTGGCCTAAACATTAAATTTTTTCATATATTGACTTTATTTGTATTTTATGATATATAGTAATTTATTTAATGTGTTCATGAGATTCAACACTGCAGATTTAGACATAATCCCATGCAAGTTCATTAAGGAACGTTGGGCCAAAACACAAATGGCCAAAAGCCAAAAGCCAAATGGCCAAAACAGAACAGCTTACACATGACACCAATACATGGCGAGACAGACATCCTGAGAAGGTTAAGGAACGTTGAGGCTAGAACACAAATAGCCAAAAGCCAGAACACAAATGGCAAAAGCCAAAATACAAATGGCCAAAGCAAAACAGTTTACACATGACGCCAACAGCTGTTGCACCCCTCCAATCAGGCCTGTATACTCCTAAACTCTCTCTCTATTTTTATTATTTTCCTTTAATTAATTAATCGTTATTCTTTTTATTAATCACTAACAAATTAACATTTTTTTCTAATAAAATCAAAAACACAAAAAATATTTTATTTATTAAAATTAACTTCATCACTTTTATTTTTGTAAATAAATTAATTTAATCAATTTAGCTTTAATTAGATTTAACTTTTAATATTTTTTGCAATATTTAAAATCAATTTAGAATATTAGGTTTTTATTAGCATTAATTCAATTTATTTTATTTCTTTAAAAAAACTCAAAAATCCAAAAATATTTTCATTATTTAATTTAATTTAATTGTTCATTTAATCTAATTCCATTTAATTCAAAAATAACCAAAAAAATCACTTTCTTTCAAAAATGGGTCAAAACTCCAAAAAACTCGCATCCGATTTAATTTCCCGCACGCGATCCATTTTATCATATTATTGTATCTGTTTCCCGGAATGTAATAGCTCTTAATTAGGATTATTTATCGCTTTCATTTATTTTCCGCAATTTACTTTTCGAGGGTTTGTTTTTGGCGATGTAAATACCCGACGCCTTGTAATAGCTTAGTTTTATTTTTCGCAACCATTAACTGCTAGATGTATGCTAATAGGCTATGCATGACAAGATCCATCTTAACTTAAAATCAACCGTAGCTCACCATAAGATGTACAAAGATAACATAACTGAAAATTGACACATTTGCACATGCCACTCCTAGGGTACGCCTCACTTAGTTGCCTCGACGTGGTTATTGAGTATAGAGTGTTTTAGAGGTCACCCTCCTGTCTAAAGATCAAAAGTTGCCTCGGAACGGTTGCCTCGATAAAAAATGATCTAAGACATTAGGGTTACCGCTAAGGCGTCCTACCATTGCTTTGGTGACCACATGCCCCTAAAATCGAATTGACCCAAAACTCCAACGACGGTGCTACCTACTTCTCAATAGTGGGATAGTACTGTCTAAAGGACATTTACCCAGCTTAATTTCTTTTGAGTAGGTAGAGGTTCTCAGGTACTTGCTCTTTCAAAACAAAAAATACTTTTCGCACCTACACTTTTCTGACAAAAGTTTTCAAACAACACTTCATACACTCTTGAGGACAGATACAAGAGTTAAATCGAAGTTTTCAAACAAACTTTTTCAAAACCCACAAACACAAGAAAAGCAAAAACACTTTTTGAAAACATAGTGAGCAAGTACCTAAGAGCCCGTGGATAACCACGGATAGAAAGGGTGCTAACACCTTCCCTTTCTATAATCTACCTCCCGAACCCGAGAAACATCTCGAAAAGGAATTTTGTTGTGCTTTTGTCCTTTCCTTGTTGGAGAAAATAAAAGACGGTGGCGACTCTTGCTTACCGCGACATTTTGCGAAACGCAAACGCGAACCAGCATTCCAAAACAGTCAGTTCTATTTCCACCGATCACAATATCATATCAACTTGATCATAACAAGATCACATTAGGGTTGGTTCTTCCTATTTTTCTATCTCTTATCTTTGAGTTTTCTCTTGAGGGATCTCCAAGCACCTTAGTGGTATATTTTTTATATGATTTGTTGACTAACTTCTAATCAAAGTACAAAAAATATTTGTCTTTGTCTTTGTGTATTTATGTTTTGTAGGTACCGAGTCAAAGCATCTGACAAATAAGGTTTTCTGGTATTATTCTCCTAAAATCTCTATTTTCAAAAAAATAATAATAATAATTAAAAAAATTCATTTTTTACTATACAATCGATTGCTCTTAGAGTGCAATCGATTGCACAAAGTGAATTTTGCGCAACATTTGAAAAAAACTCATTGTATAATCGATTGTTCCCAGAGTGCAATCGATTGCACAGAGTGAAATTTTGAAAAAAATCAGCAATTTCAAGCTTGTGAATTTTGGCTCTTATTTTTCTTCATTTTTTGAAAGATATGTCATTAATTCAAATTTTGGCTCTAATTTTTCTTCATTTTTTGAAAGATATATCATTAATTCAAATTTTGGCTCCAATTTTTCTTCATTTTTTGAAATATATATCATTAATTCAAATTTTGGCTCCAATTTTTCTTCATTTTTTGAAAAATATTCATTAATTCAAATTTTGGCTCCAAGAATCAAATACCAAGCCTAATTTCGTTTCTCAAACCAAACTCCAAACCACCACTAATCCCAAGCCTAAACTCTATAAATAGAGCCCTCATTTCATTCAAATCTTAAGTTTTTGATAGCCAAACTCACTTTGCTAAAAAATCTCTCAATTCTCTCCATCTACCAAATTCACTCAAAGCTCTATTTTCAAAAAAGTTAGTAAGCTTTTCATTGGAGCTTACTAATATTTGAGCTAAACCTTCATCCAAACACTTTTATTCATCAATTCTCTACATCCAAGCTTAGACAATTAATTCTTGAGGTTGAATTGAAGCAAATTCTTGAAGTTGTTTTGATAATTCTCTAGATCTATCTTTGGTAAGTTGGATTTTTCATCTTTCACAATGTGATCTCTTGTTGATCTTTGGGTTTAATTCATTGAGAATTGTTTTGTGATTCCATTGGTGCTATTTTCTCATAATTTGATGGAATTTTCGTGCTCAATTGAATCCATGATTATAAGGTGTTTGATGGAAAGTTTGAACAAGAATTTAGCCTTTTAAAATGCTGTTTTTCTGATTTTAACAGGATGCAATCGATTGCTGTAATAGTGAAATCAATTGTCACAGAAGGATTTCACATTTTTTTTTGGAAAAAAGCACTGATGCAATCAATTCCTTCCAGAGTGCAATAGATTGTAACAGTGTCAAAATGCTTTTTCTGCCTTGTTTTGGGACTGTTTTGATCCATATATATTTTTCCACTCACTCATTTTGATTGTTGATTTAGATTGCAATTTTAAATGTCCAATTTCTCTTTAAATTCAATAGACTTTTGGTGTAGATGAAGTTGGATAAATGTTCATTGATTCAAATCTACCAAAGAGTGAATTATTTAATTCATTTTTGGTGCTTTGGATTAATGATATGTTTAGTACTTTAATCCATCTAGATGAGTGATTGAATTTAAAGATGAAAGAAATTTGAGGTAGTGATCCAAATTAGCTTATCATTCCCCTCCCTCTTCATCTTATCCCTTTATTTTTATTTGTGATACATGTTATGGGATCATGATCTCTATATCATTTATCCAAACATGAAGTATATAGATTGCAATTAACCAGCCTCAAAATAGGTGCGACTTCTACATAAGTTCACTTACGATTGCTTAACATAGCGCTAAATTTTGTCCAGATTCGAGTAAATGATCATTTGTGGCTGTTGTACCCCAAAATTTTCCCTCTCATTTTACTCAACACATGTCCTTTAAGATCCTCAATTTACTCAAGGTTGCCCAAGAGTTGACCAGACAAACTCTCTCCTAAGGCAGTGCACGTCAAAATTATGGTTTCTATTTTCATTAAGATGGGTGAACCACAAAGGCCTCATATGCTCTCCATGGTCTTAATATGTTCTCAAAACCCTACATGTCAAGTTTCATGCCTTTCACAAGAAGTTTGCTCAGTCAGCTGCTCAGATGCTTGAGAATCGACTACATTAGGTCAAAAGTCAACTGTGACCCACATACAGTCAAACTTTAAGATTTTTGGTTAACATCCACATTTTGAAGTGAATTTCATAATTTGATCAAGGATTGATCATTATTCCTCAAGGAATGCTCCAAATTCATCAAAACCCAAAAGTTGCTAAATTAGGGTTTTGCAGGAAAAGTCAACCCAACTTTGATCAAGCATAACTTCTTCATACTTTATCAGAAATTTTCCATCCAAGACTCATTTTGAAGAGGATGTTATTACCTACAATTCATATTCATCCCTCAAGTTCAAAATATGCACTCATCAAAAGATATGAATTTCTACATTATAGGTCCTTTTGAAAAGTCAACAAAAACACCTTTTGGGTCAAAGCTTCAAACATGAACATGGAACATCCAATTAAGATGAAACCAAAAGGGTTGTTTAGTGGACATCCTAATATTTCTAAAAAGTCCAAGGACACCATTCTAAGGTAAAAATTGAGAGAGTTGTATATTGTCAAAGTTGGCAATTTTTGGGAAATTGTCAAAAGTCAACATTGATCAAATTTGCATTTTTTCCAAAGGGGCCCATGTTTTCTTGCTTGAAACATGTTTCTAGTAGGACCCACGACCCCTGAGCTTTTCCACCTATTATTTTATTACTTTTATCATTTATTTTGATTTTTTATTCATTTAAATTAAAATAAATCAAATTAAATGGTAAAATAATGAAAATAAATCAAATCTTGGGATTTTTGTGCACATTTGGAGTCCATGTACAGCTAGCATGATGATTAATTCGTGCAAGACTCATTAGGTTTGGAAATGATTGGATTGGAGCTTGTTTTAGAAAGATATCATACATGAATTAAATAAAATCACATTTTCATAATTCTCAAAGATATGATGCAATTTTACAACCCTAATTCAGTATACTATATGTATATAACAATTGCAGATAAAAAACACAAGGGTTACAGTCGTGAAAAGGCAAAAGCAAATTCAAAATTCTTGACAAAAAGTGAGGTTCAGTTTTCAGTCTAGAGGATCTTTCAGAGCAATTCAAGGCCAACCATCACATCCTGGGCGTGCACTGAAGCCATCTCAACCATTTACAAGGTTTGAAACGCTCAGAATTCGTCTCTACACCTCACACGGTTTGCAAGCTTTTTCAAATTTGATTATTACAATTTACGTATCATTAGCACATTTAATTGTCATATTTGTGATTATTATCATGTTTGCAAGCTAATTGGATGGTTTAATTGCATTGTTGAAGCTTATACACGCATCTGCCATGGTTAGGGTTTCTACATGAATTTTAGGGTGTTTGTGTACAGGAAAAATTGGGCCATGAATCAAGTACCATGATGCTTATGAGGCCAAGACGAGTTGATTGGTACCATCACAATGGATTTATCATGCTTGTACTGAATATTTGAATGAAACATCTTTTTAGCAACGGATAATGTTTGTAGGTATAAGTTGTTTATCTAAAACGACGGACTGGAGGTAGAAGAAGGTGATTTGTTATCACCCTATTGGTCCGTTCGAATTCAGTGCGCGCGTTTTTTTGTTCCAGGGTCATTGTATTTGTTTTATATATTATATATTCCTGTTAATATAATAACAACTAACAACAACAGCTCAGTTTGCAGCGTAACATTGGTGCAAGGCGTGAGGACCTGGGTTCGATCCCAGGTCCCAGCGTTTTATTTATTTCCTTTTCTTGCAACAGATCCAGTACTCCACTCTCTCACACGCCTTCCATATAACCTCAATGCCCATCCACTAGATGCACTACTGGCCAGATCTAACGCTTCTCCTCTGAAGGTCCATGGTCCTCCTCAAGTCAACACTTGCACCTAATCCAACATGGTTGACCGGGCTTGGAGCTTATTGGGCTTGAAATTTCAGCTTCACACCCCCTTTTTGCTAGCATACAGGCCCATTCTTTTTCTTTTCTTTATTTATTTATTTTGTTTTAATTATTTTTTTGTTTAATTATTTTTCACCAAAAAAAAATTAATTGTTTTTTTTAATCATAAAATCAATAAATCACAAAAACACAAAAAATCATTTTTTAATAATAAATTATTTAATTTAATTAGAAAGTTAGGTGAATTAAATTTTTGTTTCATTTAAAATCTAATAGAATTTAGGTTTTAATTTTACAATTTATATTTCTTTTCTCAAAATAAAAAACCAAAAACATACAAAATATTTTTGTACAAAATATTTTCTATTTCTTTGATTAATTAATTTAATTAGGAAATTAGGTTAATTTAATTTCTTTCATAATTTAAAAACAATTAGGAATTAGGTTAAATTAATTTGCAATTAAGTGCTTTCTCAAATAAAAATCCACGAGAACAAAAATCTTTTTACCTCAATTAGAGTTTTAGGTTATCTTTTGAACCGTCCTCGTATTTAATTCGTCGCGCGCTTGTTAATTATTTTGCCATTATTTTGTAACTGCTAAGGGTATGTAATAACGTTAAACTAGGGTTTTATTTACCGCTTTTCCCCATTTTTGGTTATGTAATTAATCCCCCTCCCCGAAGCCTTGTAATAGCTAGCTTTTATTTCCTTGCACTTTTAATTTCCACAATCTTTAACTGTCTAGATGTATGGATAATAGGATTGTATGGCAAGAATGTCTGGAAAATTAAAACGGTAGATCACCTAATGTGCAAAGATTAAATAACTGAAACAAATCATATGCACATATTCACTCCTAGCGTTTACCTCACTTCGACTGCCTTCGATAAACAATCATTAAGCATAGTAGATTTTAGTGGTTGCCCTCCAGTCTAAAGAGATCAAGTTGTCCCATTCGAATGTTGCCTCGGAAATGTTGCCTCGGAAAGATCTTAAGACTCTAGGGTTACTACTAAAGTTTTCTAACTATTGCTTTAGTGATTGTACTCGTCCCTTTCGAATGTCCCTTACAACTCCAACGATGGTGCTACCTATTCCTTAATAGTAGGATAGCGCTGTCTAAAGGAAATAGAACGAACAATCTTTTTTCGAGTAGGTAGAGTCTTAAGTACTTTCTCAATAAATTTTTTTCACAAAAACACCTTTCAAAACAAATTTTCAAAAAAAACTTCGTCACATCCTTGAGGACTGATACAAGGGTTATCACGAAGTAAAACATTTTCAAGACAAACACTTACAAGAAATTTGAAAAATGATCAAGTACCTAAGATCCCGTAGATAACTACGGATAGAAAAGGTGCTAGCACCTTCCCTTTCTATAATCTACCCCCCGTACTCAGAATATCTCGAAAAAAGGTTTTTTATGTTCTTTTTCCTTTTCCATGATTGGATGAAATAAAAGTCGATGGCGACTCTTGCTTACCGCAACATTTTGAAAACAAAAAACGCAAAACACAAACCAGTATTAAATAGTCGGTTCTGCCACCGTATCACAGAACTGGCGACTATGCTGGGGAATAATAAGTGGGGTATACCTTAGGATCTAGGTCATTAAAAATTGCTTCTCTTGATTGTCTTGATTTCTTTACTTTTGAGGGTTTTTTAGGGTTACTATAGATCCTACACCCGGATCTGGGGGAACTCATTAGGTAAATAGCAATAGATCATGGAGACTGTACGGTATAGACCGATATGGTTTAAGCGATGGCTGTGTTGGTGTGGCACTTTGGTTGGTACCGGTATCCTTCGTGGGGAAACGAGGAGAATACAGGGCCTCTGCATGGTGTCGTGAAGCACTAACGGACCTTAGAACCTTAGTTGAACAAACTTGGCCATTAGAAAGTAGTGAGATAGCCGGCCTCGGTGTAGAGCTGAGAACTGGTTGATACTCAATGCTACACTCATTGAGATCAGACTTTCAGGATATTTTGGATGCAAGAAAAGATTGAGAGCTGAAACAGTGCCCGATAAAGGATGGTCGATGATATTGAGAATCTCTAGAACCCGGTTACTTCTTAAGACAGGTTTGAACCAACTAAACTTCAAGGGGTTACTACCTTTAACCTCATGCAAGCCTTAAACCTAAGGATTTGGTGTGACTTGACTGTGTTTGCTATACCTGTGTTTGCTATACCTGTGGTTTATCATGACATCATGCATCATAACATGGCATCCATGCTTATTGCACTAACCATTTCAAAGACCAATTGAATTTATCTTTGTTCTGTTTTGCAGATTATGGCTTCCGTTCATACAAATACCATCCAAATCATCTTTGTGAAGATACCTTCCCAACTCAAAGAGCTAGCATCAAGGGTTTCTAAAACTTCTACGTTCACTAAGAGACATGGTCAACTTCTCAACCTGGTTACTTCAAACTTTGATGAAAAAATGATGAGTGTACTCTTTCAGTTCTTTGATCCCAAGCACCACTACTTCACCTTTCCAGACTATCAGTTGGTGCCTACCTTGGAAGAATTCTCTCAGCTATTGGATATACCTATTCTTGAACAGGTACCCTTCACAGGTCTAGAAGAAGTTCCTAATCCATAAGTCATTGCCTTAGCTTTGCACCTGAAACGGGCCGACGTGGCATCCAATTGGGAAACTAGAAGCGGAGTCAAGGGTTTTCTAGCTAAGTTTCTGATAGACAAAGCCCAACTATTTTGGGATAATATGGATTTTCAGGCTTTTGAGGAGGTCTTGGCTCTTCTTATCTATGGTTTAGTTCTCTTACCTAATCTAGACTCATTCGTAGATGTGAATTCTATCAAGATCTTTCTCTCTCGCAATCCTATGCCTACTTTGCTCGGAGATATTTTGCACACTCTCCATACTCGTACCATGAGGAGAAGAGGGATTCTCGTGTGCTGCATGCCGTTGCTGTCAAGGTGGTTTATTTCTCACCTCCCTAAATCCATACTGAAGAATGAAGATGGTATGGTTTGGTCACAAAGGATAATGTCACTCGCCCATACGAATATTCTTTGGTGTTCTCGATCTATAGAAAACAGTGTTATCATTGACCGCTGCGGGGAGTACCCTAATGTCCCACTGCTTGGTATCAGAGGGGGTATAACCTACAATCCTTGTTTAGCTCTGTGACAATTTGGTCACGCTCGAAGGGATGGCCCCCATGAGTTACTAATCGAAGGAATTATGTTCAACTATGAGGAGGATAGTCAAGAGTATCATCGGAGGTTCATACGAGTTTGGGGAATGGTAAACAGATCGAGCATCAGGGATTTGGGGCCAAAGACTTCCATTCTAATGGAACCTTATCTACAATGGGTACGAGCTCGTGCCCAGTAGCTTATGATGCCCTATGTGGTTGTTTTTCCAGTGATTGTAGAACCCACTACTGAAGAATGCATTCCTTACACGGTTCTATATCCTTACATGCCCACTGATCTTGGCGAATTACAGAGGTCTTAGATTCAGTTGATGAAGGAGCGTGATACTTACAGGGATCAGTTCCATGATCAGGAGAGGAAGGTCTTAGAGCTCACAAAGCAACTGCATGAAGAAAGAGGACTGAATGATTATCTTGGAACGAAGAGGAAGCATCCATGGGACCTTTGATTTTTATTTTCTAGTTTTAGATTTGTTTTTTGTAATGCCTAAAAGTCATTTGAACTTCAAATTCAACTATAATAAAGTTTTGTTTATTTTTGGTTTGCAAATTTAAATTCCCCGAAGTCTTTGAAATCATTTCATGCGCATCCCATTATCATACACATCATTACATGTACCATTACAAGTTTCTCATCTCCTTCGATGTTTATTTCAGCAGAAATGTCTTCCGAACAAAGCATTAAGGACCTACAGGCACAGAACGCCCAATTCCAACAAATGTTCATCAGTCTGGAAAAGGGGCAGGAGGATCTGAAAGCCCTCATTCTGAAAGAGAAGAATAAAAAGAAGAAGGTTGCTGGTATTCTGAACATGGGCAGAAGATTTGGAGAACGGTTGAAGCGACAAGTCAACCTGACCTCTTCATCTAAGGAAAGGGAGAATCAAGAAGAGAAAGACCCCAGTCCTGCAGTGTCTGACAATGATACTGATTATAACTATGAGCAATACCCTCCTACTGAGGATAAATACAAGCAGTTAGAAGATCTTCTGAGTGCCATGGGAGTTTAAAGGATACCTGGATTGGATTTCGAAGAATTGGGATTGGTGTCAGGAGTAGTCATCCCGTAGAAGTTCAAAGCTCCAGTTTTTGCCAAGTATGATGGGGTGTTCTTCCCAAAGCTCCATCTCCGCTCTTATGTCTGAAAGATCCATCCCCACACCGCTGATAGAAATCTGTGGGTTCATTTCTTTCAAGATAGTCTGTCAGGGACTCAACTTGAATTCTTCTACCAGCTAGAGGGAGCGAATATCCGAAACTGGGAAGGTCTGGCTGCTGCTTTCTACAAGCAGTATCAGTACAATGCCGACCTCGCTCCCACTCGTACTCAACTCCAGAGTATGTCCATGGGTACATGTGAAGGTTTTAAGGACTATGCACAAAAATGGAGAGACTTGGATGGGAGAGTTCAACCCCCGTTGTCTGATAGGGAGTTGGTTGACATGTTTCTAGGGATGCTATATGGTCCATTTTTCAATCATTTGATCGGCAGCTCGTCAGCTGGTTTCACCGAGCTGATTTTAACTAGAGAGAGAATAGAAGCTAGGATTCGAAGCGGCAAAATACAGAAGAATGCATCTTCAAGTTCAGTAAAGAAGCTTTTTGCTGGTAAGAAGAAAGTCAGTGCCGTCTATAGCCCGAGGGGCTAGAACAGGGCTGAAACTCGTCACACAGTAAGTGTCGTGATGATACCTAGACCTGCAGTTGCTCAATAACGCAACAATCAACAAAGGGTGGAAAGACCATAACGACAGTTTACCCGCATCAGTATGACATTGGCTGAAGTTCTATCTCACCTGCTGAGATCCAACTTGGCAACCTTGAGAGAGGCTCCCAAGAATCCAAATACTACGTCTCCCCGATATAATCCAAATGCCCGATGTGCCTATCATTCTGAGAGTCCTGGCCATGATACAAATGATTGTTGGGCTCTGAGAAACAAAGTACAAGACTTGATTGAAGCCAAGGAGATAGATTTTGATGCTCCGGAAAAGCCAAATGTCATAACTTCTCCCATGCCTAAGCACGACCGTGGAGTTAATGCTATTGATACTGATTTGTTTGTTACCTTTGTCGATGAAATATCTACTCCTCTCATGAATGTTAAGCAGAATTTTCTGTTGGCCGGTTTATTTTTGGGTTGTGGTGAAGATTGCCACATGTGTTCGTTTCTAACTTCTGGTTGTTGTTTGTTGAAGCTATGTGTTCAACGCTTGATAGATAGCAAAGGGATTTTGTTCGAAAAAACTATGATTCATGTTGTTCCAGTTGAAGACGTTACCATTATAACCATTTCCGCCAATCCTTCCAAGGTTTCCTCGAGAATACCTGTTAGGATTACATCTGCTCCAAGAATCGCTCCGCTGATAATCATTGTTCCTGGTCCTGTCCCGTATGTCTCTGATAAAGCTGTCCCATGGCATTATAGTGCCGATGTGTACTATCATGGCATCAAACAAGTTTTGAAAGATGAAGAGGTTGATCCTGATATTGATAACATTGTCGGAACCAGCAAAATCACCCGAAGTGGAAGGGTCTTCTCTCCTGAGATTACCCCTAAGACTGTTAACAAGCCTATTGTCATTACATCTATTGTTCCTGCTAATACATCAACTACTGTTCCTGTTCTTACTCCAGTCGGCGAATCATATGATACCCGCGGCAAAGAGATTGTAGGTGAGCCTGCCCGGATGGAGGCGCCTAAGAAAGTCGTTGTGGAAGACTCTAAGCAAGAAATAGAGGAAATACTGAAAATCATTAAGAAGAGCGACTACAATATGGTCGAGCAGATGGGGCAGACCCCATCGAAGATATCCATGTTGTCTCTGCTGTTGTGTTCTGAAGCCCATGCGAAGGCTTTGATTGCATTTCTCAAGACTGCGCATGTGCCGCAGGAAACTTCAGCTGATCAATTCCAAGCGTGTGTGGCCAGCCTGACTGCTGATAATGGGCTAGGTTTTTCAGATGCGGACTTGACACCAAATGGAAGGAAGCATAATGATGCTCTGCATGTATCGATTGAATGCAGGGGCACCACTATGGCTCATGTGCTGGTAGATACTGGGTCTTCACTGAATGTTCTGCCGAAGAAGGCATTAGACCGGTTGGATTGCGAGGGTTTAACTCTAAAGCCTAGTAACATTGTGGTAAGGGCTTTTGACGGATCTAAGAGAATGATGCACGGGGAGGTGGATATCCCTGTCAAAGTAGGTTCTCAGACTTTTGGGTCCACCTTCTATGTGATGGATATCAGGCCATCATATTCTTGTTTGTTGGGTCTTCCTTGGATCCACGAGGCTGGGGCAGTCACCTCCATACTCCACCAAATGCTGAAGTATCCGGTAAAAGGAAAGATCGTCACAGTGCGGGGTGAAGAAGAATATATGGTGAGTCACCTCAACTCCTTCTGTTACGTAGAGATGGACGGGGAATTCATCGAAACGCCTTGTCAGAATTTTGAAGAGGTCCCTCAGATCTTGGCATCAACTGAAACTACTAGCAACAAACCTCCTTTGAGGATGGCTTCTCTCAAGGACGCCAGGTCCGCGGTTGAAGAAGGTGGGTGTGCCAATTGGGGTCAGCTCCCTGATTTCACTCATAAAACTGATAAATTTGGTTTAGGCTTTACTAAAGGGGCTCAAAGGGCTGTTAGACACGCTCGGGCTGGAGGACCTCCCTTACGCATCAGCAATCGTGGGATTAACGCCATTAAAGACAGTGAAGAGGAATCAGACATTGACAGCTGGATCTACCTAACTACCAACGATGGACCGAGTAATTGGACGGCTAGGGACTTCATACCTGTTTCTTTTATTCTGCAGTAATTGACTTATTTGTTTTAATATTTGTAATAAACAATTTGAAACTTTACGGCCCGGTGCCTTGCCTGAGGCACCATGGCTTTGCTTGTGAGGGCTATTATTTGTCATATCATAATCATTAATAAAGTATTAGACATTTCTTGTATACAAATTTTGCGCTCTCTGTTTTTCCTTTCTGTTTTTCACTCTATCAAAATAGTTATTCTCTTACACACACTTACATATCATAATTCAGATCCATATCCACTCTGGATCCCATTGATAACAGCTCTGTTATTGCCGGTTATGACTTCAAAAATCTGATCAACCAAGCCGAGGACGAAGGTGAGGATGATTGTGAGGTGCCTAGAGAACTTGCTAGACTACTACAGTAGGAAGAAAGGGCCATACAGCCTCATTAAGAGTCGGTTGAGACAATGAACTTGGGTACTGAGGAAGACAGAAAAAAGGTTAAAATAGGTGCAAATCTGGAGCTTAGCGTCAAACAGAGGTTGATACAGATGTTGCATGACTATGTTGAAATCTTCGCCTGGTCCTATGAAGACATGCCTGGTTTGGACACTGATATTGTTGTACATCACCTGCCAACTAAAGAAGATTGTCCTCTGGTTAAACAGAAGGTTCGTTGTATGCGCCGAGAAATGTTAGAGAAAATCAAGGCAAAGGTCATGAAACAGTTCGATGCAGGATTCTTAGTTGTCACTTTGTATCCATAGTGGGTTTCTAACGTTGTTCTGGTACCTAAGAAGGACGGTAAGGTACGGATGTATGTGGATTACAGAGATATGAACAGGGCAAGCCCCAAGAATGACTTCCCACTTCCTCATATCGATGTTCTGGTCGACAACACCGTGCAACACAAAATCTTCTCCTTCATGAACGGTTTCTCTGGCTACAATCAGATCAAGATGGCTCCTGAAGACATGGAGAAGACAACCTTCATTACACAGTGGGGCACCTTCTGCTACAAGGTGATGCCTTTTGGGTTGAAGAATGCTGGGGAAACCTATCAGCGTGCCATGGTCACTTTGTTCCACGATATGATTCACCACAAGATCGAAGTTTATGTCGATGATATGACATCCAGGTCTCAGACTGAGGAAGATCACCTTAATCATCTCCAGAAATTGTTTGACAGATTGAATATATACAAGTTGAGGTTGAATCCAAACAAGTATACCTTCGGGGTAAGGTCTGGTAAGCTTCTGAGTTTCGTTGTCAGTGACAAGGGTATTCAGGTAGACCCTTCCAAAATAAAATATATACAAGAGATGTCGGTTCCCTGCACAGAGAAAAAGGTTAGAGGTTTCTTGGGACGTCTGAATTACATCGCCAGGTTCATTTTACATCTGACTGCTACTTGTGAGCTAATCTTCAAGCTTCTGAAGAAAGATCAAGTGGTAAAATGGAATGAAGAATGCCAGACCGCTTTCGAAAGAATCAAAGAATACCTTCAAGAACCGCCAATTCGGATGCCTCCAGTTGAAGGAAGACCTTTGATATTATACTTGACAGTGCTAGACAATTCAATGAGGTGTGTGTTGGGGCAGCATGACGAGTCTAACCGAAAAGAGCACGCAATTTACTACCTTAGAAAAAAGTTTACCGACTGTGAAACCCGATACTCATTGCTCGAGAAAACTTGTTGCGCTTTGGCATAGGCTGCTTGCTGGCTGAGACAGTATATGTTGACTCACACTACCTTGTTGATATCAAAGATGGATTCGATCAAGTATATTTTCGAGAAACCCGCTCTCTCTGGAAGGATAGCAAGGTGGAAAATGATCTTAACTGAGTACAACATACAATATACAACCCAAAAATCTATAAAGGGGAGTGTATTGGATGATCATTTGGCTCATCAGGCCGTGGATGACTACCAGTCCATGAATTTTGAGTTCCTGGATGAGAATATCATGTTGGTGACTGACTATGAAGAACCTGGACCGGATGAAGGACTTGAAGAAGGATCCCGATGGTCCATGTATTTTGATGGAGCCTCAAACGCACTGGGTAATAGCATTGGCGCTGTGTTCATATCTCCCGAAGGCTATCATACTCCATTCACCGCCCGATCATGTTTCAACTGCACCAACAACATGGCAGAGTATGAAGCATGTATCATGGGTCTTCGTGTAACGCCCGTAATTTAATTAATTATTTAATTAAATTATTTTTAGAATATTTGGGAAGAAGTGTTATATAATTGGATTTATTTTATTAAGTGGAGAAATAATAATATTAGAGGTATAATATTACTATTTGGTCAAATAATGTTAGAAGTTAATATTATTAATGTGGGCCTATATGGTGTGAGTGGAAGTAATAAGGGGGTGTAAGTTTGGAGCCCAATAAGGAATAATATAATAATATTAGGTTATTTTATTATTTGTGAGAAGAATAGAAGGAGGAAGCAGTAAGAAGAGAAATAAGGATTGTGAAGAACATGAAGTTGCTGGAAAAAGTGGAAAACGGCAAGAACGAAGAATCCAACCCGGAAGATTGTAGAGCGACCTTCAATCCAAGGTAAGGGTGGGTTTCTGACTTTATAATTGGGTTCATGATGTTTGATATGTGGGGTTAGAGGATTATTGTTTTTGTTCTTGAATTGGATGATGTATGATGAAGATTTGATGCATTTTAATGAATAATGACATTATGATATTGTTTGATCGATGTAGTATTATAGGTTAATGTTAGGTGATGATTTATTATGTTTATAATAAGGTTTGTAGGGCTGTAATATGAATTCTCATAGTGAAAATACAGAGGAAATCGCAGAATTATACAGGAGGAACCAGGATGTGTCGACCTCAAGCTGGATGAGTCGATACATGGGCGAGGTTAGACTCAGGATGAGTCGATGCATGTAGGGCTTGTGTCGATACATGTTAGTTGCAAGACTCAGGATGAGTCGATCATTAAGGTGCATGTGTCGATACATGCTATGATTTGAAGCAGGATGAGTCGATCCATGAGGAGGATGTGTCGACTCATGCTGTGCAGAAGAAGCATTACGCGTCGATCCATAGAGTTTCGTGTTGACCCATACTGACTAATTTTGGTAGAATCAGTTTTAAATTGCTGTAACTTGAGTTGTAGGATGCTGTTTGAGATGTCGTTCAAAGCGTTGATTAGCTAAGGAGATGAACTTTATTCTAGATGATTTAAATGATGATGAAGAGGTGTAATCCTAGTAACCAATCCAAGATTTAGAATTAATTCCCGTAGATGATCGTTGTGCTGTTTTTGGACAGATTGATGAATAATAGATGTTTAGAGGCTGGTGTTAGAATTATGACAGTAGGATTAGTGATAGAAACGAAGTAGAACTGCAGAATAACAGTATGGCTTACTGTATTATTAATATGCAGCTGAGTATTAGTGAGATGTTATTAATAAAGTGGTGTTTGATAATTTATGATGAACAAATGACGTTTGATAAATAAGTGATGTTTAATAAATTATTTTGAGATGTTTATGAGATGCTGTAATTGAGATGTTTTGAGATGTTTATGAGATGCTGTTGTTCTGAGATGTTTGTGAGATGTTGTTGTTCTGAGATGTTTATGAGATGTTATTGTTCTGAGATGTTTATGAGATGTTGTGTTTTGAGATGATTGAGATGTTGATATTACATTCATGAAGAGTCACATACATTGCATTTTTGAGATGGAGCTTATGCTCGTTGAGATGGCCTGGATTGGCAAATTTTGAGATGAAGGCTATGCCTTGTTGATGCCTCTATTAATTGGCAGATTTTTGAGATGGGAGTTCTGCTCCAATGGTACCACATGCATTTGCATTGTTTTGAGTCGCATTATATGATTGAATAATGAAGTGTACCTGATGTTGATGAATGAGTATATATGTTGTAATTATTGCTGATTATGAGATGAGAAGTGGTGATATTATTGATCTAATTTAATATATTAATTATCATGCACTTTATTATATTGTTAGATATCTCACCCCTTCTGTTTGAATGTTTCCCCTATGTTGGTAACGTGCAGGTAATCGAGAGTGAAGGCCGTATACCTTCAATAGATCGAGTCAGTGTCATTGCTCTGATATATAACACTCGGGGGGATAAACGCTTGCTGATTTTTTATTGTTGATTTTCAGTTGCTGAATTTTGAATTGATTATTATTAAATATGAGATGTTCCGAAGTTGTTGCTTTTATTTAAAGATGTTATTGGAGAATTTCGCTGTGTAGTTGTTGAATTATTTTATTAAAGATGATATGTTCATGGTTCATCCTATGTTTTATTAAAATTGTTATATATCCATGATGAATGCAATGAATTGGTTAAAAGAATTTGTGACGTCCCGATTCGTTTGTATGAATGAAATTTTATAACTGATTTATTTTGCATAATTTGTTTGGGGTAGAATCGGGGTGTTACAAAGTTGGCATCAGAGCAAAAGGTTGGTCCGACCTTGTCGTCGAGTCGTAGTTGTCTAACAATCGAGTATTGTTATTTTGATGTTCTAACCGTTGTTTATGTTGTAGCGAGAAGTTGAGATGGCTGGAAGGAATGATGCTGCTCTTGCTGCTGCTTTAGAAGCAATGGCTCATGCGATGGAAAATCAGCCGGATACTGACGGGAATGCTGGATCTCGTAGCTTGGCGACTTTCCAGAGAGAGAATCCACCTACATTCAAGGGAAAGTATGATCCTGACGGAGCGTTGGAATGGTTGAAAGAGATTGAGAGGATCTTTCGCGTGATGGATTGCACTCCAGCACAGAGGGTTCGTTATAGGACTCATATGCTAGCATTCGAGGCTGATGACTGGTGGCTAGAGACTTGCCAGAAGTAAGAAGCTGCATGTGAGAATGTCACTTGGGCTGTGTTCTGTAGGGAGTTTTTGAGAAAGTATTTTCCTGAAGATGTCAGTGGAAAGAAGGAAATTGAGTTCCTTGAGCTGAAGCAAGGGAATTTGTCTGTTGTTGAGTATGCTGCCAAGTTTGCTGAGTTGGCCAAGTTTTATCCGCATTACGCTGAGGAAAATGTTGAGTTTTCGAAGTGTATTAAGTTTGAGAATGGGTTGCGCCCGGAGATTAAGAAGGCAATTGGATACTAGAAGATCTGTGTCTTCGCTGATTTGGTTGATAGCTGTAGGATTTATGAGGAAGACAATAATGCTCATTACAAGATTATTAGTGAGAAGAGGGGTAAGCACCCGCAGAGTCGTGGTAAGCCTTATGATGCCCCAGCTGGTAAGGATAAGCAGAGAGTTTCTCATGGTCAGAGGACTAGTGGGGGAGATGCTCCTGCTGGTGTGATTTGCTTTAAGTGTGGGAAACCTGGACACAAGAGTAATGTGTGCACTACTGAAGTGAAGAGGTGTTTCCGTTGTGGTAAGAACGGACATATTGTATCTGAGTGCGAGCACAAGAATGTGGTTTGTTTCAATTGTACGGAAGAAGGGCACATTGGTAGCCAGTGTCTGAAGCCGAAGAGGGCTCAGTCCAGTGGTAAAGTGTTTTCTTTGGTTGAGGATCAGACAGCTGCTGAAGACGGACTTATTAGAGGTACATGTTTCATTAATAGTACTCCTTTAATTACTATTATTAATACTGGTGCTACGCATTGTTTCATTTCTGCTGATTGTGTTGAAATATTGGGTCTTGTGTTGTCTTCTCTGGATGGAGAAATGGTCGTCGATACTCCAGCCAAGGGGTCGGTGACTACTTCTTTTGTGTGTTCTAAGTGTCCCTTGTCGATCTTCGACAGAGACTTTGTTGTTGATTTGATTTGTTTGCCGTTAAGAGGTTTGGATGTGATTTTGGGTATGAACTGGTTAAAGCATAACTGTGTTCATATTAATTGTTATGACAAGTCGGTGAAGTTTTCTACTCCTGAGGAAGAGGAAGATGGTCTGTTGTCTGCTAGACAGTTGAGAAAGTTGATGCAAGAGGAAGTACAGATGTTTTCGTTGATAGCGTCGCTATCTGTAGAGACTCAAGCTATAATTGAGGAATTACAGGTGGTGTGTGAATTTCCTGAAGTTTTCCCTGATGAGATTCCTGATGTACGGCTAGAGAGAGAAGTTAAATTTGTAATTGATCTTGTACCTGGTACCAGACCTGTATCTATGGCACCATATAGGATGTCTGCATCTGAATTGTCAGAGTTGAAGAAGCAATTGGAAGAGTTACTTGAGAAGAGGTTTGTAAGACCAAGTGTATCGCCGTGGGGAGCTCCAGTGTTGTTAGTGAAGAAGAAAGATGGAAGTATGAGGCTTTGTGTTGATTATAGATAGTTGAACAAGGTGACGATTAAGAACAAGTTTCCGCTTCCAAGAATAGATGACTTGATGGACCAATTAGTGGATGCTCGTGTGTTTAGTAAGATTGATTTGAGATCGGGTTATCATCAGATTAAAGTAAAGGATGAAGACATTCAGAAGACGGCCTTCAGAACACGTTATGGACATTACGAGTATTCGGTGATGCCTTTCGGTGTTACTAATGCGCCGGGAGTATTCATGGAATATATGAATCGTATCTTTCATACTTATTTGGATCGGTTTGTAGTGGTGTTCATTGATGATATTTTGATTTACTCTAAGTCAGAAGAAGAAAATGTTGAACATTTAAGAGTAGTATTGCAAGTTTTGAAAGAGAAGAAGTTGTATGCAAAGTTGTCCAAGTGTGAATTCTGGCTGAAAGAGGTTAGTTTTCTTGGTCATGTGATTTCAGGTAGTGGCATTGCTGTAGACCCATCGAAGGTTGATGCTGTGTTGCAATGGGAAACTCCAAAGTCAGCTACTGATATTAGAAGCTTCTTGGGATTAGCTGGTTATTATAGAAGGTTTATTGAAGGGTTTTCTAAGTTGTCACTTCCGTTGACTAAGTTGACTTGTAAAGGTAGAGCATTTGTATGGGATGTTCAGTGCGAATAAAGTTTTACGGAATTGAAGAAGAGGTTGACGTCGGCTCCGGTTTTGATGTTGCCTAATCCAGGAGAGTCTTTTGTGGTGTATTGTGATGCTTCCAAGATGGGTTTAGGAGGTATGCTTATGCAGAATGGTAAGGTAGTTGCTTATGCGTCGAGGCAGTTAAGGACTCATGAGAAGAACTATCATACGCATGATTTAGAACTTGCTGTTGTTGTCTTTGTATTGAAGATTTGGAGGCATTATCTTTATGGTTCTAGATTTGAAGTGTTTAGTGACAATAAGATCTTAAAGTATTTATTTGATCAGAAGGAGTTGAATATGAGGCAACGAAGATGGTTAGAATTGTTAAAGGATTATGATTTTGGTTTGAATTATCATCCAGGAAAGGCGAATGTGGTAGCTGATGCGTTGAGTTGAAAGACTTTACATATGTCAGCAATGATGATCAAAGAGTTGGAATTGATTGAGCAATTCAGAGATATGAGCTTAGTTTGCGAGGTTACTCCGCAGAGTGTTATGTTGGGTATGTTGAAGATTAATAATGAATTTTTAGACAGTATCAGAGAAGCTCAGAAGTTGGATGTGAAACTGGTAGATTCGATGGTTGGGATCGATCAATCTGAGAATAGTGATTTTAAGCTAGATGCACAAGGTGTGTTGAGGTTTCGTAACTGGATTTGTATTCCTGATGATTCTGAGATGAAGAAAGTGATACTTGAAGAGAGTCATAGAAGTAAGTTGAGTATTCATCCAGGAGCTACGAAGATGTATCAAGATTTGAAAGGTTTATTTTGGTGGCCTGGGATGAAGAGTGATGTGGCTCGGTTTGTGTATGCATGTTTGACTTGTCAGAAGTAGAAAGTTGAACGTCAGAAGCCTGCAGGATTGATGCAACCATTGCAAGTTCCTGAATGGAAATGGGATAGAATTTCAATGGACTTTGTGATGGGGTTGCCTAGTACTTCAAGAGGACATGATTCGATTTAGGTGATTGTTGATAGGCTTACAAAGTCAGCTCATTTTATTCCTATTAACATCAGTTTTCCAGTGTCGAAGTTGGCTGAGATTTATGTTAGTGTGATTGTGAAACTGCATGGTGTTCCTTTATGCACTGTGTCAGATAGAGATCCAAGATTTACTTCTAATTTTTGGAAGAGTTTGCAAGAAGCGTTGGGTTCTAAGTTGAGGTTGAGTTCAGCGTATCATCCTCAGACAGATGGTCAGACTGAACGGACGATTCAATCGTTGGAAGACTTGTTGAGGGCATGTGTTCTTGAGCAGGGAGGTTCGTGGGATACTTATCTTCCGTTGATAGAGTTCACTTATAATAACAATTACCATTCTAGTATTGGGATGGCACCTTTTGAAGCGTTGTATGGTTGAAGATGTAGAACTCCGCTATGTTGGCATGAATCTGGTGAGAGTGTAGTACTTGGACCTGAACTTGTTCGTGAGACTACTGAGAAGGTGAAGTTGATTCGAGAAAAGATGAAAGCTTCTCAAAGTAGACAGAAGAGTTATCATGACAAGCGAAGGAAGGATTTAGAATTTCAAGTCGGTGATCATGTGTTTTTGAGAGTTACACCTGTGACTGGTGTTGGGCGAGCATTGAAGTCTAAGAAGCTCACTTCTCGTTTTATTGGACCGTATCAGATTTCAGAGAGAGTGGGGAATGTTGCTTACAGAGTGGATTTACCGCCTAATCTTTCGAATTTGCATGATGTGTTTCATGTGTCGCAACTTCGGAAGTATGTTTCAGATCCATCTCATGTAATTCATATGGACGATGTGCAAGTACGGGATAATCTTACAGTGGAGACGATGCCTGTACGGATCGTGGATCAGGAAATGAAGACTCTAAGGGGTAAAGAGATTGCCTTGGTTAAAGTGGTTTGGCTAGGAGCTGCTGGTGAAAGCATGAATTGGGAGTTGGAGAGCAAGATGCGAGACTCCTATCCTGAATTGTTTGATTGAGGTAAATTTTCGAGGACAAAAATATTCTAAGTGTGGGAGAGTTGTAACGCCCGTAATTTAATTAATTATTTAATTAAATTATTTTTATAATATTTGTGAAGAAGTGTTATATAATTGGATTTTTTTATTAAGTGGAGAAATAATAATATTAGAGGTATAATATTACTATTTGGTCAAATAATGTTAGAAGTTAATATTATTAATGTGGGCCTATATGGTGTGAGTGGAAGTAATAAGGGGGTGTAAGTTTGGAGTCCAATAAGGAATAATATAATAATATTAGGTCATTTTATTATTTCTGAGAAGAATAGAAGGAGGAAGCAGTAAGAAGAGAAATAAGGATTGTGACGAACGTGAAGTTGCTGGAAAAAGTGGAAAACGGCAAGGACGAAGAATTCAACCCAGAAGATTGTAGAGCGACCTTCAATCCAAGGTAAGGGTGGGGTTCTGACTTTATAATTGGGTTCATGATGTTTGATATGTGGGGTTAGAGGATTGTTGTTTTTGTTCTTGAATTGGATGATGCATGATGAAGATTTGATGCATTTGAATGAATAATGACATTATGATATCATTTGATTGATGTAGTATTATAGGTTAATGTTAGGTGATGATTTATTATGTTTATAATAAGGTTTGTAGGGCTGTAATATAAATTCCCGTAGTGAAAATACAGAGGAAACCGCAGAATTATGCAGGAGGAACCAGGATGTGTCGACCTCAAGCTGGATGAGTCGATACATGGGCGAGGTTAGACTCAGGATGAGTCGATGCATGCAGGGCTTGCATCGATACATGTTAGTTGCAAGACTCGGGATGAGTCGATCGGTAAGGTGCATGTGTCGATACATGCTGTGATTTCAAGCAGGATGAGTTGATCCATGAGGAGGATGTGTCGACTCATGCTGTGCAGGAGAAGCATTACGCGTCGATCCATAGAGTTTCGTGTCGACCCATACTGACTAATTTTGACAGAATCAGTTTTAAATTGCTATAACTTGAGTTGTAGGATGCTGTTTGAGATGTCGTTCGAAGCGTTGATTAGCTAACGCGATGAACTTTATTCTAGATGATTTAAATGATGATGAAGAGGTGTAATCCTAGTAACTAATCCAAGATTTAGAATTAATTCCCGTAGATGACCGTTGTGCTGTTTTTGGACAGATTGATGAATAATAGATGTTTAGAGGCTGGTGTTAGAATTATGACAGTAGGATTAGTGACAGAAACGAAGTAGAACTGCAGAATAACAGTATGGCTTATTGTATTATTAATATACAACTGAGTATTAGTGAGATTTTATTAATAAAGTGGTGTTTGATAATTTATGATGAACAAATGACGTTTGATAAATAAGTGATGTTTAATAAATTACTTTGAGATGTTTATGAGATGCTGTAATTGAGATGTTTTGAGATGTTTATGAGATGTTGTTGTTCTGAGATGTTTATGAGATGTTGTGTTTTAAGATGATTGAGATGTTGATATTACATTCATTAAGAGTCGCATACATTTCATTTTTGAGATGGAGCTTATGTTCGTTGAGATGGCATGGATTGGAAAATTTTGAGATGAAGGCTATGCCTTGTTGATGTCTCTATTAATTGGAAGATTTTTGAGATGGGAGTTTTGCTCCAATGGTACCACATGCATTTGCATAGTTTTGAGTCATATTATATGATTGAATAATGAAGTGTACCTGATGTTGATGAATGAGTATATATGCTATAATTATTGCTGATTATAAGATGAGAAGTGGTGATATTATTGATCTAATTTAATATATTAATTATTATGCGCTTTATTATATTGTTAGATATCTCACCCCTTCTGTTTGAATGTTGCCCCTATGTTGGTAACGTGCAAGTAATCGAGAGTGAAGGTAGTATACCTTCAATAGATCGAGTCGGTGTCATTGCTCTGATATGTAACACTCGGGGGGATGAACGCTTGCTGATTTTTTATTGTTGATTTTCAGTTGCTGAATTTTGAATTTATTATTATTAAATATGAGATGTTTCGAAGTTTTTTCTTTTATTTAAAGATGTTATTGGAGAATTCCGCTGTGTAGTTGTTGAATTATTTTATTAAAGATGCTATGTTCATGGTTCATCCGATGTTTTATTAAAATTGTTATATATCCATGATGAATGCAATGAATTAGTTAGAAGAATTTGTGACGTCCCGATTCGTTTGTATGAATGAAATTTTATAACTCTGATTTATTTTGCATAATTTGCTTGGGGTAGAATTGGGGTGTTACAAAGT
Organism: Vicia faba; assembly: GCA_948472305.1. Taxonomy (NCBI): domain Eukaryota; kingdom Viridiplantae; phylum Streptophyta; class Magnoliopsida; order Fabales; family Fabaceae; genus Vicia; species Vicia faba. The sequence continues at coordinate 105,624 of CATIWC010000500.1, forward strand.
TGACATCAGAGCAAAAGGTTGGTCCGACCTTGTCGTTGAGTCGTAGTTGTATAACAATCGAGTATTGTTATTTTGATGTTCTAATCGTTGTTTATGTTGTAGCGAGAAGTTCAGATGGCTGGAAGGAATGATGCTGCTCTTGCTGCTGCTTTAGAAGCAATGGCTCATGCGATGGAAAATCAGTCGAATACTAACGGGAATGCTGGATCTCGTAGCTTGGCGACTTTCCAGAGAGAGAATCCACCTACGTTCAAGGGAAAGTATGATCCTGACGGAGCGTTGGAATGGTCGAAAGAGATTGAGAGGATCTTTCGCTTGATGGATTGCACTCCAGCACATAAGGTTCGTTATAGGACTCATATGCTAGCAGTCGAGGCTGATGACTGGTGGCTAGAGACTTGCCAGAAGTTAGAAGCTGCAGGTGAGAATGTCACTTGGGCTGTGTTTCGTAGGGAGTTTTTGAGAAAGTATTTTCCTGAAGATGTCAGTGGAAAGAAGGAAATTGAGTTCCTTGAGCTGAAGCAAGGGAATTTGTCTGTTGTTGAGTATGCTTCCAAGTTTGCTGAGTTGGCCAAGTTTTATCCGCATTACGCTGAGGAAAATGCTGAGTTTTCAAAGTGTATTAAGTTTGAGAATGGGTTGCGCCTGAAGATTAAGAAGGCAGTTGGATACCAGAAGATCCGTGTCTTTGTTGATTTGGTTGATAGTTGTAGGATTTATGAGGAAGACAATAATGCTCATTACAAGATTATTAGTGAGAAGAGGGGTAAGCACCCGCAGAGTCGTGGTAAGCCTTATGATGCCCTAGCTGGTAAGGATAAGCAGAGAGTTTCTCATGGTCAGACGACTAGTGGGGGAGATGCTCCTGCTGGTGTGATTTGCTTTAAGTGTGGGAAACCTGGACACAAGAGGTTGGATGAACTGGCACACTGCTGCGAGATCGATACCGAAGAATTGGCAGACAAGCCCTAGTTTCATGAAGTTAAAAGGTATCTCGAGGCTCTGGAATATCCTGAAGGGGTATCTGTCAACAATAAAAAGTTTCTGAGTTCGCTGCAAAGTTCTTCCTCAGTAATGGGATCCTCTATAAACGCAACCATGACTCCACACTATTACGGTGCATAGACAAGAGCGAAGCAGAGAGGATCATGACAGATCTACATGAAGGAACTTTCGGAACCCATTCCAGTGGACACACCATGGCTAAGAAGATCCTACGGGCAGGATATTACCGGTCCGCCATGGAAGCCGATTGTTATCAGCACTCTCGAACTTGTCATAAATGCCAAGTCTACGCTGATAAGGTGCATGTGCCTCCGGTCCCCTTAAACGTCTTGACGGCTCCTTGGACCTTTGTAATGTGGGGCATCGACATGATCGGGGAGATCAGACCCACTGCTTCTAATGGACATCGCTTCATCTTAGTGGCTATTGATTACTTCACGAAGTGGGTTGAGGCAACTTCCTTTGCTACTGTGACCAAGAATGTCGTGGCACAATTTATCCGACACAATCTGATCTGTCGATATGGTGTACCAGAGAGAATTATCACTGACAATGGTACCAATCTCAACAACACGATGATCACCGAGCTCTATAAACAGTTTAATATACAACATCATAACTCTTCTCCCTACCGTCCGAAGATGAATGGAACCATTGAGGCGGCTAATAAGAACATCAATAAGATTGTGCAGAAGATGACAGTGACATATAAAGACTGGCATGAGATGTTACCATTCACTCTTCATGGGTACCGTACCTCAGCACAGACATCGACAGGGGCAACACCCTACTCCCTGGTATATGGCATGGAGGTAGTCCTACCCATAGAAGTCTAGATACCTTCTCTCAGGATTATGAAGGATGCAGGTTTGAACGAAGACAACTGGATCCAAACCCGACTTGATCAACTGAATCTAATCGATGAGAAGAACTTACTGCTATCTGCCATGGTCAGACGTATCAAAAGTGAATGATCAAGGCTTTTAACAAGAAAGTCAAGCGTCAAGAATATCAAGTCGGGGATCTGGTGATCAAACACGTCATACTTTCGCACGGTGATCTCAGGGGCAAATGGACTCCCACGTACGAAAGGCCATTTGTAGTTAAGAACATTTTATCGGGAGGAGCTATGATTCTAACCACCATGGATGGTGACGACCTTCCTCACCCTGTCAATGCAGACATAGTGAAAAGATACTATGCATAATCAAAGACCCGCTAGGTTGACTGGCCTAGGCAAAAATAAGGGCTTCTCGGCGAACCAAAAGGGTTCGGGCAAAAGTATGGGATGAAAATAAAAAAATATGTACACCCGGCAAGTCGAAAACCCGAAAGGGAGGCTTGGGCAAAAAAGGGTATCCCGTGGATTGAAAACCCGAAAGGGCGGTCCAGGAAAAAGTTAGGTATTGGAGCGTATCACTATGTCTCATTGGATCATCTTGCGACCAGACTTCGGTATCAGCTATCAAGCTCAAACGGTGCCAATCAATCTGATCAACCTTCGCCCAAGTAGCAAAGTGATGAGACGCTTGAAGATATAAAGACAATAGCAGAGTTGGAACCCAATGGGGTTGTTTCACATAGCTGTTTTTCTTTCTTTTACACAAATTGTAATTTCTTTCAGCAATGTTCTCTTATTAGAACTTCAGCCTCTTTGTACAAAACACCTATTACAGGCCAATTTCAAAATCAATACAAGTTATTTTTGCAAAACTTCAATTTGTTTCTTTTTCTCTTTCTATTTTGTTTTCCAAAAAACGTCCAATGATTTATTTTTGATATATACATTTGAAAATGATTGATGCTCATAAATATTTACATAAGAAACAAAAGGCAATTACTCGTAATTCCAGAAACAGGGAAAAATAAGAAGTGCCAAACCCGACAGTTCCTCCGCCCATCAGGTATCGGGATAGAGCCAGATTTGGAACATGATTATTGGTACATACACTCCCCATAGAGTAAATGTATCCAAAGGCTGATGCCAACTTCCCCGAAACAGGACATAATTATCCCCAACCGAGGTTCATAATCGCAGGCGAGTCAGAAAATCTCATCCCTAAGCAGAGTTTATTTCTACGGATACTGAAGCTCAATCTCCAATAGAGCTCATCACTGCCAGTGACGGATTTTCATCCCCAGTTGAGTTTATTTCTCCAGATCAGCAGGTCCACCGATAGAGTATCTCTTCCCCCAAATTCTGGTCCCCACAGAGTTATTCTCCAGCATCCCTTCCCGACAGAATGTTCGCAAATCTCCAGCAGCCGTTAGGGATTTATTTTCCCAAGGCACGGGCATACCCCGACAACATTTCATCAACATACATCATGACATAATCTCATTTATTTTGAGAACATCATCTCATCCTACATTTCATGCATCGCATATAACTAACCCTGATATCTTTTCAGGAAAAGATGATCAGCTTCGACGAATCCAGCAGTCATACAGATCACATCTACAGACAACTAATGGAAACTCAGTTCCCGAAATCAAACGGGTCAACTAATCTGCATTATCTCAAAGTAACCTTACCCCGGTTCATCCTGAACTTTTACACAAACTTATCTTAAAGTAACCTTACCCCGGTTCATCCTGAAGTTTTACACGAACTTATCACAAAGTAACCTTACCCCGGTTCATCCTGAAGTTTTACACGAACTTATCACAAAGTAACCTTACCCCATTTCATATTGAAGTTTTACACAAACTTATCTCGAAGTAAGCTTACCCCGGTTCCTCCTGAAGTTTTACACAAACTTATAACCTTACCCAGGTTCCTCCTGAAGTTTTACACAAACTTATAACCTTACCCAGGTTCCTCCTGAAGTTTTACACAAACTTATAGCCTTACCCCGGTTCATTATGAAGTTTTACACGAACTTATCCCAAAGCAACCTTACCCAGGTTCAGACACAGTTTTACCCAAACTCCTCACGAAGTAACCTTACCCAAGTTCCTTCTCATAGCCCTACTATCCAGGCTTTCATATCGAAGAGACCCTACGACCCAGGTTCCTTCTCGCAGCCTTACTATCCATGCTTTTCATATCGAAGTAACCCTACTACCCAGGTTCCTTCTCATAGCCCTACTATCCAGGCTTTTCAAATCGAAGAGACCCTACGACCCATGTTCCTTCTCGCAGCCCTACTATCCGGGCTTTTCATATCGAAGTAACCATACTATCCAGGTTCCTTCTCACAGCCCTACTATCCAGGATTTTCATATCGAATTAACCCTACTATCCAGGTTCCTTCTCACATGCCTACTATCCAGGCTTTTCATATCGAAGTAACCCTACTATCCAGGTTCCTTCTCACAGCCCTACTATCCAGGATTTTCATATCGAAGTAACCCTACTATCCAGGTTCCTTCTTACAGCCCTACTATCCAGGCTTTTCATATTGAAGTAACCCTACTATCCAGGTTCCTTCTCACAGCCCTACTATCCAGGCTTTTCATATCGAAGTAACCCTACTATCCAGGTTCCTTCTCACAGCCCTACTATCCAGGCTTTTCATATCGAAGTAACCCTACTATCCAGGTTCCTTCTCATAGCTCTACTATCCAGGATTTTCATATCGAAGTAACCCTACTACCCAGGTTCCTTCTCGTAGCCCTACTATCAAGGATTTTCATATCGAAGTAACCATACTACCCAGGTTCCTTCTTGCAGCCCTATTATCCAGGATTTTCATATTAAAGTAACCCTACTACCCAGGTTCCTTCTCACAACCCTACTATCCAGGCTTTTCATATCGAAGCAACCATACTATCCAGGTTCTTTCTTATAACCTTACTATCCAGGTTCCGCCTCTCTTATCTCCAAACAGTAATCCACAATACTGTAAGACTAGAACCTGATCAAACACGATTGGTTTCGCATCTCCCCAGTAGAGTAACAGACAACTGAAGCTCCTAAAATTCTATGTCTCCTAAGACAGATGCCAACATTCCTTAGCAGATTTTTCCTCAACAACAGCAACAGGGACTCTCGTCAAAGGAATATCTCAGGATATCCACATTCTCTAGATGGCATCTTTAAGCCCATCTCCGGCAATCTTCTATCATCAATCTCTAAATGGCATCTGTAAGCCCATTCCCGATGTCACAAGTCGAGTGCCACTTCATGCGAGTGCAAATTTCTGGGCACTTTAGTGTTCAACCATCTTCCACCTTCAGATTACGAAAGGTGGACCAGCCAATCTACATCCTCAGGTTTAAGAAGATTGAACAGGGGCAGCTGTTGTACCCCAAAATTTTCCCTCTCATTTTACTCAACACATGTCCTTTAATATCCTCAATTTGCTCAAGGTTGCCCAAGAGTTTACTAGACAAACTCTCTCATAAGGCAGTGCACCTCAAAATTAGGGTTTCTATTTTCATCAAGATGTGTGAACCACAAAGGCCTCATATGCTCTCCATGGTCTTAATATGTTCTCAATACCCTACATGTCAAGTTGCATGCCTTGCACAAGAATTTTGCCCAGTCAGTTGCTCAGATGCTTGAGAGTCGACTGCATTAGGTCAAAAGTCAACTGTGACCCACATATAGTCAAACTTCAAGATTTTTGGTCAACATCCACATTTGGAAGTGACTTTCATCATTTGATTAAGGATTGGTCATGATTCCTCAAGGAATGCTCCAAATTCTTCAAAACCCAAAAGTTGCTAAATTAGGGTTTTGTAGGAAAAGTCAACCCAACTTTGACCAAGCATAACTTCTTCATACTTTATTAGAAATTTTCCATCAAAGGCTCATTTTGAATAGGAAGCCATTCCCTACAATTCATATTCATCCCTCAAGTTCAAAATATGCACTCATCAAAATATATGAATTTCTACATTATAGGTCCTTTTGAAAAGTCAACAAAAACACCTTTTGGGTCAAAGCTTCATACATGAACATGGAAGATCCAATTAAGATGAAACCAAAAGGGTTTTTTATGGGACATCCTAATATTTCTAAAAAGTCCAAGGAAACCCTTCTAGGGTCAAAATTGAGAGAGTTGTGCATTGTCAAAGTTGGCAATTTTTGGGAAATTGTCAAAAGTCAACATTGATCAAATTTGTATTTTTTCCAAAGGGGTCCATGTTTTCTTGCTTGAAACATGTTTCTAATAGGACCCACGACCCCTGAGATTTTCCACCTATTATTTTATTACCTTTATCATTTATTTTGATTTTTTATTCATTTAAATCAAAATAAATCAAATTAAATGGTAAAATAATGAAAACAAATCAAATCTTGGGATTTTTGTGCACATTTGGAGTCCATGTACAACTAGCATGATGATTAATTCGTGCAAGACTCATTAGGGTTGGAAAAGATTGGATTGGACCTTGTTTTAGAAAGTTATCATACATGAATCAAATCACATTTTCATAATTCTCAAAGATATGATGCAATTTTACAACCCTAATTCAGTCTACTATATGTATATAACAATTGCAGATCAAAAACACAAGGGTTACAGTCGTGAAAAGGCAAAAGAAAATTCAAAAATCTTGAAAAAAAGTGAGGTTCAATTTTCAGTCTAGAGGATCTTTCAGAGCAATTCAAGGCCAATCATCAAATCATGGGCATGCACTGAAGCCATCTCAACCATTTACAAGGTCTGAAACGCTCAGAATTCGTCTCTACACCTCACACGGTTTGCAAGCTTTTTCAAATTTGATTATTACAATTTACGCATCATTAGCACCTTTAATTGTCATATTTGTGATTATTATCATGTTTGCAAGCTAACTGGATGGTTTAATTGCATTGTTGAAGCTTATACACGCATCTGCCATGGTTAAGGTTTCTACATGAATTTTAGGGTCTTTGTGTACAGGAAAAATTGGGCCATGAATCAAGTACCATGATGCTCGTGAGGCCAATACGAGTTGATTGGTACCATCACAATGCATTTATCATGCTTGTACTGAATATTTGAATGACACAGTCTTTTAGCAACAAACAACGTCTGTAGGTATAGGTTGTTTATCTAAAACGACATACTGGAGGTAGAAGAAGGTGATTTGTCATCACCCCATTGGTCCGTTCGAATTCAGTGCGCGCGTTTTTTTGTTCCAGGGTCATTGCATTTGTTTTATATATTATATATTATTGTTACTATAATAACAACTAACAACAATAGCTCAGTTGGCAGCATAGCATTGGTGCAAGGCGTAAGGACATGGGTTCGATCCCAGGTCCCAACGTTTTATTTATTTCCTTTTCTTGCAACAGATCGAGTACTCCATTCTCTCACACGCCTTTCATACAACCTTAATGCCCATCCACTAGATGCACTACTGGCCAGATCTAACGCTTCTCCTCTGAAGGTCCATGGTGCTCCTCAAGTCAACACTTGCACCTAATCCGACATGGTTGATCGGGCTTGGAGCTTATTGGGCTTGAAATTTCAGCTTCACACCCCCTTTTTACTAGCATACAGGCCCATTCTTTTTCTTTTCTTTAATTATTTATTTTTTTTAAATTATTTTTTTGTTTAATTATTTTTCACCAAAAAAATTAATTGTTTTTTTAATCATAAAATCAATAAATCACAAAAACACAAAAAAGCATTTTTTAATAATAAATTATTTAATTTAATTAGTAAGTTAGGTGAATTTAATTTTTGTTTCATTTAAAATCAAATAGAATCTATGTTTTAATTTTACAATTTATATTTCTTTTCTCAAAATAAAAAACCAAAAACATACGAAATCTTTTTGTACAAAATATTTTCTATTTCTTTGATTAATTAATTTAATGAGGAAATTAGGTTAATTTAATTTCTTTCATAATTTAAAAACAATTAGGAATTAGGTTAAATTAATTTGCAATTAAGTGCTTTCTCAAATAAGAATCCACAAGAACAAAAATAATTTTCTCTCAATTAGAGTTTTAGGTTATCTTTTCAACCGTCCTCGTATTTAATTAGCCGCGCGCTTGTTAATTATTTTGCCATTATTTTGTAACTGCTAAGGGTATGTAATAGCGTTAAACTAGGGTTTTATTTACCGCTTTTCCCCATTTTTGGTTATTTAATTAATCCCCCTCCTCGAAGCCTTGTAATAGCTAGGTTTTATTTCCTCGCATTTTTAATTTCCGCAATCTTTAACTGTCTAGATGTATGGCTAATAGGATTGTCTGACAAGAATGTCTGGAAAATTAAAACGGTGGATCACCTAATGTGCTAAGATTAAATAACGGAAACAAATCATGTGCACATATTCACTCCTAGGGTTTACCTCACTTCGGTTGCCTTTGGTAAACAATCATTAAGCATAGGAGATTTTAGTGGTTTCCCTCCAGTCTAAAGATATCAAATTGTCCCATTCGAATGTTGCCTCAGAAAGATCTTAAGACTCTAGGGTTACTAATAAAGTTTTCTAACTATTTCTTTAGTGATTTTACTTATCCCTTTCGAATGTCCCTTACAACTCCAACGACGGTGCTACCTACTCCTTAATAGTAGGATAACGCTGTCTAAAGGAAATAGAACGAACGATCTTTTTTCGAGTAGGTAGAGTCTTAAGTACTTGCTCAATAAAAACTTTTCACAAAAACACCTTTCAAAACAAATTTTCAAAACAAACTTCGTCACATCCTTGAGGACTGGTACAAGGGTTATCACGAAGTAAAACATTTTCAAGACAAACACATACGAGCAATTTGAAAAATGAGCAAGTACCTAAGAGCCCGTAGATAACTACGGATAGAAAGGGTGCTAGCACCTTCCCTTTCTATAATCTACCCCCCATACTCAGAATATCTCGAAAAAAGGTTTTTTCTATTCTTTTTCCTTTTCCATGATTGGTTGAAATAAAATTCGGTGGCGACTCTTGCTTACCGCGCCATTTTGCGAACAAAAAACGCAAAACGCAAACCAGTATTAAACAGTCGGTTCTGCCACCATATCACAGTAGCCCAAACCTATATTTGCAAGCCCAAGTAGGTTAATTTTAACCCTTTAATCCAATAACCTTAAGATTCATTGTTAGGAGGATTTGGTTCTACTAATCCTCCAATGGATCTTCATTAATATTGGTCAACGTGGATCACTTAAACATCATTGATCATTAAATGTTGCCTTGAGGATTCTTAAATGGATGATATACTTGACAAAAAGCAAATGCAACTTGTTGTTGAGAGGATTTGGTTCTACCAATCCTCTAATGAGTTCCAAATACAAGTTTCAAGATGGTCATCCAACTAACCATTAACTTCTAACAATTGACTTTATTTTGTGCTTTTATTTTTATGCTTTTACTTTATGTACCATTTACTTTAGAGTTTACATTTCATGCTATTTTCATCTTTTCTCACTTGATCATTTACTTTTATGTCATTTTTATTTTGCTCATTTGAGATTTTATTTTCCTTTTGAAGATACCTAATAATCAACATGAACCATAAAAACATTAATGATACTTGGACTATTTGGTTACTATCCTTGGCATTAAGGAGTATTGGACTTCTTAGACTTAGGAATAGAAACCTTGATCTATGTTGGAGACCTTGTGACCTTAATTGATATTTTGTCTGGAGTTCTTAAGGTTTACCTCAAGACATTGGGTTGTTTGTTTGTTTTGTGTGCAGGTTATTGTGATTACGTACTTTGTCTGTAATCTGGAACTCATTTGTATACAGTCGTTACTCTGCCCAATTTTTGTGAAGACTTAATACATTTGAAGTTTGGTCTTCTCAAGAGGTTTAGTATCCTTGCTTGGTTTCAATCCAAAGAATGGAAATTCTATGTTGACTCATAATGTCAAGTGTTGCCTTCTTGTTGGTTAGATGGTTCTTCTCCTTAGTTTTTACCTTATGCTTTAGGATAGTTCCTTCATCTCCTCCCATCTTCTTTAATTTCAAAAATCTTCTCCCTCCTTTTGAAAACTCTTCTTGTTTCTAAACTTGAACCACTTTCATAATAAACTTGGACTTAGGTCTATGCATTTTCAAAACATTTTCATAAATAAGCTTCAATCAACTTAATCATACCTTAAAATTTTTGTGAGAAGACTAAAAGTCAATCAATCTCATTTAAACCATTTTGCCATTTTGGCTCTTATCTTTAAAATTTTCTCAAAATATTAGATTCTTGTATATCCTTGTAGTGGTGAAAATAACTATACTTCTACAATATGTAGTGAAGTGAGATATTTTCCACTTGGGTGTTGAGTGAGGCATTGTTGATTTTAAAATCCAAGCTATATCCTCCACTTTGAGATGATGCAAATTCTCCTTTCTCATGATTATGGGTAGTAAGTATGTTTTCCACATGGACAATGACGATGGTGTCTTATCTCATAAAATTAACCAACACAATTGTGTTTTAAAAATTTTAAAAGATGAACTACGAGTACCCTGATCCCCTATTGCACAGAAGGTGGTACGTAGGAACTAAGGGTTCACAACCGCGGCGGGTGCAAAAATCATAAAAAAATATTTCTTTTCTCACCCCACCATCTATTTTTATATAACATTTTATAGCCAAAATATACAGATTTTACAAAGACGTTCCTACGGAGTACCGTAGATGTTTAGGGTGCTAATACCTTCCCTTTGTATAACCAACCCCCTTACCTTGAATCTTTCCCCCTCTTTTGGGTTATTCGCTCTTTTCCCATTCATTTGGAAACAATAAAGCATGGTGGCGATTTTATTTTGATTTATACGAGCCAAGTCAATCCAATGGCCTAGTCTTAAAAATTTCTACCGCTACACGTATCAGCAATAACGAAGTCAACTCTATAGAGGATGCTGATAGTGATTGTGACTTCGACATCTGGATCTTTCCTACCATTGACAACAGGCTTAACAACCGGAAGGCGGAAGACATCATCTCAATCTCCTTCAGTCAAGAGTAATAGCTATTTCTGTTTTATTGCTTTTAAAAGTTTGGTTATTTAATTTCTTTTAAAACAATGACTTTAAACCTTGTGTCTTTCCCAGGGCACAATGGTTCATTTGTTAAGGGTTGTTATTTCATATGTCATATTTTCACTTAATGAAAACATTGGACGTTTTGCATTCAAACTTTGCACTCTATGTCTTTCTTTTACTTTATTTCACTTTCAAATAGCTATGTGTTCTTACACACACCTACACACTACATTTCAGATCCACATCCACTCTGGATCTCGTTGATAACGACCTTTCTATTGCCGCTTATGACTTTGAAAATCTGATCTACCAAGCCGAGGACGAAGGTGAGGAAGATTGTGAAATATTTGGAGAAATTTTCAGACTCTTAATACAAGAAGAAAAGGCTATCCAACCACATGAAGATCCAATCGAAGTTGTAAATTTGGGTACCGAGACAGACAAAAAAGAGGTCAAGATTGGCACCAACTTAGAGGGCAGTGTCAAGAACAGATTGATTCAAACGTTGCACGACTATAATGAGATATTTGCTTGGTCACACGAGGACATGCAAGGGCTCAATACTGATATTGTGGTTCACTGTCTGCCGATGAAAGAAGGTTGTTCTCTGATTAAATAGAAAGTTTGTTGCATGCGTCCCGAGATGTCAGAGAAGATCAAGGCCAAGGTCATGAAGCAATTCAATGCAACTTTCTTAGCAGTGATGTCATATCCTTAATGGATTTCAAATGTTGTTCTGGTACTATAATACAGTGGGAGAACTGACTTGGTATTTTGCATTTGATCGCAATTATTGCGGATAGCAAGAGTCGCCACCAACTTTTCTTTTATCTAAATAAAGGAAAGGGTGAAAAGAACAGGAAAGAACTTTGAGATTATTTTCTGGAGTTCAGGGGGTAGATTATGAAAAGGGAAATTTTTAGCACCCTTTTCATCCATAGTTATCTATGGGCTCTTATTTGCTTGCTAGATTATTGCTTTTGTTTGAAAGTGTGCTTTGTGGTGGTTTTTGAAAGTATCTTGAAAAGCGCCTTCGTTTAGGAAAACTTTATAATGATTCTCGTCTCTATAAGAATGTATACAAAGTGTTGGACTTTTGAAAATATTTCATGTTTTGAAATTGTTTGGTGTATTTGAAAAGATGTTTGTTTTGAAAGTGTGCAAGCAACTAAGAACGTTTCTACCTACTCAAAAGTCTTTGTTCTTTTCATCCTCATTTAGATATTGCTATCTTACCATTGATTGGTAAGAAGATTTATCTTTGGATGTAAAGGGACAGGCGTGGGTCATCGTATAAACATGATAGCAATGTTATGAGATGTCTTAGCATTTCTTTTGAGGGACTAAGATAATTTGTAAGGCAACATTCGAAGCGTCATCGAGGGACTATGATCTTGTATTTTGATTATTTTTGCTAATACGTCTCACATGCATAAGACAAGTGGAGTTAACCCTAGGGGTGCATGTGTGAATAGTGTTTTTAATTTGCATGCATTTAGTCTTTGATTAGGGGTTGTCTACTTGTTATTTTTATCTTGCCATATACACCCTAATTACTAGCATTTATATGAAAGCAATAAATTGCGGAAAGTAAATATTCTACACTATTACAATCATTTGAGGAATGGGGTGTACAAATTTACAAATGGGGATTGCAAGAAATTAAAGCTCTAATTTATCTATTACAACCTGTGATACGGTGGCAGAACTGACTGTTTATTGTTACTACTGGTTTTTCATTTTTTGTTCGCAAATGTACGGTAAGCAAGAGTCGCCACCGTCTTTTATTTCAGCCAACAAAGTAAAATGGAAAAAGAACAGAAAAAATATTTTTCGAGATGTTTCTGAGTTCGGGGGGTAGATTATAGAAAGGGAAGGTATTAGCACCCTTTCTATCTATGGTTTTCTATGGGCTCTTAGGTACTTGCTCATTCTTAAATTGCTTTTGTGTGTTTGTATGTTTTAAAAAGTTTTGAAAATTCCTTAGTGCGGCGTTTCACTTTATGGTAACCCTTATATCAGTCCTCAAGGGTGTGATAAAGTGTTTTTGAAAACATTAGTTTGAAAAGTTTGTTTGAAAGTGTATGGTGTAAAATTTTTTTTGAACAAGTACTTATGAGTTTCTACCTACTCGAAAAGGTTGTTCGTTTTCTTATTTCCTTTATGCAGCGCTACCCTACTATTAAGGAGTAGGTAGCTCTATCGTTGGAGTTTAAGGGACAATTAAAAGGGACAAGTATGATTACTAAAGCAATGATTAGGAAACCTTAGTAGTTACGTTAGAGTCTTAAAGATCTTTCTGAGGCAACATTCGAATGGGTCATCTTTGATCTTTTAGGATTAGTGGGTAACCACTAAAACTCCCTATACTTCATGACCATTTACCGAAGGCAACCGAAGTGAGGCAAACCCTAGGAGTGAGCATGTGCAAGTGTTTGTCTTTCAGTTATTTATCTTTGCACAGTTAGGGTTTTCTACCGTTTTAAACATAGATTTATCTTTCGCATACAATCCTATTATCAATCATCTAACAGTTTATAATGACGGAAAGTAAAATGCGAGAAATTTAAACCTAACTATTACAAGGCCTTGGGGAGGGGGATTACATAATCAAAACTTGGGGAAAACAGTAAATAAAAATAGTAAACCTAGGTTAAAACTATTACAAACTTGGAGCAATTACATTAATTAGAAAAATGAATAAATAAATGCGTGCGAGAATAAATTAAACGAGGAATAAAAGTTAAATTCAAAAACATTTAATTAGTAAATAAAGAAAAAATATTTTTTTGATTTTTTGAGAAAGTAATTAATTTTGCAAATTAACCTAGTTCTAATTAATTTTAATTATGAAAAAGGAAATTAAATTATCCTAATTAACCTAATTAATTAATGGAATTTAAATATTTTATGGAAAAAACGTAATTCTAATTTTTTTTGTGATTTTAAGATTTAATTAAAAAATATTTTTAAAACAATTAAAAAATAAAACAATAGAAAGTTAAAGAAATTAAAACAAAAATTAAATGGGCCTGATATGAGAAGTAATTCTGAGGGTGCGAATTGGAATTTTCCAGGCCCGGAATAGCTGGCCCATTTGCGCTGGATCCAGTGCGGTTCACCTTCAGGGAGTGCACCATGGATCTTCAATTTTGGAGCATTGGATCTGCTTTGAGATGATCCAAAGGGTGGGATCTGAAGACGCATGGTGGACGCTTGGCTAGGAGATGCGTTAGATCTGCAAGAAAATATCAAGAAAAATACAAAAGCACACACCTGGGATCGAACCCAAGACGTTTTCCTTACACGTTCTTTCCTTGACCATCTGCGCTGGAGAGCTCATTCGTTTATATAATTAAACAAATAAAACATAAGTCAAACCAATTAGTATGCCTAGCAAAAAGCGAGCGTGATTCAAACCATCCAACCAGGCTTGGATACGCCAACATCTTCCTCACTGGGACTGCTGTTTTAGAAAGGACTTTTACCTACAGTCCCATTCGTCACTATAGGCTATAATGACGGTTTTTATTGTAGCTATAAACCTGCAAAACTCTAAAATACAATTCAAGCAGAATAAATTCCATCCAAAGACATGGATCAATTGCAAATCAACCTCTGAACACGAAGAGACCCTTAATTTGGCCTAATTTTGCCTCTAACTAGGGTTCCCCAAATTGGAGCTCCGGAACCCTAGCCATGGCAGATGCATATACCTGCGCTCAAACTCCAATCAAAGTATTCCAGCACGTTGTAAATATGATAACAAGCATAGATATATAATCAAAATATGTTTGTGATGCAAGAATCATTGGAATCGAGTTTTGGAAGAAAAAAAAGGGAAATGGTGATTGTTCTTGCGCTTGATTCTTGATGCTTCAGGCTGTGGGAATGCTTGCAAAAGCTTCAGTGAGTGTCTAGGGATGTGATTTGATCCTTAGAATGGCTTGAAACAGCACGGGGAGAAGAATCTGATCTGCACTTTTTTGACAAAAATTGACACTTGTTCTTGCTTTTAGAGAGGCACATTGTGCATGAATTCTTGTCCTCTAGGGTTGCAATGCATTGTATATATGTACTGAATCAAATTAGGGCAATATAATTGGAAAGAATCAATGATATAATTGCATGGTTTTAGAAAAAATCAAATCTTGAAAAGTTGCCATATGTGAAGATTTTGTGTCCTGTTTGGCCTTGCATGATTCCCTGGCTATTTGACAGCATATAAGATCTCCATTCAATGCAAAAATCATTCCTAAAACAAATTATATGATTTATTTGGATTTATTTGATTTTTAAATGAATAAAAATCAAAATAAATTAAATAAATGAATGAATAAGGCATGGAGGGTCCCATAGGTCGTGGACCATGCTAGGACTGAGATTAAATCTTGAAAAGATGGGCCCATGTGAGAAAAAAATGCAATTTTGAGCATTGTTGACTTTGGGCAAATTTCCAAAAATTGCCAACTTTGATAATGCATATCTCTCTCAATTTTGACCCTAAGAGGGTGTTCTTGGACTTTTTAGAAAGAATAGGATGACCCCTAAGCAACCTATTTTGTTTCATCTCAATTGGATCTTCCATATTCATGTAAGAAGCTTTGACCCAAAAAGTGTTTTTGTTGACTTTTGAAAAGGACATATAATGTCTGAATTTATATCTTTTCATGAGTGCATTTGTTGAACTTGAGGGATGAATATGAGTTGTAGGGAATTATATTCTCTTAAAAATGAGCCTTGGATGAGGAATTTCTGATAAAGTATGAGAAAGTTATGCCTGGTCAAAGTTTGGTTGACTTTTCCTATAGAAACCCTAATTTAGCAACTTTTGAGTTTTCATGAATTGGGAGCATTCCTTGAGGAATCATGGTCAACCCTTGATCAAATGATGGATATTACCTCAAAATGTTGATGTTGACCAAAAATATTGAAGTTTGACTGTATGTGGGTCACAGTTGACTTTTGACCTAGTATAGTTGACTTTCAGGCATTTGAGCAATTGATTGAGCAAACTTCTTGTGTAAGGCATGAAACTTGACATGGATGATCTTGAGGACATACTAGGGCAATGTAAACCACTTAGTACCCTTGGAGCTCAAACATCTTGATGAGGAGTGAAACCCTAGTTTGAGGCTTATTGTCTTAGGAAGAGGGTTTGTTTGGTCAATCCTTAGTCAACTTGTGCAATTGAGGACCTTTAGGGGTATGTTTTTGTGTGAGAATAAGGGAAAATTTTGGGGTGCAACACAACCATATTGAAATAATGTACAAGAATTTAAAATTCAAAATAGATTTGTTTTGTTTTGGTTAAGAGAAGAAATAAATTTGCTTAAGAAAATATATTTAGTCTTTTTGTTCTAAAAAATAAATAAAGCAAAGTGTATGAATATAAAGTATTTTTGGTGTTTTTGATTAATGGAAATAGAAGTGATGTTAAAAATAATAAGAGGAAAAAGAATCAGAATCAGCGCATTACTGAAAGGACAGGAATAAGGGGCATATGTTCTGACTCTGATGCGCTGCAAATCAAAAAGAAAATGTTAGCAGAAATGGTGAAGGCCAGAAGTTCTGGATCCGAGCGCACTAAAGTTCTAGGGTTGCTGGGAACAGGGGAAACCCTAGAAGTTCTGATGCAACTGGGAACCTAGAAGTTCTAGTGTTATTGGAAGGTCAGATGTTCTGGTTGTTCAGAGAGTCTAGAAGTTCTAATGTAGTTGGAAGCCTAGAAGTTCTAGTGTCACTGGCAAGCTAGAAGTTCTGATGATGGGTCTGTGAGGTGTCAATGTTGTTGGATGTGAATATCTAAAAGTTTTGGTCTAGGGACACTATTTTGAAAAATAATTGGGGAAAAAAGTCAAGAAATAAATATCAAAAGGTGTTTCTGGGGATAGAACTCAAGACCCTTAACATTAATGTCTTATGCTCTCACTCTCTACCACTGGGGTGGCTATACATCTGATATCAGAAACAAAAACATAAACATGCATCAAAAAGTAATTTCTGATGATGAACTTCATCTCCTTCTCCACGCCAGCTAGAGCATCTGCAACTTAGTTATTTCTCAAATGAAAAATGAAAACATAGAAGTTATGGCAAATTTCATCATGGTTTCAAAAATATAAAGCATCAGAACTGTAAATCAGAAGCAATCATGAATTTGGCTAATTCTAATTCTGAAACTTAATTTCCTCAAGAAGTTCTAATCTAAAATTCTCTATACTTAGGCCATATAAATGAAATATATAAATATGTACAGAATCAAAGTCATGATGTCTACATTGTATCTTTGGAAATGCAAGCCTAACAATGCCTAAGTAATGAGATAAAAGTCAGAAGAAACTTACCTTGCAGCTGGAAATTGTTTTGTGAATTAGAGCTTGGTTCAAGTTGTTGTGATATTCTGATCAGCTTCCTCAAGTTCTAAGAAAGCTGAAGCAACTCTTAGCTTGAGCTATTAATGATGAGAAAGTTCAGGTGCAGTCAAGATGCAAAATTCTGGTTTTTTGAAATAGAGAGTGGTGAATGCTATTTTATAGTTTGAAAACAGAGGTTGGGAAAGCTTCTATGTGTATTCTAGAAACTGTATGGATGATTTGGTTCAGGAACACATAAGAAAAAATAGATTTTGAATGCAGAAATCAGAAAACTAGCAGGTTTTGGGTTTATGTTTGCAATTTCAAGTTCTTGGGAAATTTCAGCAAGGTTTCAAGGCTTTTTCTCAAACCTTCGACCCCTTTAATAGTTGTAAATGAAGTTCAATTTATAGACAAAGGATTTAGGAGCTTGGGGAAGTCAAGAGTACAACCATCATATGTTATGGCGCTGACTTGTTCTTGAAGCAAGTTTGGACAAGCATGTTTCAAGGCAAAGTAGAGTAGTTAGCAGCTTTGGTCGTGCCTAATATGAGTTTGTAGGCATGATTTATAGAGAAGTACACTCAGAATCAAAAGTAAAGTATGGGCCCAGCATCTACTTTGTACAAAAGTTTGCTTTTCAAGGACAGTAATGGTACTTCTATTCCACACGTGGGAAAATCCTTTGGATAAAGACTCAAAAGTGGGTGTGAGCATTAAATGATGACGAGATTTAACAAACAGGAAAGCCTGTAACATGAGATTGTGCAGCAAGCTTGAATCTGGATCAGAAGTTCAGCACAAACGTAACTTTAATTAAGAACAAATGTCCAACTTCTGATCTTTAAATCTCCCTGTTCCAGCATGATCTAAAGGAGTTCTCAGACTTTTCAGAAAGCTTGTAACATGCTTTGTAACCTCTTTTTGAATCATCTTAGAAAAATCTGATTGAACCTACGTGAAAACTGGCCCAGAAGTTCTAACCAAATTCTGTCTTGGAAATGCCCAGAATTTATTGAGTGATGTGCCTTCAAGATGTACAACTTGAAATCCCATCATTTCTAGGAGAAGTTCTATTCTGCAATGTTTTATATCTCATTGAGATCTACAACTCTCATGTCAGAAGTTCTTCCTGAATCAACTTGCATCATGATGAAAATCTGGCCAGAAGTTTTGAACTTATCATATTTTCTTAACACTTAGAAAAATTTCTAAGTGTTTAGAATTTTGACTTTTCCAAAGTAAATTTGACTTTTGATTTTCTTGATGAAACATACTTCATATTCTAACATGCCTTGATGAAATGTGATTCTTGAAACTTGATTTTGATCCAAAAGTCAAAGTTTGACTTTTCAGTGTGCATTTTGACCATTTTGCCCTTGTGCCCATTCAAACATAAATTGATGTATTAGTGTTGCAAACCTGAGCCATAGAAGATCTTGTGAGAAATTTCTTGAGAAATGAGAGCGCAAATTTTGGGGTACAATAACTTCCCCTGTTCAATCTTCTTAAACCTGAAGAGTTAGATTGGCGAGTCCGCCATTCGCGACTTGACGGTGGAAGATGATTGAACACTAAAGTGCCCAGAAATTTGCACTCAATGATGTGTTAATTGACTGTGTAGGGAATGGGATTAATGATTCCATTCAGAGTGACTGGGGAAGGTATCAGGATAAATATTTTGGTTGATTTATACTGAAATGGTAGATGACTTTTGCCTGTTGATTTTCCTGTAAGAAAGAGGATTAGTTGCATGCAAATGTATGCATGGTGTAATGATGCTCTCAAAATAAATGAGATTATGATGTATGCACTTGTTATGTATGTGTTATGATTTATAAATGTGATGCATTTATTGTAGTGTATCTTTGCCTAGGAAAATAAATCCTAGACAACATCTTGGGGAGCCTTGGGAGGCTAAATCCCGAGTAGGTGTATCTTCAACTTGTTTAGAAAGTTTTCACTGGGAATCCCTATTTTATTGTTTGAGAAGAAACCCGCTAGGGAATACTGAGTTTGGCACTTTGCACGAGGAGACTCTGTGGGGAGTGTTAATTTCGGCTTAGAGGAATAAAAATTCAGGAATTTGGTTGTTCAATTCTCTACTGGGGAATTATTCCTGACCGAAGAGCATCGAAAGTTGGCTGTTATCTGGTCGAAATCCAGGCTTGGCAGCAATTTGTTGAGGATGACGAAGTTGACTGTTATCTGGTCGTATTCCAGGCTTCGTAGTGACTTGCAGGAGAAAATGTGAATTAAACTGTTATCTGGTCGGTTTCCAGGCTTCACAGAAAATTGCTTGAAGTTAAACTATTATTTGGTCGGTTTCCAGGCTTCGCAGAAAATTGCTTGAAGTTAAACTGTTATCTGGTCGGTTTCCAGGCTTCACTGTGACTTACCGGGGAAGATTAAACTAACAGTTATCTGGTCATATTCCAGGCTTCACAGAAAATTTCTTAGGAGGGTGAAGTTAAACTGTTATCTGGTCGGATTCCAGGCTTCGCAAAAACTTACTAACTTTGAACTACTATCTGGTCGGATCTAGGTTTCATAGCAGATTTCTGAGGTGGATGAAGTTAATTATTATCTGGTCGGATTCCAGGCTTCACAATAACTTTCTTGAAAAGATGAAATTGAAACTGATATTTGGTCGCGTTCGGGCTTTGTAGTAACTCGCTTGAATTTAATTATTATTTGGTCGGTTTCCAGGCTTCACAACAAATTTCTGAGGGAATGAACTTTATTTCTATCTGGTCGAACTCCAGGCTTCGCAATAACTCTCTTGAAAAGATGAAATTGAAATTGATATCTGGTCAGATTCAGGCTTTACAGTAACTTTCTAGGAAGGAATAATGTTGAACTGATATCTGGTCATGTCCATGCTTCACAGTAACTTGTTAGGGGTAGAGGCAAACTCTACTGGAGAAAGGAAACTAATCCCTTGTCTGGTTGAGTCTAGGTTTCATAGTATCTTGAGAAGTTAACTATTATCTGGTTGGGTCCATGTTTCATAGTAACTGAAAGTTGAACTATTATCTGGTCGATTCTAGGCTTCATAGTATTTTGAGGAAGTTAAACTAAAATCTGGTCGGGTCTAGGTTTCAGCAATTCAAACTGTTATCTGGTTGGGTCCAGTCTTCACAGTAAGTTGAGAGTAGGATGATGTTGAACTAGTATCTGGTCGGGCCAGGATTCGTAGAAGCTTGCTTGAAAGAATGAAGCTGGATTTTATCTGGTCGGGTTCCAGGCTTTACAGCAACTTTTAGAGATAGCAATGACTTTGTTGGCAACTTCACTAGCGATTAGGTGTTGCGGTCCTCTGATTTGTAATAGTCTGAGAGGCAAACTCAAGCTGGGGAATCTATAGTTTGTTGGGGAAATAAACCTTGTTGAAGAGGATATTTGACGAACTGCTGACAATGTGAATTCTTTAGGAAGAAATCCATAAGGCTTCTTCTTTTAAGACCAACTCAGCTGGGATAGGGCTGTCAAGAGATTGAGACTCTGGCTGGGGACCAACCTATGAAAGGAACTTTGTAGGGATAATGTTAATGAAATAACTCTGTGGGGATATCCCAAATGCATTAAAGAGATTCTTGTTGCTGCTTGGCAGGACACATGTGCTAAATAGTTTTAATTATGTTCACATGCATATGTTTGTTCAATTTTAGTCATTGGACATCTTTGCATTCAAAATAAAAACAGAAAGTTTGCACTTCCAAGTATATTTGTATTGATGTTTTGCCCATGAATAGGCGTTTTTGTACAAAGAGACGGAGATCCTAGTAAGAGGAAATCGTCGAAAGGAAAATAAAATTGAAAACAAAGGTAACAGCCATGTGGAAATGATCTCATTGTGTTCCAACTCTACTATTGCCCCCAATGTCTTCGAACGTCCCTTGTCGTTGATAGAAGTTGATTGGATTGATCTTGGACCGTTTGAACTCAGACCTTGGTAACACAGTCGACTGTGATGATTTCACGGGACATAGTCATACGCTTTCAATCCTTAACTTTTTCCTGGACCGTCCTTTCGGGTTTTCAGCCCACCAGGATACCCATTTTTGCCCAAATCTCCTTTCGGGTTTTCGACTTTTCGGGTGTACAATCTTTTGCATATATCCCTAATTTTTTCCCAAACCTTTGGTTTATCGGGATGCCCTTATCTTGCCTAGGTGTGCCAACCTAGCGGGTCTCTTATGCGTAGTATTTTTTAACTATGTCCGCATTCACAGGATGCGGGAAATCTTCACCGTCCATAGTAGTCAGCATCATGGCGGCACCAAAGAAAACTTTCTTGACAACAAATGGTCCTTCGTAAGTGGGAGTCTATTTGCCCCTGGGGCCGCCTTGTGGAAGAATGATGCGCTTTATTACCAAGTCACCAGCTTGATACACTCGAGGCCTGAACTTTTTGTTGAAAGCCTTGATCATATGTTTTTGGTACATCTGACCATGACAAATAGCAGTTAGTCATTTTTCATCGATCAAGTTCAACTGATCCAATCTTGTCCAAATCCATTTGTCTTCTCCTAAGACTGCTTCATTCATAATCCTTAACGAGGGAATTTGAACTTCCACTAGCAGGACAACTTCCGTGCCATAGACCAAAGAAAGGGGAGTTGCCTCAGTTGATGTCCGAGCTGAAGTACGGTAGCCATGAAGAGCAAACGGTAACATCTCATGTCAGTCTTTGTATGTTACTACCATCTTCTGCACAATCTTCTTAATGTTTTTGTTGGCTGCTTCCACTGCGCCATTCATT
The DNA here is from genome assembly GCA_948472305.1 of Vicia faba. Taxonomy (NCBI): domain Eukaryota; kingdom Viridiplantae; phylum Streptophyta; class Magnoliopsida; order Fabales; family Fabaceae; genus Vicia; species Vicia faba. The sequence continues at coordinate 127,630 of CATIWC010000500.1, forward strand.
TTAGGTCTATAAGGAGAAGAAATGTGATGCTTGATTTTGAATTGAGTACAAAGTTTGGTAATCATAGCATTGTTGAGATTGGTCCCATTGTCAGTGATGATCCTTTCGGGGATACCATAGTGGCAGATGAGGTTATGTTTGATGAATATGGCTACCACGTTCTTGGTGACTGAGCAAAATGAGGCGGCTTTGACCCATTTGGTGAAATAATCGATAGCGACAAGAATGAAGTGATGTCCATTAGAGGCAGTGGGTTTGATCTCTCCGATCATGTCAATGCCCCACATTGCAAATGGCCATGGAGCAGTCATGACATTTAGAGGAATAGGAGGCACATGGACCTTGTCAGCATAGATTTGGCATTTATGGAAAGTCCTTGAGTGATGATGGAAATCAGTCTCCATCGTTGACCAATAGTAACCAGCTCTCAGGATTTTCTTGGCTATAGTATGTCCGCTAGAGTGAGTCCCAAAGAGGCCATCATGCATGTCTTCCATGATTTCCTATGCCTCTTTCTTGTCCACACATCGGAGTATAGTAGAATCACGGTTACGTTTGTACAGGATTACATTGCTTAGGAAGAATTTGGCTGAGAATCTTCATAAGAACTGTTTATCATTGATGGAAGCTCCTTCGGGATAATTTACGAAGAATTTATCAAGACTCCATGTCAGACCTTTGTAGTGATTTCCCCTGCTGCTGTTGAAGATGTTTCTGCCATTCCTAAGACTACTAGGGTTCCACATAAGATGGCTTCCTTGAAAGATGCCAAAGCTACTATAGAAGAAGGTGGTTGCACTATTTGGGGCCAACTTCCTGATATCCCTTATAAATATTACAAGTTTGTTTTGGGCTTTACCATAGAAGGTCAAAGGGTTGTTCGCCATGCTCGGTTTGGAAGACCTCTGTTTTGTATCAGCAATAACAGAGTCAACTCTATAGAGAATGCTGACAATGATTGTGACTTCGACAGCTGGATATTTCCTACCATTGGCAACAGTCTTAGCAACTAGAAGGCGGAAGACATTATCTCAATCTCCTTCAGTCAGGAGTAATAGCTATTTTTGTTTTATTGCTTTAATAAGTTTGTGTTGTACCCCAAAATTTTTCCTCCCATTTCTCAAAGGATCATCCTGGACCTTCAGGTTTTCTTCTATAAAGTTTCAAGCCTTGGATTACAATTTTCCAAGAAAGTCATTCACTAGGGAAAAATGGTCAAAAGCACACTTAAAAGTCAAACTATGACTTTTTGATCAAAATCAAGTTCCAACAATCATATTCCGTCAAGACAAGAAGTTGGCTCATCAAGAAATCTAAAACAGAAATTACCTTGAAAAAATCAAATTTCTAAACATTTAGAAAAATTTCTAAGTGTTAAGAGAATATGATACTTCAGAACTTTTGGGCCAGCCTCCACACAAATGCAATCAGAATTTGCAAAGACGGTTCAAAATATGACTCTTCAATCAGAACATATGGAAGCAATGTTCTTAGGTCAGAATATGACTCTTCAGTATATGAAGGCTACGTTTCTGGTCTTCTGCGATCAGAACATCACCAAATCCCAAAACCTCGTTTGAGCAGCTTGCTACCCTACTATAGCATAGTCCTGCAATCAGCTACTGATCCAGTCCACGCCTGCATTTTCTCAAATCTCATATTTGCACCAAATTAGCATACAAAAGCTGTGATTAAAAAGAAAAGGAACAGTATGTCAAAAAGGTTTAAACCTCATTTGTTTTTTCCCCCAAAACCACAACAAACTCACCTATAAATAAGTTGCTCCATTACACTTTTAAAGGGTTGGCTTTTGGAAAGAGAGAATTATCAAAGGGAGAAAAGAAAACAGTAAAACATTCATAAACACATAATTCCCAAACAAAATCAAAACATTTATTCTTCTCTTTGAATCAAAGAATATAGCATTTTCTGTTTTGTTGTCCTTGCTGACTCCAGAATATCTGAAGGCAGTAGCTTAAGCCCAAAACACACGTTCCAGGTTCAAGGTAAGTCTTTCTGACTTTGAATATTTTCATTCAGAACATCGTTAAATATGTAAATATCATAGTATTGATGTTGTCCATATCATTGCATAACTAGAAAAACTGTGGATCCAAACTTCTTGAATAAAGCTAGGCTCAAAATTAGGATTAGAACTTCTATGAACTATTGTGTTCTTATCTTTCTGATTCGCTGTTGTTTAGAACTGAATGAGTTGTTGATGTTCTGACTAATGTAAGGAATGAGGTGAAGTGCAACATAGAACTTCTGAGTTTTTCCCACTATATTAGCACAACACAGAACTTCTGATTTTCACTCACTGTTTAACACAACACAAAACTTCTGATTTTCACTCACTGTTTTAACACAACATAGAACTTATGAGTTCACTCACTGTTTAACACAAACACAAAACTTATTACTTTTTGCTCACTTTTTAGCATAAACACAGAACTTTCAACATTTTGCTCATTGTTTAACACAACACAGAACTTCTGATTCTTTCCCACTATCTAAACAGAACCCAAAACTTTTGTTTTTGCCCTCTAACGTTTCTTTCAAGATTCCAACGGCATCAACCCAGGACTTCGGATCACCTCTGATGTTTCTTTCTACAACATGCAGCATCAGAACTTCTGATCCCCTTTATTTTGCTTTTAGAAACATGTTGATCCTATTTCTCATTATTTCTTCCTTTTCCTCCCTTATTTTTATCATTTTAGCATTAGAACTATTTTTATAAAAAAGACATAAAAATATTTTCTTTTTATTAACTAATTATTTCCTTTTTTCTTCTAACTCATTAAGACAAAAACCATTTTCAAAATAAGTCTTTTCCTTTTCTTATATTTTACAATTCAATATGGTTGTAATATATAATTAGGATTTAAATTCTTGCAAATCCCCATTTGTAATTTATACCCCCATCCCTAAATGATGTAATAGCGTAGGACTTTACACTTCCGCAATTTATCGCTTTCCAATACAAATGCTAGTAATTAGGGTGTGTATGGCAAGACATGAAATCAACAAATAGATAACCCTAATAAAGACTAAATGCATGTAAATCAAACACACTTGCACACTAGCACCCTTATGGTAGTCCCACTTTGTTGCCTTTCGGAAAAATAGTCATGTCCCTCGAACATGGGCGTTTTAGCAAAGACCCTCGACAAAAGATCGTAGTCCCTCGATGACCCTCAATGTTGCCTTCGGTAAACGATCTAGTCCCTAAAATGACATTGTTATAACGTCCCATAAGTTGCCTTCTATGACTATACAAACGTCCTGTGCCCGTTCCTTCACATCCAACGATGGGGTTTCTTACTAAAACCATGGTAAGATAACAACATCTAAAGGAGGAGGAAAAGAATGTTTAAGACCTTTTGATTAGGTAGGTTGCTCCTAGTTGCTCACTTGCTCACAACAAAAACATTTTATACACCAACACTTTCATTTTGAAACATTTTCAAAAGGCAAACACTTTGTACGCGTTCTTATAGAAACGAGAACCATTACAAAGACACCTTTTCAAAATCGCTTACAAAAACACATTCCACAAACACTTCTTTGAACTATTTTTCCAAACAACACCTTGTACGCGTTCTTATAGAAACGAGAACCATTACAAAGAGGTTTTCAAAATACTTTCAAAACCCACACCACAAGCACATTTTCAAACAAAAGCAAGTGATCTAGCAAGCAACTAAGAGCCCGTAGATAACTAGGGATTAAAAGGGTGCTAACACCTTCCCTTTTCATAACTTACCCCTCGAACTCAAGAAATAATATAGAAAGGTCTTTCCTGTTCTTTTCAACCTTTCGTTTTGGATAAAAGAAAATTCGGTGGCGACTCCTGCTATCCGCGACAAATGCGATAAAATGCAAAACACCCAAGTCAGTTCTCCCACCGAGTTATAGAACTGGTGACTCTATTGGGGAAATCCTTAAAAGTGGGGTTACCTTAGGGCTAGATCACCTTTACTTGCTTTCCTTTGTTTGATTTGTTTTCTCTACATTATGGTTCCTTGTTTGGGATTTATTTTTATCCTCTACCCGGATCTAGGGCACCTTTTTTAGGTAAGTAGCAAAAGATTGTAGAAATTGTGCGGGGTATACCAACATGGTCTAAACAATAGCTACGTTAATGTGACGCATTTGTTGGTATCGGTATCCCTTGTGTTGAATCGAGGAGAATATGGGGCCGCTGAGCGGAGTCATGAAGCACTAACTGACCTTAGAACCTTACTTGACCAACTTGGCCATTATGAAGTAGTGAGATAGCCGATTTCGGTGTAAAGCTGAAAATTTGTTGATACTCGATACTAAACTCATTGAGATCGGACTTTCGGGATATTTCAGTTGCCATTAAAGAGGCTTGCGCTGAAACAATGCCCGATGAAGAAAGATCCGTGATATTGAGATCCCTTAGAATCCGATTACTATAACTAGGACAGGTTGAGAAAACTAAACTTCAAGAGGATACTTACCTATCAAACTTCATGCAAGCCTAAACCTAAAGACTTGTCTGCTTTGTGTGTATATGACTATTTGTACAAAACAACTTGCTTACTTTGCATACTTGTACATAACATCATTACATCATACCATAGCATTTTCAATAACCATTTCAAGGATCTCAAGGGGCTATGATGCAGGGTCCTGTTGAACCAGACGTCTGTCAAGGGGCAAGAGGATTTATTTTCCTCTAACCAAACACCGTCAAAAATCAACTTTAGTCAAGGGCTATGACCCACTTGACATGGTGACCTTAATTCTCATGGAAGGACATCCGTAGATACGAAGTTTTCCAATCAAAGTTGTAAGTAACTTCTTACATTTACCCCGTGAGGTCCTTGAAAACATTGCATCCACATACCATGCATCATATCATGACAGGCTTTTCCACACAGGTCTCTCATATGCTTACTGTTTATTTCAGTAGAGATGGCTCTAGAACAGACTATCAAAGACATTCAGACTCAAAACTCTCAACTTCAGGAAATGTTTTTGGACCTGTCCAAGAGACAAGAAGAGGTGAAAGCACTCCTCACTAGGGGCATGATCATGGGGAATACTGAAGACAACAAGGATGACCAGTTGGAACGGCTACAAACTGAAATGGAAACAATGAAGATCCAGATGATGGAACAACTAGTGGGCCAGATGGCTCTTATCCAAAACTTAGCTCGGGGACAAGAGGAGCTAAGGACCCTCGTCAACAAACTTCATCAAGATAGTGGTAACCATATGAAGCAAATGGTCAAGATTGGGGATCAAGTCATTATTCATCCTCCCATGAGACAAGAAATCGGTTTGAGGGAGAGAAGTCCTGCCCAAATTGTTGCCACGTCACGGGCCCAACAACGAACTCGTCAACATCAACGAGAAAATCAGCAAAGGCAAAACAAGCCCGAGAGACAGTTTACTAACATCAACATGCCACTATCTCAAGTTTTGCAACACATGTTGAGGATGAATCTGGTCACATTGATAGGACCTCATCCAAACCCCAATACTGCTCCCCCCCCCCCCCCGCTATGATCCCAAGGCAAGGTGCGCCTATCACTCCGACAGTCATGGGCATGACACAAACGATTGTTGGGCGTTGAAGTACAAGATTCAAAATATGATCGATGGAGGAGCGTTGGAGTTCACACAAGAAGGTCAATTGGAGATCTTCTACCACCCCTCAAGGTCATCTAATTGAAGCAACAGTCTGGGCGAGGAAATTTTTTCTATTTGTTCAAGTTTTCAGTTGTAATTTCGTTGTTTACTTAAACACCTATCTTTATGTCAGACTTTGGTAACTCTCATTAATGAATTAAATATGTTTGTCTTGAATTAATCCATTCATTTTCATTCTATTTAAACTATGCTTTTTACTTCCTTTATGATATTCAACTCTCGTTTCAAAAAAGTTGCAAGCCTTTAGAGGAAGGATATCGAAAACAATGTCATAATCTCATACAATATGCTTTTGGACAGACCCTGCTGACGATGTACATGCGTTCTTTCATTTCCTAAACACTGGAGTTAAAAGAAGAATAATCCCTAGTCAACCCCTTTGAGCCAAAGAAGTAGGAGTTTCTTTTTTATACAAATTGAGACCTTTAATCAAAACCTGGGGCAGGGTACTCTCTCAGTTAATTCAAACGCGTGTTCAGTCGCAAACTTTCACTTCTTATACAACGAATGACATCAAAAACATTCCTCTTGAATCAAAATATGGTGATGGTTCCCTACCAAATAGGCAGTCATTATATCTCAAGAAAAAAGCCCACTAAGTCAAAACCTACGAAGGAGACTTAAGAAAAACTGGTGCATCCCGCTGACCGTAATCTCTAAAACAAGAACAGTCAGGCAAAATCAGGGATAATAAATCAAAAAGAGGTCACTACAAATCCTCAACAATATGGAAAATATGGCAAAAAAAGTTTTTGCCTTCCAACAAAATTAACTTGTCTGAACCATCACCAAAACGTCATTCGAGACTCGATTGGAGTCCAAACACATAATTAACTGATTTTAGGACTGAAGAACATCACAAAGAACGGGCGGGTATAAAATACACTTTGAGCCTTATCCTTTGTTTCTTAAACCGTGATCCAAGCCATGCTACAACCTTCAAAAGTCCTAATTGAAGCATAGGTTAGTTCGAAAGCATATTGTTACATAAGGTATCCTGACTCCTGTAAGGCTTTACTCCAAATCATGTGTTAAATTTTTTTACAGAAATTCTTTTATCTGCTAAAATGCATTTTCAAAACTTCAAGACAAGCATAAACTTTGCATTATTTGAATATCGTTGTTTCCATATGGTTAATTGTTTAACAACAGAGAAATTCGCACGATGAATACCCATAAAACAGAAATTCTCTCAGGAAACAAAATCACTTCAAATGGGATGACACTTCCAATGACAGATCTTCTGTAAGCAAGGGGCATCAGCATGCTCACTGTCCTAGGGCAGTCAAGTCAAGATTCCAAGAAATCTCTCGGGAGGTGCTGAATAACCAGGGGCAAGTTTGTATCTGAATCACTTGGGGTACTAAACATGAACTCCAATAAAGGGTTACGTACAGTAAGGCAAACATTTCGTGGCAATACTACAAACACTTACTACCAGGGGCAATGACAAATATCCCACAAAGTCCTTTTCATAGGGTGGTCCCCCAGCCAGAATTTCAATCTTTGAAAGCATCTACAACTAAGTTGATCTCAAGAATCCTCGAGGAGTTTGGCCAAAAGAAAACACTTCTCCAACAGATTGGTGACAAGGTTTATTTCCCCAACAAACATCAAGACTCCCCAGCTTGAATTTTCATATCAGACTATCACAAATCAAGGGACCGCAACTCCTCTTTCCCAGTAGACTTTTCTACAATCCCTAGTGAGCTGCTACAAAATAACCAGATAACCGTCAATTTCTTTATCCCCAGAAAGTTGTTGTGAAGTCTGGAATCTGACCAGATAACAGATAACTTTCAAGAGATAACTCCCCAGTAGAGAAATGAACGACTAAGACTCCTGAATTTTTCCCCAAAACGGAAATCAACACTCTCCAGAGTTTTCTTCTCAAGCAAAATCAACACCCCCAGCGGATTTATCCTCAAACAACAAAAAGTGGAATCCCCAGTGGAAACGTTCTAAGCAAGGTTTGAAGATGGGCATACTCTTCATCCCTAACGGTCATCCAGGATTCAGCCTCCCAAAACTCCCCAACATTTGTCAAGGATTTATTTTCCAAGAAAAAGTTACATTCCAATAACATTTCGCATTTCATGCATCATATTACATACATGACAAGTGCATACGACACAATCTCATTCATTTTGAGAACATCATTGCACCATGCTTTTCATACATCATGGCATTGCATGCAGCTAACTCTTTACCTTTTCAGGAAAGGTCAAATCAACAGATGGCTATCATAAACGATCTTCAAAAGGTCAGAGATTAATACCTGAAACCAGACAGGACAACTATCTCAAACTACCAACTTCTTAAGTTCTAGATTAATACCTGTAACTAGCCAGGAAAACAATATGTGGACGACTGATTTTAGATTAACACCTGTAACAAGCCAGGAAAACTATCTACATGAAGAGATTTAAGATTAACACATGTAACAAACTGGGAAAACTATCTTTCTTTCTCAAGTCAGAGATTAATATATAAAACCAGACAAGACAACTATCTCAAACAACCAACCTTTTCAAGTTCCAGATTAATACCTATAACTAGCCAGGAAAACTATCTGTGGACGACTGATTGTAGATTAATACCTGTAACAAGCCAGGAAAACTATCTACATGAAGAGATTGAAGATTAACACCTGTAACAAACTAGGAAAACTATCTTTCTTTCTCAGGTCAGAGATTAATACCTGAAACCAGACAGGACAACTATCTACTCGGCCAGCTGAAGCAACCCTACCCAGGTTCCCTCTCATTTCCAGATGCGGTTTTACACGAACTCATCATGAAGCAATCCTACATTGGCTCTTTCTCAGATTCAGCTTTCAGATACAGTTCAGATACGCTCCAGATACGGATGCCATTCTAGTACTCATTCAGATTCAGCTTTCAGATACAGTTCAGATACGCTCTAGATACGTATGCCATTCTGATACTCATTCATATTCAGCTTTCAGATACGCTCCAGATACGGATGTCATTCTGATACTCATTCAGATTCAGCTTTCAGATACAGTTCAGATATGCTCCAGATACGGATGCCATTCTAATACTCATTAAGATTCATATTTCAGATACAATTCAGATACGCTCTAGATATGGATACCATTCTGATACTCATTCAGATTCAGCTTTCAGATACAGTTTAGATACGCTCTAGATACGGATGCCATTCTGATACTCATTCAGATTCATCTTTCAGATATAGTTCAGATACGCTTCAGATACGGATTCCATTCTGATATTCATTCAGATTCAGATTTCAGATACAGTTCAGATATGGATGCCATTCTGATACTTATTCAGATTCAGCTTTCAGATACAGTTCAGATACGCTCAAGATACAGATGCCATTCTGATACTCATTTAGATTCAGCTTTCAGATACAGTTCAGATACGCTCCAGATACGGATTCCATTCTGATACTCATTCAGATTCAGCTTTCAGATACAATTCAGATATGCTCCAGATACGGTACCATTCTGATACTCATTCTGATTCAGCTTTCAGATATAGTTCAGATACGCTCCAGATACGGATGCCATTCTGATACTTATTCAAATTCAGCTTTCAGATACAGTTTAGATACGCTCCAGATACGGATTCCATTCTGATACTCATTCAGATTCAGCTTTCAGATACAGTTCAGATACGCTCCAGATACGAATGCCATTTTGATACTCATTCAGATTCAGCTTTCAGATACAATTCAGATACGAGCCTGATGCGGATGCCATTCTGACGCTCATTCAGTACATCTTTCAGATACAATCCATTTACGGATATTTTTTCTGATACTCATCCCAATACGTCTACTATTTCAGTATAAATCAATGAGAGATTTATTCTGATACTGCTTCATATTTTTGCCATCAATCACTTCTAAATGGCATCTATAAGCCCATCTCCGCTAACTCTCTATCATTTCCCCAAATGGCATCTTTAAGCCCATTCCTTACACATCAACCACAATATCATCAAGTGCAAATTTCTGGGCACTCTAGGGTTCGATCATCTTTCACCTTCAAGTCACGAATGGCAGATTAACCAATATAACTCCTCGGGTTTAAGAAGATTAAACAGGGGCAGTTGTTGTACCCCAAAATTTTCCCTCTCATTTCTCAAAGGATCATCCTGGATCTTCAGGTTTGCTTCTATCAAGTTTCAAGCCTTGGATTACAATTTTCCAAGAAAGTCATTCACAAGGGCAAAATGGTCAAAAGCACTTTGAAAAGTCAAACTCTGACTTTTTGATCAAAATCAAGTTCCAACAATCATATTTCATCAAGACAAGAAGTTGGTTCATCAAGAAATCTAAAATCAGAAATTACCTTGAAAAAATCAAATTTCTAAACATTTATAAAATTTTCTAAGTGTTAAGAGAATATGATACTTCAGAACTTCTGGGCCAACCTCCACACAAATGCAATCATAATTTGTAAAAACAGTTCATAATATGACTCTTCAATCAGAACATATGAAAGCAATGTTCTTCAGTCAGAACATGACTCTTCAGCATATGGAGGCTATGTTTCTGGTCTTCTGCGATTAGAACATTACCAAATCCCAAAACCTCGTTTGAGCAGCCTGCTGCCCTACTATAGCACAGTCCCGCAATCAGCTGTTGGTCCAATCTACGCCTGCACTTTCTCAAATCCCATATTTGCATCAAACTAGCATACAAAAGCTGTGATTAAAAAGCAAGGGAACAATATGCCAAAAAGGTTTAAATCCCATTTGTTTTCCCCCCAAAACCACAGCAAACTCACCTATAAATAAGTTGCTCCATTACACTTTCAAGGGGATGGATTTTAGAAAGAGAGAATTATCAAAGGGAGAAAAGAAAATAGTAAAACATTCGTAAACACATAATTCCCAAACAAAATCAAAACCTTTGTTCTTGTCTTTGAATCAAAGAACATGGCATTTTCTGTTTCGTTGTCCTTGCTGACTCCAGAACATCTGAGGGCAGCAGCTCAAGCCCCAAACACACGTTCCAGGTTCAAGGTAAGTCTTTCTGACTTTGAATCTTTTCATTCAGAACATCATTAAATATGTAAATATCATAGTATTGATGTTGTCCATATCATTGCATAAGCAGAAAAATATTGGATTATAACTTCTTGAATAAAGCTAGGCTTAGAATTAGGATTAAAACTTCTATGAACTGTTGTGCTATAATCTTTCTGATTCGCTGTTGTTTAGAACTGAATGAGTTGCTGATGTTCTGATTAATGTAAGGAATGAGGTGAAGTGTAACACATAACTTTTGAGTTTTAACCACTGTTTTAGCATAACACAGAACTTTTGATTTTCACTCACTGTTTAACACGACACAAAACTTCTGATTTTCACTCACTATTTTAAGACAACACGAAACTTCTGAGTTCACTCACTATTTAACACAAACACGGAAATTTTGACTTTTCGCTCACTGTTTAGCACAAACGCAGAACTTCTGAATTTTTACTCACTGTTTAACACAACACAGAACTTCTAAATATTTCCCACTGTCTAAACACAACCCAGAACTTCTGTTTTTTCCCTCTAACATTTATTTCAGGATTCCAACAGCATCAACCCAGGACTTCTGATCACCTCTGACGTTTCTTTCTATAACATGCAGCATCAAAACTTTTGATCCCCTTTGTTTTGCTTTCAGCAACATGCTGATCCTATTTCTCATTATTTCTTCCTTTTCCTCCCTTATTATTATCATTTTAGCATTAGAACTATTTTTATAAAAAAGACATAAAAATATTTTCTTTTTATTAACTAATTATTTCCTTTTTTCTTCTAACTCATTAAGATAAAAAACCATTTTCAAAACAAGTATTTTCCTTTTCTTATATTGTACAATTCAATATGGTTGTAATAGATAATTAGGATTTAAATTCTTGCAAATCCCCATTTGTAATTATGTACCCCCATCCCTAAATGATGTAATAGCGTAGGACTTTACACTTCTGCAATTTATTGCTTTCCAATACAAATTCTAGTAATTAGGGTGTGTGTGATATGATGGGAGAACTGACTTGAGGGTTTTGCGTTTGATCGCAAATGTTGCGGTTAGCAAGAGTCGCTACCGACTTTTCTTTTATCCAAAAGGAAAGGTGAAAAAGCATAGGAAAGACCTTTGAGATTGTTTCTTGAGTTCGGGGGGTAGATTATGAAAATGGAAGGTATTATCACCCTTTTCATCCATGGTTTTCCATGGGCTCTTAGTTACTTGGTAGATCACTTACTTTTTGTTTGAAATTATGCTTTGTGTGGTTTTTTGAAAGTATTTTGTAAAGAGGCCATTGTTTAGGAAATCTTTGTAATGATTCTCGTTCGTAAGAATGTATACAAAGATGTTTGATCTTTTGAAAATATTTTCAAGTTTGTAAGATGTTTGAAAGTGTAAGTGTTTGTTTTGAAAATAGCAAGGATGTTTGTTTTGAAATGGAGCAAGTAATTAGGAGCAATCTACCTACTCAAATGTCTTTCTTGTTCATTTTCTTTTCCTTTGACATTGTTTTCTTACCATTGATTTGGTAAGTAAACCTATCTTTGGATGTAAATGGGACGAGCGTGGGTCATCGTATAACCATGATTAGAAATGTTGCAAGGTATCTTAGCATTCTTTTTTAGGGACTAAGATCATTTGAAAGGCAACTTAGATAGTGTCATCGAGGGACTATGATCTTGTATTTGCTTGTTTTTGCTAAGATACCTTACCTGTGTAATATGGTCATTTTGTATAAGGCAACCAAGTGGAATAACCCTAGGGGTGCTTGTGTGAAAATTTATTGTTTTCATGCTTGATTTTGTTTTTGATTAGGGTTCTCTACTTGTTTGGTTTTAGTCTTTCCATACAAAAACTAATTACTAGTAATTGTATAAAGCGGTAAATTGCGGAAAAATAAATATCCTACGTTATTACAATCATTAGGGGGATGGGGTGTACAGAGTATAAATGGGGATTACAAGTAAAATTAAAATTCTAAGTTATTGTTACAACCATATTGAAAGGATAAGAATGTGCAAGAAATGTAAAATGAACTTGTTTTGTTTAAGTAAAGAAATATGTTTTATTTAAGAAAATATTTTGATCTTTTTATGTTAAAAGAAATAAAATAAGACATGTAAAAAATGTAAAATGTTTTTGGTGTTTTTGATTAGTGAAAATAGAAGTGATAGCAAAAATAATAAGAAAAAAAAAGAAAATAGAGTCAGCGCATTGCTGAACAAAAAGAGATCAGAAGTTCTGACTCTGGCGTGCTGCAAAAACAGAAATCATATTAGCAGAAATAGGTAAAGTCAGAAGTTCTGGATCCACTGGGAACAAAGAAGATTTCAGAAGTTCTGATACCACTGGCAGAACTTCGTCTCCCTCTCCATGCTAGTCAGAACATCTGTAACTTAGTCATTTCTCAACAAAACAAAAGATGTGCATATAACAGTTATGGCAGGTTTCATGATGTTTCAGAAACAAGAGATATCAGAACTATAAATCAGAAGCAAGCATGAATTTGCTAATCCTAATTCTGAGTCCTAATTTCTTCAAGAAGTTATGGACTAAAATTCTCTCTACCTAGGCAGGAAAATACATGAAACCTCATAATATGTACAACATCAGAATCATGATGTTTACATTGTATTTTTGAACATGCAAATCTGACAATGCCTAAGTAATATGATGAGAGTCAGAAGAAACTTACCTTGTAGCTGGAAAATAATTTATGAGCTGAAGTCTGGTTCTGAACGCTGGTGATGTTCTGAACAGCTTCTTCACGTGCTCAGCAGCCTGGAAGCTTTCAGCTTGGGCTACGAATGGTTAGAGAATTCTGGAACAGCCAAGGGGTAAAGTTCTGACTTCTTTGAGGTGGATCTGGATGGAGAGTATGTTACAGTCTGAACATAGAAGTTAGGATAGCTTCAAATATGTGAATCAGAAAATGTATGGATGGCTTTGGTCAAGAAATACTTGAGAAAAAATGGAGTTTGAATGCCAGAAATCAAAATTTAACAGGTTTTGTATTTTGTGTTTGCAGTTTTGGATTCTTGGAATTTTAGCAGGGGTTCAAGGTTTTTTCTTTCTCAATTTTCCTAACCTTTTACAGTTGCCAAAAATGTCCAATTTATAGGAAAAGGTTTAGTAGCTTGGAGAGGTCACGTGGCACAACCATCATATGCTAGGCGCTGACTTGTTCTTGAAGTAAGTTCAAATAAGTATGGTGTTTAGCAGTTTTAACAGCGCCTAAGCTGGATTTGTAAGCAGGAAATAAGGAAAGGTAACCTCAAAAGCAAAAGCAACGTATGGGCCCAGCACACTTTTATACAAAAGTTTGCTTTTCTAAGACAGTAAAGGTACTCCTATGCCACACGTGGGGAAATAAAGACTCAAAAGTGGTTGTGAGCATTAAATGATGATGAGATTTATCAAACCAGAAATCCTGCAATGTGAGATTTTGCATCATTGCTTAATTCTGGGTCAGAGGTTCAGCTTCAGCATAATTTAGAATAAACATCCAACTTCTGATCTTTGTATCTCCTTGCTCCAGCATGTTCTGAAGGAGCTCCCAGACTTTCCAAGAAGCTTGCAACATGCTTTATAAACCTTCTTTGAATTGATCTTGCAAACTCTGACTGAATCTTTGTGAAAACTGGCCTAGAAGTTGTAACCAAACTCTGTCTTGGAATGTTTTAGAAGTTCTTCTAGAATCAACATGCAATGTTTTAGGTCTTATTGAGATCTAAAACTCTTGTGTTAGAAGTTCTTCTAGAATCAACATGCATCATGGTGATAATCTGATCAGAAGTTCTGAGCTCATCATATTTCCTAAACACTTCGAAAATTTTCTAAGTATTTGGAATTTTGACTTTTCCAAAGCAAATTTGACTTTTGATTTTCTTAATTAAACAAACTTCATATTTTAACATGTCTTGATGAAATATGATTCTTGAAACTTGATTTTGATCTAAAAGTCAAAGTTTGACTTTTCAGTGTGCAAATGACCATTTTGCCCTTGTGGATGACTTTCTTGGAAAATTTGTAATTCAAGGCTTGAAATTGGATGAGAACAAACCTGAGGGTTCAGGGTGATCCTTTGAGAAATGACAGGGCAAATTTTGGGGTACAACATCTGCCCCTGTTCAATCTTCTTAAACCTGAAGAGTTAGATTGGCAGATTTGCCATTCGTGACTTAAAGGTGGAAGATGATTGGACATTAGAGTGCCCAGAAATTTGCACTTGGTGATGTGATGACTGATGGTATAGGGAATGGGCTTAAAGATGCCATTTGGAGGAATGATCAAAAATTTGTTGGAGATGGGCTTGTAGATGCCATCCAGAAATGATTGTTGAACTGTATATGTAAACTGAAACTGAATGATTATCAGAATGGCATCCGTATTTGGAGTGTATATGAACTGTATCTGAAAATCTGAATCTGAATGAGTATCAAAATGGCATCCGCGTTTGGAGCGTATCTAAACTGTATCTGAAAAGTTGAATCTGAATGAGTATCAGAATGGCATCTGTGTCTCGAGTGTATCTGAATTGTATCTGAAAAGCTGAATCTAAATGAGTATCAGAATGACATCCGTGTCTGGAGTGTATCTGAAAAGTTGAATCTGAATGAGTATCAAAATGGCATCCGTGTCTGGAGAGTATTTGAACTGTATCAAAAGTTGAATCTGAATGAGTATCAGAATGGCATCCATGTTTGGAGCGTATCTGAACTGTATCAAAAGTTGAATCTGAATGAGTATCAGAATGGCATCCGCATTTGGAGCGTATCTGAACTGTATAAAAAGTTGAATCTGAATGAGTATCAGAATGGCATCCGTGTCTGGAGCGTATCTGAACTCTATAAAAAGTTGAATCTGAATGAGTATCAGAATGGCATCCGTGTCTGGAGCGTATCTGAACTGTATCAAAAGTTGAATCTGAATGAGTATCAAAATGGCATCCGTGTCTGGAGCGTATTTGAACTGTATCAAAAGTTGAATCGGAATGAGTATTAGAATGGCATATGTGTCTGGAGCGTATCTGAACTGTATCAAAAGTGGAATCTGAATGAGTATCAAAATGGCATCCGTTTCTGGAGCATATCTGAAATGTATCAAAAGTTGAATCTGAATGAGTATCAGAATGGCATCCGTGTCTGGAGCGCATATGAACTGTATTAAACAAGCCTTTGAACATTGTTAATGGTAGATGTTTATTAACCTCATCCTGAAAGGGGTAAAGTATTAGCTAATATGCATAGTCATGTTGTATGAAATGCAAGGTATAAATGCATTTGTGTTATCAATGTTTATGATATATGGACGCGATGTATGTGTATGTGAGTTGATCTTCCGCACTGTTGTTGGATTTGGGGAAAATAAATCCCTGATCACTGCTGAGGATATGTAAGTCTTCATGTTGTGAAGTTGAAGTGTTGATGAATTTCCACTTAGAGAAATAAATTCTGTTGTAAGGGGAATTCCGTGTATTGCTTGAAAAATCCTGCTTGGGGAATCCGGAGAAATTTGGTGACTTCTACTAGAGATTGATAACTGGAAGCTTTGTTCTGCTGGGGATTAAACCGCACACTGCAGGGACTTATGGGAATAGTATAGAGAGATTTCTCTACCCCTTAAAGCCATCAGTGATTGTCTTTCTATTTTTTTTATTTGTGAACAATAATTATGTTCAAATGCATGTGTTAAAAATGAATCATTTGGACGTTTTTGTAAATAAAACACAAAAGTAAAGAAAAACATATAGTTTTTCACTTTCAAAGGGATATCTTTGTATTGACTTTGAGTAAGTATTTTGTACAATGAGACAAACATTCTAGTAGGAGAATTCCGTCATAAAAAAATGAAATTTGATACAGAGAAAAGATAGCTATGGCAACAATCCCATGGGGTTCCCATTTTGCTATAGCCTCCATATCTTTGAGCATCTTGTCTATTTGTTACCTTGTCCAAAGCTGATTGGATTGATCAGAACCTCTGAGTTTGTCAGGTTGTCCGTAAGGTGATCCAACAGGACATATTCATATGCTTTAATTCCCTAATTTTTTCCTGGACCGCCCTTTCGGGTTTTCAGTCCATTGGGATACCCTTTTTTGCCCAAGTCGTCCTTTCGGGTTTTCAACTTGCCGGGTGTACAATTTTTTTGTTTTATCCCTAATTTTTTTCCCGAACCTTTTGGTTCGCCGGGATGCCCTTTTGTTTCCTAGGTGTGTCAACCTAGCGGATCTCTTACGCGTAGTATCTTTTGATTATGTCTGCATTTGCAGGGTGCGGTAGGTCGTCCCCATCCATGGTGGTCAAGATCATTGCGCCACCAGAGAATATGTTTTTGATTACAAATGGTCCTTTGTATGCAGGATTCCATTTGCCCCTGGGATCACCTTATGGTAGTATGATGTGTTTGATCACCAGATCCCCAACTTGATACACTTGGCGTCTGACCTTTTTGTTGAAAGCCTTAATCATCCGTTTTGATACATTTTACCATGACAGGAAGCAGTAAGCCTTTTCTCATCAATCAAGTTTAGTTGATCAAGTCGATTCTGGATCCAATCTTCTTCATTCATCCCTGTATCTTTTATGATTCTCAGAGAGAGGATCTGAACCTCAATAGGCAAGACAGCTTCCATGCCATATACCAAAGAGTAGGGTGTATCCCCGGTTGATGTGCGTGTCGTGGTACGATACCCGTGGAGAGCGAATGGTAGCATCTCATGCTAGTCTTTGTATGTGACTGTCATTTTATGTATGATCTTTTTGATATTCTTATTGGCGGCTTCGATAGCACCATTCATCTTCGGTCGATAAGGGGAAGAATTGTGATGTTGAATCTTGAATTGCTCACACAGGGCGGTGATCATAGTCTTGTTGAGATTTGTACCACTGTCAGTAGTGATCCTCTCCGGGATACCGTACCGGCAAATGAGATTCTGCTTGATAAACTTGGCGACAACATTCTTGGTGACGGAAGCGAAGGAGGATGCCTCAACCCACTTTGTAAAATAGTCAATGGTCACTAGGATGAAGCGATGTCCATTGGAGGTTGTCGGCTTGATTTCCCCAATCATATATATTCCCCACATAACAAAGGGCCAAGGAGCCATCAAGACATTCAGAGCAACCGGAGGTACGTGCACTTTATCAGCATAAATCTGGCACTTATGGCAGGTTTGAGAGTGTTGATAGAAATATACTTCTATGGTAGACCAGTAATAACCTGCCCGTAGGATTTTCTTTGCCATCGTATGCCCACTGGAATGGGTGCCAAAAGTGCCTTCATGTAACTCAGCCATGATCCTTTCAGCTTCAACCTTGTCTACGCACCAAAGTAACATAGAATCATGGTTGCGTTTGTAAAGAATGCCATTACTAAGAAAGAATTTAGCGGAGAATCTCCTTAAGAACTTCTTATCATTTACTGAGGCTCCTTCTGGATATTCTTGAGTCTCGAGATACTTCTTGACTTCGTGAAACCAAGGATGTCCATTACTACTACAATATTAATCTCGTGACAGTGTGCTGGTTCATCCACTCGTTCGATGGTGATCTGGGGAGCCTCGTCATCCCAATTAAGTTTAAACATAGATGACATTGTGGCTAGTGCGTCTGCTAGCTGATTTTCTTCTCGCGGGAAGTGCTCGAAGGTAATCTTCTCAAAATGTGGGAGCAATGTCAAAACATGTTCTTTATAAGGGATAGGGTTAGGTTTTTTGGTGTCCCATTCCCCTTTTATCTGGCTAATAACCAAAGTTGAATCTCCAAATACATTCAAAGATTTGATCCCCAAGTCTATGGCAGCTTTGAGACCAAAGATGCACGCTTTGTATTCTGTCATGTTATTTGTACAATTGAAGTAGAGCCTTACCATAAATGGAGTATGACATCCTTTCATAGATATGAGTACAACACCAATACCATTGCCGAGTGCATTAGATGCCCCATCTAAAACCAGGGTCCATCGGGATCCTTGTTCAGGTCCGTCATATGAGCTGAATTCTTCATAGTTGTTTACCATCATGATGTCCTCATCCGAGAATTCGAAATTCATTGACTGGTAGTCTTCTAAAGCTTGGTGAGCAAGGTGATCAGCTAGTACACTGCCCCTTATAGCTTTCTGGGTAGTATATTGTATGTCATGTTCCGTCAGTATCATCTTCCATCTTGCTATTCTCCCAGAAAGAGCAGATTTCTCGAAGATGTATTTTATTGGATCCATTTTAGATATCAGCAAGGTAGTATGAGTCAGTATATACTGTCTTAGCCGACGAGCAGCCCATGCCAGAGCACAACAAGTTTTCTCAAGCAGTGAATATCTTGTTTCACAGTCGGTAAACTTTTTGCTCAGGTAATAAATAGCATGCTCTTTTTGGCCAGACTCGTCATGCTGCCCCAATACACACCCCATTGAATTTTCTAAAACAGTTAGATACATGATCAACGGTGTTCCCTCAACTGGTGGCATCAACACAGGAGGCTCTTACAGGTACTCTTTGATCTTTTCGAAAGCATATTGGCATTCATCATTCCATTTGACTACTTGATCCTTCTTCAATAGTTTGAAGATTGGTTCTCAAGTAGCTGTCAGGTGAGAAATGAATCTGGAAATGTAGTTCAAACGTCCCAGGAACCCTCTAACTTCCTTTTCAGTACGAGGAGCAGGCATCTCTTGTATGGCTTTCACCTTGGCCGGATCTACTTCAATGCCCTTATTGCTGGCAACAAAGCCTAGGATTTTACCAGACCTCACCCCAAATGTGCATTTGTTTGGGTTCAACCTCATCTTGTACTTCTTTAGTCTCTTAAAGAGTTTCTGTAGATGGTCAAGATACTCTTATTCTGTTTGAGATCTAGCTATCATGTCTTCCACATAGACCTCTATTTCATGGTGTATCATGTCATGAAGTAAAGCTACCATGGCACATTGATAGGTTTACCCAGCATTCTTCAGTCCGAATGGCATAACCTTGTAGCAGAATGTACCCCACTGGGTGACAAAGGTTGTTTTCTCCATGTCCTCAGGCGCCATTTTGATTTGGTTGTAACCTGAGAAATCGTCCATGAAGGAAAACACTTTGTGATGTGCGTAATGTCAACTAGGATGTCAATGTGAGGAAGTGGGAAATCATCCTTAGGGCTTGCCCTATTCAAATCTCTGTAGTCCATGCACATTCGTACCTTGCCGTCTTTTTTGGGCACGGGAACAACATTGGCAACCCATTGCGGATAGGAGCTGACGGCCAAGAATCCAGCGTTGAATTGTTTCATGACCTCAGCTTTAATCTTTTCTGACATGTCTGGTCACATGTGACAGACTTTTTGTTTTACTGTTGGGCAATCTTCTTTTGTAGGTAGATGATTGTTGTACCCCGAAATTTGCCCTCTCTTTCTTCAGGAAATCATCTTGGATTTTCAAGGTCCCTCTGAAACAAATCCAAGTCCTAAGTTGTCATTTTTGCCCAAGCAGACCATTTACAAGAGCAAGATGATCACACAAGCTCTAAAGACAACGCTTTTATCTTGAGAAAAAAAATTAAATTCTAAGTACTTGGAATGTTTCTCTAAAAAATGAGTGTTTAAGAAAAAATCAGCGTTTCAGAACTTCTGGACCAATTCCGGATAAAAACGGTCAGAAGTTGCAAGCTTGGCTCAGCGTAGTCAGAAGTTGGCTCTTCAGCAGCTACATCAGCTCAATCAGAAGTTGTAAACATGGTTCAATATGTAAGCCTCAGACAGAACATGACTCTTTCAGCAGTTACGCAAGCTCAGTCAGAATTTGCTAAAGGAATGCAAGAGAAGCAGGGAAGTCTGAAGGCTCTTTCAGAACATGCTGAAATCGGAAGATGAAAAGGTCAGAAGAGTGGGTGTTACACTGATACATAATCTCTAAGCCCAGGAGGTCCAGAAGCAAATCCAAGGAACGTATCAGAAAATCAGGAGAATCCCCAGAACTTACTAAGACAACAGAAAGCCAAGGCCAGAGCATGGTTTACGATGTTCTTTTTGAAACAGAACTGTTGATTCAACGTTGGTTTCCATTACCAGAATATTGATGTTGATAGGTCTTATCACCATTTAATGCTCATTAATGCTTCCAACCACTCCTGAACATTCATCCAAGCAATCCCTTCACGTGTGGCTTGGAAAATGCCTTTATGCAGATTCTGGCATGGGTCTACACGCCACCGCCCACTTAAGAGGTCACTTCTCTCCAATCCACGCCTGCTGCTGCAGCCTAGGCTGAAGGCTATCTGTTATCACAACTTCCCAGGAATTTCTGTCAAAGAACAATTCAAACTCTGTTGGCGCTTTAATGTTCAAGGCACCCACAAGAACTTTGCCTATAAATAGAGAGTCATTGTCCACTGAAAAAGGGCATTCAAGAAACAGAAAAATTGCTAAGAGAGAAACAGAAACCCTTAGCAAGATAGTGTTCTGAAACTCTGCCAAAATCTTCAGTTGTTTCATAGCTTTGAATTTCTCATCTTAAAACTTTATCCAATACCCAGTTTTCTGTGTGAACTAAAAACCTCTTTTCAAACTTCTGACCCTACATATGCATACACCTTCACCTGCCTTTTTCAAAAAAAGAATTTGTCCAGAACATCACCAGAGCCAAAAGCTAGCTTTCACCCACAAACTTTCCCAACAGCCAGGTAAGCACCTGCTGACCTTCATCACGCTGCTAAGCATCATCAGCTATGCATAATCAAATAAACATAACGTAAATATCATGTTGTTGCTGTTTGTATTCTGAGAATTTTCATACCTCAGAATGTTCTGAGCCAGTGTAGGACCTGCCTGTGACCTTATTGGTTCTGCCCTCTGAAACATTTTGACATTTGCTGGATCTGTTCTAAATATGTTTCCTGTTTTGTGGAATAACAACAAAATTGCAGATGTTCTGATTAGTACAGGGAAAAGCCAAGTGCTGACTTTGACGTTAGCACATATGAAGCCTGTTTTGCTGTCAATAATATCAGAACCTCTGAGAGTTATTGCCTTTCCAGCAGAATCAGAACTTCTGGTTTCTCCACTAACAAACTTGTCTTGCAGCGCAGGGGGTCAGAACTTCTGATTTCCCCACTAACAGGGTTCTGTTTTGCAGGTGCCAGAGTCAGAAGTTCTGACTCATACAGTTTAACCAAGAGGTTGATCATCTGGCAGCGGATCTGAGTCAGAACTTCTGATGACCTCTCAGCAGCGTGCTGGCTCCCTCTCTCTCTCTCTATATATCTTGTTTTTTGCTATTTTCTTTTTTGTCTATTTTTCTCGTTGAACCCCCCATGTACAAATGTGTATCCCCATCCCCTAATTGTTGTAATAGCGTAGGATTTTATATTTCCGCTTCTTATTGCTAGTAATTAGGACGTGTATGGCAAGATAAAATCAATCAAATAGAAAATCTTAATTCAAAGAAAAAACTCTTGTATGCAATAAAACACACTTGCACACTAACACCCCTAGGGTTACATCCACTTGTTGCCTTTCAAAATTGGGACATATTGCATGTTAGTTCTCTTTGGGCAAAACAAACAATTCAAATGATCATAGTCCCTCGATGACGCTTTCGAAAGTTGCCTAAAAATGATCAAGTCCCTTAAAGAAAAAATTGCCCAAAGATACTTGGCACCATTGCAATTATGGTCTAAACGATGACCCGCGCCCGTCCCTCTCACATCCTAACACAAGATTGTCCATCAAATACAATGGTGGAACAAAATTGTTAAAAGGGTTAAAACATAGCAATAATCTTTGAGAAAATTAGGGTAGATAGCTCTTGGTTACTTGCCAATTTGCAAAACAAAACACTTGCCTATTTTTTTTCAAAAACAACACATCACAATACACTTTCAAAACAAACTTTCAAAAACATTGAAAACTTTTTCAAAAGACATACATCTTTGTATACATCCCAACATGGATCATTACAAAGGTTGCCACCACATTGGCCTCTTTTCAAAACATTTTCAAAACCCACACACAAAGCACCATTTCAAACAATTGAAAATTAAGGCAAGTTGATCTAAGCAAGTAACTAAGAGCCCATGGATAACCATGGATAGAAAGGGTGCTAATACCTTCCCTTTCTATAATCTACTCCCCGAACCCAAGAAAACATCTCAAAGGTTTTTGCTGTGCTTTTTAACCTTTCCTTAGGATAAAATAAAAAGTCGGTGGCGACTCTTGCTCAACCGAAACATTTGCGAAAACAAACGCAAAACCTCAAGTCAGTTCTCCCACCGTATCACAGAACTGGCGACTCTGCTGGGGACTTCTTTAAAAGTGGAGTAACCTTAGGGCTTAGATCACCCTCTTACATGACTAATTGTTTGATTTGATTGCTTTATATCTTGGCTCTCTTGTTTGGGTTTGCAATCCTACACCCGAATTTTGGGAAACATTCATAGATAGCAATACGTTGTGGAAACTGTGCGGGGTATACCGACACGGTCGAAGCAATGGCTATATTAGTGCGACATATTTGTGAGTACCGGTAACCCTTGAGTTCAATCAAGGAGAGTACGGGGCCGCTGAGTGATGTCACTAAGCACTAATGACCTAGAACCTTACTTGATCATCTTGGCCTTTTATTAGGGGTAGTGAGATGACCGACTTTGGTGCAGTCCGAAGTTGGTAGATACTCGATACTACACTCATTGAGGGTTATTTTCTTGGAATATTTTGGTCGCTAGTTAAGTGGCTAAACCAAAACAATGAACAATGAAAACAATCCAATGATATTGAGCTCCTTAGAACCCGGTTACTATTTATAGGACAGGTTTTTAAGCCAACTACACTCAAGAGGGTACTTACCTATGAAACCCCATGCAAGCCTGAAACTAGGGTTTGGTGTGAATTGCTTGTACATATGTTTGTGCATACATCATGAACATCATAAAGCATCATATGCATTTACTAACCACTTCAAGGGTTTAGATCTTCATCTTTGTTCTTGTTTTGTAGGTCGGGGAAATTCCTCGCAGAAAAACCATCAAAGTCAACCTTGTGAGAATCTCTCCTCAACTCAAGGAGCTCACATCAAGAATTCCGGAAAGCTCTTCCTTCAGTGAAAGACATGGTAGACTTCTCAGCTTAGTCAACACCAACATTGAAGAGGATATGATGAAAGTGCTATTCCAGTTCTTTGACCCTCTTCACCACTGTTTCACTTTCCCCGACTACCAGTTGGTGCCCACTTTGGAGGAATTTTCTCAACTCCTGAGAATTCCTATCCTAAATCAACTACCTTTCAACGGTACGGAAAAGGAACCAAAGCCTGAAGATGTTGCTCGAGCATTACATCTACAGCCTTCTAACATCAAGGGGCATTGGGAAACTAGAAGCGGCGTCAAAGGTTTCTTAGCAAAGTTCTTGTTTGAGAAGGCACAAGAATGTTGGAATTCATTGGACCTACAAGCCTTTGAAGAGATTGTGGCACTCCTTATCTATGGGTTAGTCCTGTTCCCAAATTCTGACCAACTGGTAGATGTCAACGCTGTCAAAATCTTCTTGTCCAGAAATCCAATACCAACATTACTTGGGGACATCCTTCACTCATTTTACACACGAACAATGAGAAAGAGGGGTGTTCTCATGTGCTGTACTCCTCTCCTTGCAAGGTGATTTATTTCGCACCTTCCACAATCTGTCTTGAAGAATGACCAAGGCTCAAGGTGGTCCCAACGGTTGATGACTCTTACTCACTCTGATGTACATTGGTGTTCTCGGTCCAGAGAAAATGTCATCATCGTCAATCGTTGTGGAGAGTTTCCTAATGTTCCTTTACTTGGAATCAGAGGAGGTATCACCTACAACCCTTGCCTAGCTTTGAGGCAATTTGGATACGCACGAAGAGATGGCCCTCACGACATGTTGATTCCTGACCTAGTTTTTAACTTCGACAACGATGCGCAAGGACTTCGCCAAAGATTCATCAGAGCTTGGAGGATGCCCAACAAGGTTGATAGCAAGACACTGGGGCACAAGAACTCCATCCCTCTTGAACCTTATCTCAAGTGGGTACGAGCCCGAGCCCAGAGTCTAATGATGCCTTATCCTAATGTTCTCCCTGTGATTAAAGAGCCCGTTAAGGAAGGAGAGGTTCCCTACACCATCCTACATCCTGACATGCCTACATCGTGGCAGGAGATGCAGAAGAGTTGGATCCAACTCAAGGAGGAACGGAACACTTTTGAAGCCAGCTTCTACGCCAGCGAGAAGAAGGTTCTAGAGCTCACCCGCCGACTCCATGAGCAAGAGGCCCTCAACACCTACATTGCGCCAAAGAGGATGTGCAACGTCTTTTTACCTTGAGAAGTTATTTTGTAATATTTGGCCCATGGGACACTTATGTACTAACAAATTTCTTCTTATTAATATGACGTGCGTTCTTTTTGTCTGCAACAATTGTGAATTTCTAAAATCCTTGAATGCATTGCATAGATAGCATCTCATGCATCATGTGCATAACAGGTACCCTTTTTTTTCTACAGGTTGCTTAATCTTCTTCGCTGTTTATTTTGAACAGTCATCATGAATCCAGAATCATCCAGTGAGCAAGCAATCAAGGCCCTCCAGGCCCAGAATGCACAGTTTCAAGAAATGGTCATGATCCTGGCCCAAGGTCAGCAAGAGTTGAAGGCTTTGCTCTTAAAGAAGAAGAAGAAGAAGAGGACTGCGTTATTCAACACTGGACGCAGGTTTGGGAACACGCTTCATAACGAGGCTGATCCAACTACTTCCTCTACAGAGAAAGACAGTCCCCAAGGGGGAGGAGCTCCTAGTCCCGCAGTCTCTAACAACGAGACGGATTACAATGACGAACAATACCCTCTTGCCGCTGACAGATACAAGCAATTAGAGGACCGCTTGAGTGCCATGGAGATTCAAAATGTGTCGGGGCTGGATTTCGGAGATTTAGGGTTATCTTCTGGGGTGGTAATCCCACACAAGTTCAAGGCGCCTGCCTTTGCCAAATATGACGGGGCTTCCTGTCCAAAGCTGCATCTTAGGTCGTACGTAAGGAAGATCCAACCTTACACGGAAGACAAAAACCTTTGGATCCACTTCTTCCAAGATAGCCTTTCGGGGTCACAGCTTGAGTGGTTCTATCAACTAGATGGAACCAATATCCGACACTGGGAAGATTTGGATACCGCATTTTATAGACAATATCAATACAATTCTGACCTCGCTCCTACGCGTACCCAACTTCAGGGTATGTCTCTAGGAACGGGCGAAGGGTTCAAAGAATATGCACAAAAATGGAGAGATTTGGCTGGCAGGGTACAGCCTCCTTTGATTGACCGTGAGCTGGTTGACATGTTTCTAGGGACCTTGTCCGGTCCATTCTTCAATCATCTGGTTGGTAATTCCTCCGCTGGGTTTACGGATTTGATCCTGACGGGTGAAAGGATAGAAGCTGGCATCAGGTCAGGAAAGATACAGAAGGGAGCCGCCGCAATTACTGAGAAGAGGCCTTTCAAGAAGGAGGCTAGTGCCGTCTATGGGCCTAGAAGACAAGTTAAGCTCGAACACTGCCAAGCCGTCAATGCCTTGGTAATTTCAAAACCTGTTGCTGCTCCTCAGCAGTACAATCAACAAAGGGGTGAGAGACCCAAGAGGTAATACACTCGACTGAGTATGACCTTGTCACAAATCTTACTGCAACTGTTATCAACCAACTTGGTGACCATCAAAGAGGCTCCAAAGGTCGTGAATACTGCATCTCCTAAGTATAACCCAAATGCCCGTTGTGCTTATCATTTTGATAGCCCCGGGCATACTACTGATGATTGCTGGGCCCTGAGAAATAAAGTTCAAGACCTTATCGACGTGAAGGAAATTCAGTTTGAGGCGCCTGAGAGGCCAAATGTTGTAACTGCTCCTATGCCCCAGCATAGAGTAAATGCCATCGAGGAAGATTTGTATGCTGTTTCGGTGAATGATGTTGCTACCCCTCTATTGACTGTTAAGAGGAACCTACTGTTAGCCGGTTTATTTCCGGGTTGTAGCAAGGGTTGCCCCCTGTGTGCTGTTATCCCTACCGGTTGTCCGCTGCTGAAATCAGGCATCCAAAGCCTGATGGATAGCAAAGAAATTTTGTTCAAGAAAACTGTTGTTCCATTTGTTTCCGCTGAAGAAGTATCTGTCGTCACAATTTTCAACAATTCTACCAAGGCTCCCCCGAGGAAGCCAGTCCAAATTATGTCTGTTGCACCCATTACCATTACTGTTCCGGGGCCCCTCCCCTATGAGTCTGACAAGGCTGTCCCATGGCACTATGGGGCAGACGTGTATGTGCTTGGAGTGAAGCAGGAGTTCAACACCGGTACCAGTATCAGTAACATCACTGGTCCCGCCAAGATTACTCGCAGTGGCAGGCTCTTCTCGCCTAACATTGCACCACCAGTTATCCGAAAACCTCTTATCATCACACCCGCAAGTGTGCATGTTCCAAATCAAGTTCCTGTGTCTACTACTGCCGCCGAGTCCTCTGATGCTCAGGACAAAGAAGTTGCTACCGATTTGCCTGCCCGGACGGAGGCACCAAAAAAGACTGCTGTCGAAGCCTCCCAGCAAGAGATGGAGGAAATCCTTAAAATCATTAAAAAAAGTGACTTCAATGTCGTTGAACAGCTGGGGCATACCCCCTCCAAGATCTCTATGCTATCATTGCTGCTATGCTCAGAGGCCCACGCTAAGGCCCTGATTTCATTTCTGAAAATGGCCCATGTGCCACAAGAGACATTTGCAGATCAGTTCACTGACTGTGTGGCTAATTTGACAGCTGACAATGGTTTGGGTTTCTCGGATGCAGACCTTACCGCCAAAGGAAAAAACCACAATAATGCCCTGCATGTTTCCATAGAATGCAGGGGCACTACTCTCGCACACGTGTTGGTGGATACCGGTTCTTCCCTGAATGTATTTCCCAAGAAGGCCTTAGATCGGTTGGATTGTGAGGGCCTGGAATTGAAGCCTAGTAACATCATTGTTAGAGCCTTCGACGATTCTAAGAGGATGGTGCACGGTGAGGTAGACATTCCTATCCGTGTGGGTTCCCAAGTCTTTGACTCAACGTTCTATGTAATGGATATTCGTCCATCTTATTCCTGCTTGTTGGGTCGACCTTGGATTCACAAGGCTGGGGCGGTAACATCCACTCTACACCAAAAGCTCAAATACCCTGTCAGAGGGAAGATTGTTACTGTGCAGGGTGAGGAGGAATACATGGTTAGTCACTTGAATTCATTCCGGTATATCGAGATGGACGGGGAGTTTATTGAAACCCCCTTTCAGCATTTTGAGGAGGTACCTCCAACGTTGGCGTCAGCTGAGACAGTGGTTGAAGAAGACTTTCCTTTGAAGATGGCTTCCTTGAAGGATGCCCGGGCGGTGATCGAGAAAGGCAAGTGTGCAAACTGGGGTCAACTTCCTGACTTCACTCAAAAGACCGACAAGTTTGGGCTGGGCTTCATTGCAGAGGCCCAGAGGGTTGTTCGCAAAGAAAGGATCAGAAAGGCTCCGGTGTTCATCACCAACCCAAGGGTGAATGCTATCGAGGAGGACATAGAGGAAGCATAATTTGACAGTTGGATCTATCCAACAACCAACAACGGACCAAACAACTGTACGGCAAAGGATTTTACACCTATTACATTTATCACGCAGTAATAAACTCTTTTGATCTTCAATTTGTAACAAATAATATGTTGAAACTTTTATTGGCTCGGTGTCCTACCCGGGGCACCGTGGCTCCATTTGTGAGGGCTTTTTGTATGACATTTCCATATATCATTAATCAAAACATTGGACGTTTGTTGCATTTCAAATCTTGTGCTCTTTTTCTTTCTGTGTTATATATTGCAAAACAGCTATATTTACACACACTCACTTATACAGGTTCCAATCCACTCTGGATCTCACTGGTAACAGCTCTGCTACTGCCAGTTATGACTTCGAAAATCCGATCAACTTGGCCGAAGACGAAGGTGAAGATGATTGCGAAGTGCCTGGTGAACTCGCAAGACTGATACTCCAGGAAGAGAGGGCCATTCATCCGCATGAAGAGCCGGTGGAAACAGTGAACCTGGGTACTGAGACAGATAGAAAAGAAGTCAAGATTGGTGCCAATCTAGAACTCAGCGTGAAGCAACGATTGATTCAGATGCTGCATAACTACATGGAAATCTTTGCTTGGTCTTACGAAGACATGCCCGGTTTGGATGTCGACATTGTAGTTCATCATCTGCCTACCAAGGAAGACTGCCCTCCGGTAAAGCAAAAGGTCCGCCGTATGCGCCCAAAGATGTCCGAAAAGATAAAAGCTGAGGTTATGAAGCAATTCGATGCCGGGTTTCTAGCACTGACTTCTTACCCTCAGTGGGTTGCCAACGTGGTGCCAGTGCCGAAGAAGGACGGTAAGGTCATAATGTGTGTCGATTACAGGGATCTAAACAGGGCAAGCCCCAAGGATGACTTCCCTCTACCTCACATCGACGTTCTTTTTGACAATACTGCTCAATACAAGGTGTTCTCCTTCATGGATGGTTTTTCAGGGTATAATCAGATCAAGATGGCTCCTAAAGATATGGAAAAGACTACCTTTGTAACGCAGTGGGGCACCTTCTGCTACAAGGTCATGCCATTCGGGTTGAAAAATGCTGGGGCAACCTACCAACGTGCCATGGTTGCTTTATTTCATGATATGATCCACCATGAGATTGAAGTGTACGTCGATGATATGATTGCAAGGTCCCAAACTGAGGAGGAACACCTTGACCATCTGCGGAAGCTGTTTGACCGGTTGAAGTTATACAAGCTGAGGTTGAATCCCAACAAATGCACCTTTGGGGTGAGGTCTGGAAAATTGCTAGGTTTCATTGTAAGCGACAAGGGTATTCAAGTGGACCCTGCCAAGGTAAAAGCCATACAAGAGATGCCGACTCCCAAGACAGAGAAAGAAGTCAGAGGCTTTCTAGGACGACTGAATTACATTGCCCGATTCATCTCACATCTGACTGCTACCTGTGAGCCAATCTTAAAATTGCTGAAGAAAGATCAAGTAGTACGTTGGAACGATGAATGTCAGGCCGCTTTCGAAAAGATAAAAGAGTATCTCCAAGAACCACCCATTCTTATGCCTCCGGTTGAAGGGAGACCTCTAATACTATACTTGACAGTACTTGACAACTCAATGGGGTGTGTGCTGGGGCAGCATGACGAGTCTGGCCGAAAAGAGCACGCTATTTATTACCTGAGCAAAAAGTTTACCGACTGTGAGTCTCGGTACTCACTGCTCGAGAAAACTTGATGCGCTCTGGTATGGGCTGCTCGCCAGCTGAGACAGTATATGTTGACTCACACTACTCTGTTGATTTCAAAAATGGATCCAATCAAGTACATATTCGAAAAGCCTGCTCTGTCTGGAAGAATAGCAAGATGGCAAATGATCTTGACAGAATATGATATCCAGTACACAACTCAAAAAGCAATCAAGGGAAGTGTATTGGCAGACCATTTGGCACACCAACCTGTGGACGATTACCAATCATTGAACTTTGAATTTCCAGACGAAGATATCATGGTAGTAACTGATTGTGAAGTACCTGGACCGGATGAAGGACCTGAGGAAGGATCCCGATGGTCTATGCATTTTGACGGAGCCTCGAACGCTTTGGGTAATGGAATCGGCGTTGTAATCATATCCCCCAAAGGAACTCATACTCCACTCACCGCCCGGCTGTGTTTCAACTGCACCAACAATATGGCAGAATATGAGGCATGTATCATGGGTCTTCAAGCTGCAATCGACTTAAGGATCAAGTTTCTGAGTGTCTTCGGAGATTCCGCTCTCGTGATCAATCAAATTAAAGGCGAGTGGGATACGAAACACCCAAATCTTATTCCTTACAAGGAGTATGTGTTGACTTTGCTTCCCCACTTTGAAGAGATAACTTTTTAGCACTTCCCAAGAGAGGAGAATCAGTTAGCGGACGCACTAGCTACGATGTCTTCAATGTTCAAAGTCAAATGGAACAATGAGTCTCCCCGGATCATTATCTGGAAGTTGGACGAACCTGCATACTGCTGCGATCTTGAGGCCGAAGAGGTAATCGAGAAACCCTGGTATCACGAGGTGAAGAGATACTTGGAAGCTCAGGAATACCCTAAAGGTGCGTCTGCCAACGATAAGAAGTTTCTAAGAAGGTTCGCGGCAAAATTCTTCCTCAGCAACGGCATTCTCTACAAACGAAATCATGATTCAACTCTACTGCGTTGTGTGGATAAAACTGAAGCAGAGAAGATCATGGTAGAACTACACGAAGGTACATTCGGAACACATTCCAGTGGACACACCATGGCAAAGAAAATCCTTCGGGCGGGATATTTCTGGTCCACAATGGAAGCCGACTGTTACCAACATTCTCGAACTTGTCATAAATGCCAGATCTATGCTGATAAGGTGAATATCCCTCCGGTTCCTCTGAACGTCCTGACGGCACCTTGGCCTTTTGCAATGTGGGGCATTGATATGATCGGCGAGATCCGACCGACGGCATCCAACGGGCATCGCTTCATCTTGGTAGCGATTGATTACTTCACGAAGTGGGTAGAAGCAGCTTCCTACGCCACAGTAACCTAGAGCGTCGTGCACGTTTCATTCGGCATAACCTGATCTGTCGGTACGGCGTCCCGGAAAGAATCATTACAGACAATGGTACCAATCTTAACAACAAGATGATCATTGAGCTCTGCGAGCAATTCAAGATACAGCACCACAACTCTTTTCCTTACCGACCGAAGATGAATGGGGCTGTAGAAGCAGCTAATAAGAATATCAAAAAGATCATGCAGAAGATGACAATGACCTACAAAGATTGGCACGAAATGTTACCATTTGCTCTTCATGGGTACCGTACCTCAGCGAGGACGTCAACCGGGGCAACGCCCTTTTCCTTGGTCTATGGCATGGAGGCAGTCTTGCCGATTGAAGTCCAGATACCCTCTCTCCGGATAATGAAGGATGCAGATCTGAGCGAAGATGACTAGATCCAGACTCGACTTGATCAATTAAACCTAATTGACGAAAAGAGACTCACCGCTATCTGTCATGGTCAGACGTACCAGAAACGGATGATCAGGGCATTTAACAAGAAAGTCAGACCACAAGAGTATCAAGTTGGGGACCTGGTAATCAAACGCATCATCCTTCCTCAAAGTGATCCCAGGGGAAAATGGACCCCTACGTACGAAGGGCCATTTGTGGTTAAACATGTGTTCTCAGGAGGAGCCATGGTTCTAACCGCTATGGATGGTGACGACCTTCCTCACCCCGCCAATGCAGACATAGTAAAAAGATACTACGCATGAATAAAAGACCCGCTAGGTTGACATACCTAGGCAAAAATAAGGGCTTCCCGGCGAACCAAAAGGGTTCGGGCAAAAATAAGGGATGAAATGAAAAAAATTCTGTACACCCGGCAAGTCGAAAACCTGAAAAGGCGGCTTGGGCAAAAATGGGTATCCCGGTGGACTGAAAACCCGAAAGGGAGGTCCAGGAAAAAGTTAGGGATAAAGCGTAACACTATGTCTCATTGGATCACCTCGCATCCAGAATTCGGCATCAACTATCTGGCTCAGACTTCAGCATCGATCAATCAGCTTCATCTTCAACTAAGCAGCAAAGTGATGAGACGCTTGAAGACATAAAGGTGGTAGCAGAGTTGGAACCCAGTGGGGATTTTGTTCACATAGCTGTTTTGTTTCCTTTTCAAAATTGTATAAACATTATGTTATCTGGCGGCGTTCTCTTACTAGGACGTCAACCTCTTATACAAAAACGCCTATTTACAGGCAAATTTCAAAATCAATACAAGTTCACTTTTCCAAACAAATTGCCAATTGTTTTTTTTTTTTCTGTTTTGTCTTGCGAAGAACGTCCAATGTTCATTTTTGATATATGCATTTAACATTAAATTGCTAATTCATAAATACTTGCATACGAAACAAAAGACCAATTACAGGTGACATCAGAAACAGGGGCAATGTAGAATTGTCCAGGCAGTCTAGTTGCTTTGTCCGCCAGGGTACCAAGGTAGATTCAACTGAAGAATGCGACCAAGTTGCCTCAACTCCCCACAGAGTAAGACAAGATTCAGCAATACTCTCCCCAGGAAAATTTAGTCTATCATCAGCCCTACAATAGGCACCCTGTTCCCCTAGCAAGTCAGCAGTATTCTCCTCTAGCAGAGTTAGTCTACGGTCAGCCTAAAGGAGGTTGGGTATCCCCAGAAGATATCAACTTTCCCCAGCGAAGTATAGGCATTCCTCAGTAAGCATCCCCGGCAGTCTTGATCTAAGATTGTTCCCCGGCGGAACACAGACACCCCCAGTAGAACCATTTTCCAGTATAGTCCGAAAGTTTCCCCAGGAAATTTGAAATCCATATCCCCAGTAGATTCTGGAAGCTTATCCCCTGTAGAGTACGGACGTCTCTACCGGGTTTTATTCAAAGTTATTCCTCACAAGGGCTTATAACTGGGTTATCCTCAGCTAATTGCCACGGAAGACCGTCCTCGGCGAAGTTTTTCCTATCCCCAGCGGAGTTCATCAAAGTTCCCCAACATAACTTATCAACACAATCCCCAGCGGAGTTAATCATTATTGTCCCCAGCGGAGTTAATCATTATTATCTCCAGCAAAGTCCATCATTGAAATCCTCGGCGGAGCTCTCATCAAAACTTCAGCGGAGTATCTCTTCCCACAGAGCAACTCCCCTCAGGGTAATCTCTCCAACAAGTTTATTCTCCATCGGAGCCATCTTCTCCTACCGGTGTATTCTTGCAACCATCATCCCCAGCGGAAGCAAAGAGCTCTACTCTTCAACATCAGCCCAGGATTTAATTCCCCGGCCGGTCGTCAAGGATTTATTTTCCTAGACGAAAATACATTCATAAAAATTTCACATTTCATACATCTTGCTTACATACATGATAAAGTGCATACAACACTATCTCATTTTGAACATCATGACATTGCATACAACTGATGTTTTGCCTTTTCAGGGAAAAAGACAACCCCAAAAGACAACTACCTTCAACTGTCACAATTCCAGATTCGATTCCTGTATCTAGCCAGGGCACATCTGTGAGTGATCAGTTTCCAGATTCGATTCCTGTATCCAGCCAGGGAATATCTGTAGACAACATTTTCCAGATTTGATTCCTGTATCCAGCTAGAGCATATCTGTAGACAACATTTTCCAGATTAGATTCCTGTATCCAGCCAGGGCATATCTGTAGACAACATTTTCCAGATTCGATTCCTGTATCTAGCCAGGGCACATCTGTGAGTGATCAGTTTCCAGATTCGATTCCTGTATCCAGCCAGGGCATATCTGTAGACAACATTTTCCAAATTCGATTCCTGTATCCAGCCAGGGCATATCTGTAGACAACATTTTCCAGATTCGATTCCTGTATCCAGCCAGGGCATATCTGTAGACAACATTCGCCAGATTCGATTCCTGTATCTAGCCAGGGCACATCTGTGAGCAACCAATTGTAGATTCGATACCTGTATCTAGCCAGGGCATATCTGCATGAAGAGACTGAAGATCAACACCTGTAACAGGCCAGGAAACCATCTTCCTTTCTCAAAATACACAAGTTCTCGCTAAGGAATCTCTTACGCGATCGACACTTCCAAATGGCATCTATAAGCCCATTCCCGACAAGGTTCTGTCACGTCTCCAGATGGCATCTATAAGCCCATCTCTCTATCCACCATCTCTCCAAATGGCATCTATAATCCCATTCCCGCCATCACATTGCTGATACTCTACTATGCGAGTGCAAATTTCCGGGCACTCTAGTGTCCAATCTCCTTTTACCTTCGAGTCGCGAAAGGCAAACTTGCCAATCTAACTCTTCAGGTTCAAGAAGATTGAACAGGGGCAACTGTTGTACCCCGAAATTTGCCCTCTCTTTCTTCAGGAAATCATCTTGGATTTTCAAGGTCCCTCTGAAACAAATCCAAGTCTTGAGTTGTCATTTTTGCCCAAGCAGACCATTTACAAGAGCAAGATGATCACACAAGCTCTAAAGACAACGCTTTTATCTTGAGAAAAAAATTAAATTCTAAGTACTTGGAATGTTTCTCTAAAAAATGAGTGTTTAAGAAAAAATCAGCGTTTCAGAACTTCTGGACCAATTCCGGATAAAAACGGTCAGAAGTTGCAAGCTTGGCTCAGCGCAGTCAGAAGTTAGCTCTTCAGCAGCTACATCAGCTCAATCAGAAGTTGTAAACATGGTTCAATATGTAAGCCTCAGACAGAACATGACTCTTTCAGCAGTTACGCAAGCTCAGTCAGAATTTGCTAAAGGAATGCAAGAGAAGCAGGGAAGTCTGAAGGCTCTTTCAAAACATGCTGAAATCAGAAGATGAAAAGGTCAGAAGAGTGGGTGTTACACTGATACAAAATCTCTAAGCCCAGGAGGTCCAGAAGCAAATCCAAGGAATGTATCAGAAAATCAGGAGAATCCCCAGAACTTACTAAGACAACAGGAAGCCAAGGCCAGAGCATGGTTTACGCTGTTCTTTTTGAAACAGAACTGCTGATTCAACGTTGGTTTCCATTACCAGAATATTGATGTTGATAGGTCTTATCACCATTTAATGCTCATTAATGCTTCCAACCACTCCTGAACATTCATCCAAGCAATCCCTTCACGTGTGGCTTGGAAAACGCCTTTATGCAGATTCTGGCATGGGTCTACACACCACCGCCCACTTAAGAGGTCACTTCTCTCCAATCCACACCTGCTGCTGCAGCCTAGGCTGAAGGCTATCTGTTATCACAACTTCCCAGAAATTTCTGTCAAAGAACAATTCAAACTCTGTTGGCGCTTTAATGTTCAAGGCACCCACAAGAACTTTGCCTATAAATAGAGAGTCATTGTCCACTGAAAAAGGGCGTTCAAGAAACAGAAAAATTGCTAAGAGAGAAACAGAAACCCTTAGCAAGATAGTGTTCTGAAACTCTGCCAAAATCTCCAGTTGTTTTATAGCTTTGAATTTCTCATCTTCAAACTTTATCCGATACCCAGTTTTCTGTGTGAACTAAAAACCTCTTTTCAAACTTTTGACCCTACATACGCATACACCTTCACCTGCCTTTTTCAAAAAAAGAATCTATCCAGAACATCACCAGAGCCAAAAGCTAGCTTTCACCCACAAACTTTCCCAACAGCCAGGTAAGCACCTGCTGACCTTCATCATGCTGCTAAGCATCATCAGCTGTGCATACTCTAATAAACATAATGTAAATATCATGTTGTTGCTGTTTGTATTCTGAGAATTTTCATACCTCAGAATGTTCTGAGCCAGTGTAGAACCTGCCTGTGACCTTATTGGTTCTTCCCTTTGAAACATTTTGACATTTGCTGGATCTGTTCCAAATATGTTTCCTGTTTTGTGGAATAACAACAAAATTGCAGATGTTCTGATTAGTACAGGGAAAAGCCAAGTGCTGACTTTGACGTTAGCACATCTGAAGCCTGTTTTGCTGTCAATAATATCAGAACCTCTGAGAGTTATTGCCTTTCCAACAGAATCAGAACTTCTGGTTTCTCCACTAACAAACTTCTGTCTTGCAGCGCAGGGGGGTCAGAACTTCTGATTTCCCCACTAACAGGGTTCTGTTTTGCAGGTGCCAGAGTCAGAAGTTCTGACTCATACAGTTTAACCAAGAGGTTGATCATCTGGCAGCGGATCTGAGTCAGAACTTCTGATGACCTCTCAGCAGCGCGCTGGCTCCCTCTCTCTCTCTCGCTCTATATATATATATATATCTTGTTTTTTGCTATTTTCTTTTTTGTCTATTTTTCTCGTTGAACCCCCCATGTACAAATGTGTATCCCCATCCCCTAATTGATTTAATAGCGTAGGATTTTATATTTCCGCTTCTTATTGCTAGTAATTAGGACGTGTATGGAAAGATAAAATCAATCAAATAGAAAATCTTAATTCAAAGAAAAAACTCTTGTATGCAATAAAACACACTTGCACACTAACACCCCTAGGGTTACATCCACTTGTTGCCTTTCAAAATTGGGCCATATTGCATGTTAGGTCTCTTTGGGCAAAACAAACAATTCAAATGATCATAGTCCCTCGATGACGCTTTCGAAAGTTGCCTAAAAATGATCAAGTCCCTTAAAGAAAAAATTGCCCAAAGATACTTGGCACCATTGCAATTATGGTCTAAACGATGACCCGCGCCCGTCCCTCTCACATCCTAACACAAGATTGTCCATCAAATACAATGGTGGAACAAAATTGTTAAAAGGGTTAAAACATAGCAATAATCTTTGAGAAAATTAGGGTAGATAGCTCTTGGTTACTTTCCAATTTTCAAAACAAAACACTTGCCTATTTTTTTCAAAAACAACACATCACAATACACTTTCAAAACAAACTTTCAAAAACATTGAAAACTTTTTCAAAAGACATACATCTTTGTATACATCCCAACATGGATCATTACAAAGGTTTCCACCACATTGGCCTCTTTTCAAAACATTTTCAAAACCCACACACAAAGCACCATTTCAAACAATTGAAAATTAAGGCAAGTTGATCTAAGCAAGTAACTAAGAGCCCATGGATAACCATGGATAGAAAGGGTACTAATACCTTCCCTTTCTATAATCTACTCCCCGAACCCAAGAAAACATCTCAAAGGTTTTTGCTGTGCTTTTTAACCTTTCCTTAGGATAAAATAAAAAGTCGGTGGCGACTCTTGCTCAACCGAAACATTTGCGAAAACAAACGCAAAACCTCAAGTCAGTTCTCCCACCGTATCACAATGATGTACCACAATATCTACATCAAGTTCTGGCATATCCTCATATAAACAGGCAAAGACTTCTACATATTCGTGTAGCAACTGAATCAGATGCTCCTTGACACTGGGTTCCATATTGGCACCCACCTTGACTTCTCTTTTGTCTTCTTCGGTACCTAGGTTGATCGTATCCACGGGTTCCTCGTGGGGATGAATGGTTCTCTCTTCTTGCAGTAGTAATCTAGAAAGTTCCCCTGGTACTTCACAATCTTCCTCACCTTCGTCTTCGGCTTGGTAGATTATATTTTCAGAGTCACAAAAAGCCATAGCATAACCGTTATCCATGGGATTCCGAATGCATGTAGACATGCATTGTGAGTGTGAGTGTGTTCAAGGGTATAGCTATCTTTGAAAGAAAAAATGTAAAAATAAAAACAATGAGCGCAAAGTTTGTATGCAAAACGTCCATGATTCATTGATGTCATTTGGAAATGAGATAATAACCCTTACAAATGGACCATTATGTCTCGGGTAAGACACAAGGTTTTAAGAGTTTGAATTGTTTTAATATTACAGATCCAACAAAATGTAAAGACAAATTATTGTGGGATAAAAGTGATCGGGACAAAATCTCTAGCCTCCCAATTGTTGAGCCCTCTACTGACAGTTGGGAAGATCCAATCCTCCAGGTTGCAACCATCTTCGTCATCCTCTACCGTGTTGAATTCACAGTTGTTGATCTTCAGGGGTGGTCCTCCAGCACGAGCATAGCGTACGGCCTTCTGAGCACTTGAAGTGAAACCCAAGCCAAACTTGTTTAACTTGTATGGGATATCCGGGAGTTGTCCCCAAATAGTGCACCCACCTTTATGTATTACGGCCTTGGCATCCTTCAAAGATGACATCCTGAATGGATATCTTGTGATCTTGGGAACCTAAGATACAGCCTTCGTTACTGCCACGTCTTGCGGGACTTCTTCAAAGTGTTGGAATGGAGTTTCAATAAATTCACCATCTAATTTCACATATCTGAAGGAATTGAGATGGATGATCATATACTCTTCTTCTCCATGAACGGTGATGATCTTCCCTTGAATCGGATATTTCAGCATTTGGTGCAACGTAGAAGTAACAGCGCCAGTATTATGGATCCATGGTCGGCCTAACAAGCAAGAGTATGAAGGGCGGATGTCCATTACATAAAAAGTTGAATCGAATGTTTAGGTTCCAACCTTTATGGGGATATCCACTTCCCCATGCACCATCCTTTTTGAGCCGTCAAAAGCCCTTACTACTATGTTTCTTGGCTTCAATGTCAATCCCTCACAGTCAAGCCTATCAAGAGCTTTTTTAGGAAACACATTCAGAGACGAGCCAGTGTCCACCAAAACATGAGCCAAAGTTGTGCCCCTGCATTCCACTGAGACATGCAATGCCTCATTATGCTTCCTTCCTCTTGGCGTTAAATTAGCATCCGAAAAACCTAGACCATTATCTGCAGTCAAGTTGGCTACGCAGTCTTGGAACTGATCGGCAGATGTCTCTTAGGGTACATGGGCAGTTTTCAGGAATTTTACCAAGGCTTTTGCATGCGCCTCGGAACATAGTAGTAAAACCATCATGGAAATTTTAGATGGAGTTTTCCCCAGTTGTTCAACTACATCATAGTCGCTTCTTTTTATGATTTTTAGAATTTCCTCCATCTCTTTCTGGGAGGTCTCAGGGATAGCCAATGATTGTGCCTTCGTCCGGACAGGCTCAATCAGAATACTTTTACCTCGGGTCTCGGTTGACTCAGCAGCAGGAATGTCAGTAGGAGTAATAACATGGGTTGTATCAGCTTTGTCAGTTGGAATATTGGTGGAGATGATTGTAGGACTGGAAATAGCCTTCGGAGGAGCAACAACAACAGGAATAATTACGGGTCCAGAAACTGCTTTTGGGGGAGCAATTTCTGGAGAGAATATCCTTCCGCTTCGGGTAATCTTGCTAGTCCCCGCAATATTACTGATATCGGAGTTAACTTTCTCGGAACTTGAATATTTGGCAGCTGGCCAATCTTGCTTGACATCGTGGTAGTAGACATCCCCTCCATAATTCCATGGTATGGTTTTGTCCGACAAATACGGGACTGGTCCAGGCATTGTAATTATCAAAGGGGTTACTTTTGGAGCCGATGTAATTCTAACGGGTCTTTTGGTGGAGACCCTGGAAGAATTGGCAGAAATGGTAATGATAGAAACATCTTTAAAAGTAAGAGGTGGAATAGAAGTCTTTTTAAACAAAATTTATTTGTTATCTATTAGGCACTGAACGCCTGCTTTCAACAAAGGACAGTTGGTTAGTGAGGATAAACAGAAATGACAGCCTTTATCACAGCCCGGGAAAACACCGGCATTCAACAAGTTTACTTTAATGGTCAGGAGTGGGGTCCTAAGTTTATCAACTGAAGTAACAAACATATCTTCTTCAATGGCATTGGTATTATGGCCATGTTTGGGCATAGGTGCGGAAATGACATTTAGATTTTCGGGCGCATCAAATTCAATCTCTTTGGCTTCAATGAGGTCTTGTATTTTGTTCTTTAGAGCCCAACAATTATTAGTGTCATGGTCGGGACTCTCAGAGTGGTATGCACAACGAGCATTAGGATTATAGTGAGGAGATGTTGTATTAGGATTCTTTGGATCTTCTTTCAAGGTTACTAGGTTAGATCTTAACAGATGTGGCAATACCTGAGATAGGGTCATGTTAATTCTGGTGAATTGTCTGACTGGTCTTTCCATCCTTGGCTGGTTGTTTCTTTGTTGATCATGCGCTGGTTTAGGAATCATAACATCCCCCACCATTGGACAGCGTTCGGCCCTACCTTGATTTCTCTGAGGATAAAATGAAACCACTTCTTTCTTTCTGACAAATGGCTTCCTTATAGCAGCAGAGGATGTATCTTTTTGAATCTTTCCACTTTTTATCTCGGCTTCTACCCTTTCTCCGGTCAATATTAGTTCAGTAAAACCTGTCGATTAACTCCCAATTAAGTGATTGAAGAAAGGACCAAACAAGGTGGCCAAGAACATATCAACTAACTCTCTTTAAGATAAAGGAGGTTGGACTCTCCCTGCCAAGTCCCTCCATTTTTGCGCATAGTCCTTGAAGCCTTCACTTGAAACCATGGCCATACTCTGGAGTTGAGTACGGGTAGGTGCAAGATCAACATTGTATTGGTATTGTTTGTAAAAGGCTGCAGCAAGATCTTCCCAGTTATGAATGTTGGCTCTTTCTAACTGATAAAACCAATCAAGTTGAGTTCCAGACAGACTGTCTTGGAAGAAGTGTACCCATAAATGTTTGTCAGCGGTATGGGGCTGAATTTTCCTCACATAGGACCAGAG
The DNA here is from genome assembly GCA_948472305.1 of Vicia faba. Taxonomy (NCBI): domain Eukaryota; kingdom Viridiplantae; phylum Streptophyta; class Magnoliopsida; order Fabales; family Fabaceae; genus Vicia; species Vicia faba. The sequence goes on from CATIWC010000500.1 coordinate 168,586, forward strand.
ATGCATTTTAGGGAATGAAACTCCGTCATATTTGGTGAATATAGGAGCTTTGAATTTTGGAGGAATGACAATCCCCATTACTAAACTCAATTCCTCAAAGTACAAGCCATACACTTTTTGGATTTCCATTGCACTCAACCGCTCTTCGAGATATTTATACTTGTCATCAGCGGGAGGGTATTGTTCTTCAGAATAGTCTTCTTCTTCCTCTTCCTCTTCTGATTCTGACGGGACAACTATTTCCTTTCTTTTCCCATCTTGATTGTCTCTCTCACCGGATGTCGTTGCAAAGTCTAGGGTCCTTCTTGTCTGCCCATGAAATCTTCTTCCCATGTTTAGGACTCCGGTTACCTTCTTTGTCTTCTTTTTCTTTTCATCAGCCAGCAAAGTCTTCAACTCTTCTTGTCCTTTGGCTAGGGTCAAGAATAACTATTGAAACTGGGCATTCTGAGCTTGGAGGTCCTTCATTGTTTGCTCGAGATCCATCTCACTGAAATAAACAGTAGAGAGATGAGGAGACTTGTTGCCAGAAACCTGCTTATGTTATGATGAATGGTAAATGCATATGCAATGATTTCAAGGATTTTAAGATTCAAATTTGTTTTAGAAAAAAGGAAACACACGTTATATTAATAGATTAAAGCTCGAGTACATCAATGCCTTCTTGGGAAAAATAATACAAAAACTCTAAGATAAAAAGGTATTACACATCCTCTTTGGTGCAATGTAGGCATTCAGAGTCTGCTCCTCATGAAGTAGTCTAGTGAGTTCCAAAACCTCCTTCTCGCTTGCGTAGAATTGGGCTTCAAAGGTATCTCACTCCCCCTTGAGTTGTATCCAATCCCTTTGAAGGTCTTCAAGAGAGGTAGGCATGTCAGGATGTAGGATAGTGTATGGAACATCTCCTTCCATGACAGGCTCAATGATTACCGGGAGAATGGAGGGGTAAGGCATCATAAGACTCTAAGAACGAGTTCGTACCCACTTGAGGTAAGGCTCAAGAGGGATGGAATTTTTATGCCCCAAAGTCTTACTATCTACCTTGTTTAACATCCTCCAAGCTCGGATAAATCTCTGGCGAAGACCTTGATCGTCGTTGTCGTAGTCAAATACCAAACCTTAAATCAGCGTCTCGTGCGGGCCATCCCTTCGGACGTAACCAAACTGTCTTAAGGCTAAGCAGGGGTTGTAGGTGATACCTCCCCTAATGCCAAGTAAAGGGACATTAGGAAATTCTCCATAACGGTCGACAATAGTAACATTCTCTATGGATTGGGAGCACCAATGAATGTCTGAATGTTTGAGCGTCATCAACCTTTGTGACCACCTTGAACCTTGCTCATTCTTTAATACAGATTGGGGAAGATGCGAAATAAACCATATTGCCTAGAGAGGAGTGCAAAACAGAAGGACACCTCTTTTCCTCATTGTGCGAGTGTGAAAAGAGTGTAGGATATCCCCTAATAATGTAGGCACCGGGTTACGGGATATGAAGATTTTGACGGTGTTCACGTCTATGAGTTGGTCAGGATTTGGAAACAAAACCATCCCATAGATGAGGAGAGCCACAATTTCCTCAAAGGCTTGTAGACCCAAAGAATTCCAACAGCTTTGGGCTTTCTCAAACAAGAACTTTGCTAGGAAACCTTTAACACCACTCCTTGTTTCCCAATGAGTTGTGACATCAGACGAGTGCAAGTGTAGAGCTTGAGAAATCTCTTCTGGATTTGGGTCTCTTTCCGTACCATTGAAAGGTAGTTGATTGATAATGGGAATCCTAAAGAGTCGGGATAATTCTTCCAAAGTAGGCACAAGTTGATAGTCGGGAAATGTGAAGCAATGGTGTAAAGGATCAAAGAACTGAAAGAACACCTTCATCATGTCCTCATCTGTGTTGGAGGTGACTAAGTTGAGTAGGCGACCATGTCTCTCGGTGAATGGAGAGTTTTCTAGAATCCTTGAAGCTAGCTCCTTAAGTTGTGGAGGGATCCTTACAAGATTGGCTTGAATAGTTTTCCTGCGAAGTGAATCCATATCCTACAAAACAAGAACAAAGATAAATCCCAAAAATTCTTGAAATGGTTAGTGAATGTATATGATGTTCATGATTTTATGTACAAGTATGCATATACAAACGAAGCAAACAAATCCTTAGGTTTAGGCTTGCATGGAGTTTTATAGGTAAGTACCCTCTTGAAGTTTAGTTGGCTCAAACCTATCCTAGTAATAGTAACAGGGTTCTAAGGAGCTCAATATTACTGGTTTGTTTCCTTGATCATTATTTCAGCACAAGCCTCCTTAATGGCGACCGAAATATCCCAAGAAACCAAACCTCAATGAGTGTAGTATCCAGTATCTACCAACTTCGGACTACACCAAAGCCGATCATCTCACTACATCCTAAATGGCCAAGTTGGTCAAGTAAAGGTTCTAGAAGTTCATTAGTGCTTTGTGACATCACTCAGTGGCCCTGTATTCTCTTTGATTAACTCAAAGGCTACCGGTACCCACAAATATGTCGCACTAACGTAGCTATTGCTTAGGCCATGTCGGTATACCACGTACAGTTTCCACAATATATTGCTACTTACCTATAATGTATCCCAAATCTGGGTAGAGGATTCAAACCCAAACAAAGAACCAAAATGTAAAACAAACAAGCCAAACAAAGAAAACAAGTAAATGTGATCTAACCCTAAGGTAACCCCACTTTTAAAATTATTCCCCAGCAGAGTCGACAATTCTGTGATACGGTGGGAGAACTGACTTGAGAGGTTTTGCGTTTGATCGCAAATGTTGCGGTTAGCAAGAGTCGCCACCGACTTTTCTTTTATCCAAAAGGAAAGGTGAAAAAGCACAGGAAAGACCTTTGAGATTGTTTCTTGAGTTTGGGGGGTAGATTATGAAAAGGGAAGGTATTACCACCCTTTTCATCCATGGTTTTCCATGGGCTCTTAGTTACTTGCTAGATCACTTGCTTTTTGTTTGAAATTGTGCTTTGTGTGGTTTTTTGAAAGTATTTTGTAAAGAGACCATTGTTTAGGCAATCTTTGTAATGATTCTCGTTCGTAAGAATGTATATAAAGATGTTTGATCTTTTGAAAATGTTTTCAAGTTTGTAAGATGTTTGAAAGTGTAAGTGTTTATTTTGAAAATAGCAAGGATGTTTTTTTTGAAATCGAGCAAGTAATTAGGAGCAATCTACCTATTCAAATGTCTTTCTTGTTCATTTTATTTTCCTTTGACATTGTTGTCTTACCATTGATTTGGTAAGTAAACCTATCTTTGGATGTAAACGGGACTGGCGTGGGTCATCGTATAACCATGATTAGCAATGTTGCAAGGTATCTTAGCATTCTTTTTTAGGGACTAAGATCATTTGAAAGGCAACTTAGATAGCATCATCGAGGGACTATGATCTTGTATTTGCTTGTTTTTGCTAAGATATCTTACTTGCGTAATATGGTAATTTTGTATAAGGAAACCAAGTGGAATAACCCTAGGGGTGCTTGTGTGCAAATGTATTGTTTTCATGCTTGATTTTGTCTTTGATTAGGGTTCTCTACTTGTTTGGTTTTAGTCTTTCCATACAAAAACTAATTACTAGTAATTGTATAAAGCGGTAAATTGCGGAAAAATAAATATCCTACGCTATTACAATAATTAGGGGGATAGGGTGTACAAAGTATAAATGGGGATTGCAAGTAAAATTAAAATCCTAAGTTACTATTACAACCATATTGAATGGATAAGAATGTGCAAGAAATGTAAAATGAACTTGTTTTATTTAAGTAAAGAAATATGTTTTATTTAAGAAAATATTTTGATCTTTTTATGTTAAAAGAAATAAAATAAGACATGTAAAAAATGTAAAATGTTTTTTGTGTTTTTGATTAGTGAAAATAGAAGTGATAGCAAAAATAATAAGGGAAAAAAAGAAAATAGAGTCAGTGCATTGCTGAACTAAAAGAGATCAGAAGTTCTGACTCTGGCGTGCTGCAAAAACAGAAATCATATTAGTAGAAATAGGTAAAGTCAGAAGTTCTGGATCCACTGGGAACAAAGAAGATTTCAGAAGTTCTGATACCACTGGCAGAACTTCGTCTCCCTCTCCATGCTAGTCAGAACATCTGTAACTTAGTCATTTCTCAACAAAACAAAAGATGTGCATATAACAGTTATGGCAGGTTTCATGATGTTTCAGAAACAAGAGATATCAGAACTATAAATCAGAAGCAAGCATGAATTTGCTAATCCTAATTCTGAGTCCTAATTTCTTCAAGAAGTTCTGGACTGAAACTCTCTCTACCTAGGCAGGAAAATACATGAAACCTCATAATATGTACATCATCAGAATCATGATGTTTACATTGTATTTTTGAACATGAAAATCTAACAATGCCTAAGTAATATGATGAGAGTCAGCAGAAACTTACCTTGTAGCTGGAAAATAATCTGTGAGCTGAAGTCTGGTTCTGAATGTTGGTGATGTTCTGAATAGCTTCTTCACGTGCTCAGCAGGCTGGAAGCTTACAACTTGGGCTACGAATGGTTAGAGAATTCTGGAATAGCCAAGGGGTAAAGTTCTGACTTCTTTGAGGTGGATGTGGATGGAGAGTGTGTTACAGTCTGAACACAGAAGTTAAGATAGCTTCTAATATGTGAATCAAAAACTGTATGGATGGCTTTGGTCAAGAAACACTTGAGAAAAAAATGGAGTTTGAATGCAAGAAATCCAAAGTTAACAGGTTTTGTATTTTGTGTTTGCAGTTTTGGACTCTTGGAATTTTAGCAGGGGTTTAAGGTTTTTTCTTTCTCAATTTTTCGACCCTTTTACAGTTGCCAAAAAAGTCCAATTTATAGGCAAAGGTTTAGTAGCTTGGAGAGGTCACGTGGCACAACCATCATATGCTAGGCGCTGACTTGTTCTTGAAGTAAGTTCAAATAAGTATGGTGGTTAGCAGTTTTAACAGCGCCTAAGCTGGATTTGTAAGCAGGAAATAAGGAAAGGTAACCTTAAAAGCAAAAGCAACGTATGGGCCTAACACACTTTTGTACAAAAGTTTTCTTTTCTAAGACAGTAAAGGTACTCCTATGCCACACATGGGGAAATCTTTTGGATAAAGACTCAAAAGTGGTTGTGAGCATTAAATGATGATGAGATTTATCAAACCATAAATCCTGCAATGTGAGATTTTGCATCATAGCTTAATTTTGGGTCAGAGGTTCAGCTTCAGCATAATTTAGAATAAACATCCAACTTCTAATCTTTGTATCTCCTTTCTCTAGCATGTTCTGAAGGAGTTCCCAGAATTTCCGGGAAGCTTGCAACACGCTTTGTAAACCTTCTTTGAATTTCTCTTGCAAACTCTGACTGAATGTTTGTGAAAACTGGCCCAGAAGTTGTAACCAAACTCTGTCTTGGAATTGTCCAGAATTTGTTGAGTGCTTCAGTTTCATGGACGTGTCTTTGAGGAGTCATAACTTGAAATCCCAACATTTCTGGGAGATGTTTTGTTCTGTAATGTCTTAGGTCTTATTGAGATCTAAAACTATTGTGTTAGAAGTTCTTCCATAATCAACTTGCATCATGGTGATAATTTGATCAAAAATTCTGAGCTCATCATATTTCCTAAACACTTCGAAAATTTTCTAAGTATTTGGAATTTTGACTTTTCCAAAGCAAATTTGACTTTTGATTTTCTTAATGAAACAAACTTCATATTTTAACATGTCTTGATGAAATATGATTCTTGAAACTTGATTTTGATCTAAAAGTCAAAGTTTGACTTTTTAGTGTGCAAATGACCATTTTGCCCTTGTGGATGACTTTCTTAGAAAATTTGTAATTCAAGGCTTGAAATTGGATGGGAACAAACCTGAGGGTTCAGGGTGATCCTTTGAGAAATGAGAGGCCAAATTTTGGGGTACAACAGTGTGTACGGAAAGACATGAAATCAACAAATAGATTACCCTAATCAAGACTAAATGCATGTAAATCAAACACACTTGCACATTAGCACCCTTATGGTAGTCCCACTTTGTTGCATTTCGGAAAAAATAGTCATGTCCCTCGAACATGGGCGTTTTATCCAAGACCCTCGATAAAAGACCGTAGTCCCTCGATGACCCTCAATGTTGCCTTCGGTAAATGATCTAGTCCCTAAAACGACATTGGTAAAATGTCCCATAAGTTACCTTCTATGACTATACAAATGTCTTGTGCCCATCCCTTCACATCTAACGATGGGTTTTCTTACCAAAACCATGGTAATATAACATCTAAAGGAGGAGGAAAAGAACGTTTAAGACCTTTTGAGTAGGTAGGTTGCTCTTAGTTGCTCGCTTGCTTACAACAAAATCATTTTATACACCAACACTTTCATTTTGAAACATTTTCAAAAGACAAACACTTTGTACGTGTTCTTATAGAAACGAGAACCATTACAAAGACACCTTTTCAAAATTGCTTTCAAAAACACATTCCACAAACACTTCTTTGAACTATTTTTCAAATAACACCTTGTACGCGTTCTTATAGAAACGAGAACCATTACAAAGACGTTTTCAAAATACTTTCAAAACCCACACCACAAGCACATTTTCAAACAAAAGCAAGTGATCTAGTAAGCAACTAAGAGCCCGTAGATAACTACGGATGAAAGGGGTGCTAACACCTTCCCTTTTCATAACTTACCCCTCGAACTCAAGAAATAATCTCGAAAGGTCTTTCCTGTTCTTTTCAACCTTTCCTTTTGGATAAAAGAAAAGTCGGTGGCGACTCTTGCTATCCGTGACAATTGCGATAAAATGAAAAACACCCAAGTTAGTTCTCCCACCGAGTTACAGTTTGGTTATGTAATTTCTTTTAAAACAATAACTTTAAACCTTGTGTCTTTCCCGGGGCATAATGGTTCATTTGTTAAGGGTTGTCATTTCATATGTCATATATTCATTTAATGAAAACATTGGACATGTTACATTTAAATTTTGCGCTCTCTATTTTTTTTACTTCATTGCACTTTCAAATAGCTATGTGTTCTTACACACACCCATACACTACATTGTAGATTCACATCCATTCCGGATCTTGTTGATAACGATCCTACTATTGTCGCTTATGAATTTGAAAATCCGATCTACCAAGCCGAGGACGAAGGTGAGGAAGATTTTGAAATACTTGGAGAACTTGCCAGACTCTTAATACAAGAATAAAAGGTTATCCACCCACATGAAGATCCAGTCAAAGTTGTAAAATTGGGCATCGTGACAGACAAAAAAGAGGTCAAGATTGGCACCAACTTAGACGGTAGTGTCAAGAACAGATTGATTCAGATGTTGCACGACCATGTTGAGATATTTGTTTGGCCATACGAGGACATGCCAAGGCTAGATTTTGATATTGTGGTTCACCGTCTGCCGATGAAAGAAGGTTGTTTTCCAATTAAACAGAAGGTTTGTTGCATGCGTCCCGAGATGTTAGAGAAAATCAAGGCCGAGGTCATGAAGCAATTCAACGCAGGTTTCTTAGCAGTGACGTCATATCCTTAATGGATTACAAATGTTGTTCTGGTACCAAATAAAGATGGCATGGTGCGTATGCGTGTAGATTACAGGGACCTGAACGAGGCGAGCCCCAAAGATGACTTCCCGCTTCCACATATTGGTGTCTTGGTCGACAACACCGCTTAGCACAAGGTATTCTCCTTCATGGATGGTTTTTCGGGTTATAATCAGATCAAGATGGCGTCTGAAGACATGGAGAAAACTACCTTCGTCACACAGTGGGACACTTTCTATTACAAGGTCATGCCTTTTTGGTTGAAGAAAGTCGGGGCAACTTATCAGTGTGCCATGGTAGCTTTATTTCACGACATGATTTATAATGAGATAGAAGTCTACGTTGATGACATGATAGCAAGGTCATAGACTGAAGAAGAACATCTTGATCATATGCATAAGTTATTTGAAAGGATGAAGAAGTACAAACTAAGGCTAAATTCGAACAAATGCACCTTTGAAGTGAGATTCGGTAAACTTATGGGTTTCGTCATCAGCGGTAAAGGTATTGAAGTTGATCCCGCAAAGGTTAAAGTTATTCAAGAAATGTTGGCTCCCCGCACCGAGAAGGAAGTCAGGGGTTTCTTAGGACGACTGAATTACATTGCCCAATTCATTTCTCATTTGACTACTACCTGTGAGCCAATCTTCAAGCTGCTGAAGAAAGATCAAGTAGTAAAGTGGAACGACGACTATCAAATAGCCTTTGATAAAATCAAGGAGTACTTACAAGAACCTCCAATTCTGATGCCACCAGTTGAAGGAAGACCTTTAATCATGTACCTAACAGTGCTAGAGAATAAAATAGGGTGTGTACTGGGGCAGCATGACAAGTCTGGTCGAAAAGAGCATGCAAAGTACTACCTTAGCAAAAACTTTACCGACTGTGAAACAAGATATTCATTGCTCGAGAAAACTTGTTGCACTTTGGCATGGGCTGCTCGCCGACTTAGATAGTATATGTTGACTCATACTACTCTATTAATCTCTAAAATGGATCCCATCAAATACATATTTGAGAAGCCAACCCTCTCCGGAAGAATAGCCCGATGGAAAATGGTCTTGTCAGAATACGACATTCCGCACACCACTCAAAAAGAAATCAAAGGAAGTGTATTGGCAGATCATTTGGCATATAAAGCTGTAGACGACTATCAGTCTATGAATTTCAAATTCTCGGACGAGAATATTATGCTAGTTATGGATTGTGAAAATCCTAGACCCTATAAAGGACCTGAGCTATGATCCCGATGGATTATGGTTTTTGATGGAGCTTCTAATGCCCTTGGCAACGAGATTGGTACTGTAATTATCTCTCCCCAAGGTTATCATATGCCCTTCACTGCCAGACTTTGATTTGACTGCACCAATAATATGGCTAAATATGAAGTACGCATCATGGGTATTAAAGCTGCTATTGACATGAGAATCAAATTCCTGGGCGTATATGGGGATTCAGCCTTGGTAATTAGTCAGGTCAAGGGAGAATGAGATACAAAGCATATGAAACTTATCCATTACTGAGAGCATGTGCTAACCTTGATTCTGTACTTCGAAGAGATTACCTTTGAGCATATCCCAAGAGAAGAGAATCAGTTGCTGGATGAATTAGCTACCATATCATCCATGTTCAAGGTCAGATGGGACAATGAGGCTCCCAGAATTACCATTGAAACATTTGACGAACCGGCAGACTACTACAAAATTGATATTGATTGAGTAGAAGAAAAACCTTGGTTTTATAAAGTGAAAAGGTATCTTGAAACCCAAGAATACCCTGAAGGGGCATCAATCAATGACAAGAAATTCCTACAGAGGTTCTCGACTAAGTTCTTCTTGAGTGTTGTACCCCAAAATTTTCCCTCTCATTTCTCAAAGGATCAACCTGGACCCTCAGGTTTGCTTTCATCCAATTTCAAGCCTTGAATTACAAATTTTCAAAGAAAGTCATTCACAAGGGCAAAATGGTCATTTGCACACTAAAAAAGTCAAACTTTGACTTTTGGATCAAATCAAGCTTCAAGAATCATATTTCATCAAGACACGTTGAAATATGAAGTTTGTTTCATCAAGAAATTCAAAAAGGTCAAAATTCTAAATACTTAGAATTTTTCTAAGTGTTTAAGGAATATGCCAAGCTCAGAACTTCTAATCATATTTTCACCATGATGCAAGCTGATTCTGGCAGAACTTATCATACAATAGTTACGGATTTCAATGAGATCTAAAACATTGCAGAATAGAACTTCTCCTAGAAATGCTGGGATTTCAAGTTATAACTCCTCAAAGACACGTCCACGAAAAACACTCAGCAAATTTTGGGCACTGTCAAAACAGATTTTGGTCAGAACTTCTGGGCTAGTTTTCATGAAGGTTTAGTCAGAGTTTGCAAGGTTAATTCAAAGAAGGTTACAAAGCATGCTACAAGCGACCTAGAAATTCTGATAGCTCCTTCAGAAGATGCTGAAGCAAAGGGATTCAAGGATCAAAAGTTGGATGTCTATTCTAAGTCACGCTGAAGCTGAACTTCTGATCCAGAACTAAGCAATGATGCAGAATATCACATTGCAGGATTTCTGGGTTGATCAATTTCATCATCATTTAATGCTCACAACTACTTTTGAGTCTTTATCCAAATGATTTCCCCACGTGTGGCATCGAAATACCTTTACTGTCTTGGAAAAGCAAACTCTTGTACAAGAAGTGTGCTAGGCCCATGCGTTGCTTTTGCTTTTGAGTTTACTTTTCCTTAATTCCTGCTTAAAAAATACAGTTTAGGCGCTGCTAAAACGGTTGACCACCCTACCTATTTGAAATTGCTTCAAGAGCAAGTCAGCACCCTGTTGCACCCCAAAATTTGCCCTCATAATTTCTTTTATTTGGATTAGACCTCCGCATTCATTCGTATATATTTCATTAGGTCACTAACATAGCATGCACTGCACTCAATAAAGCGCTTGAGGTTCAAAGTTCAGTGGTTATGTGATATTAGGTTTTCGCAGTGGTTAAGGCGTTTGTGTCCAATAAAGGCTAATTTCTTATTCAGGCAGCGAGCAGTGGAATTAGGGTTGTGACTTGGGTCGTTGAGAATTTCTTTCTTCATCAAGCCGCGAGGCTATCAGGGTTTATTTCCCTATATGTGATCAAAGTCAGGTTTTCGGCAATTGTGTTCCAATCGGGTTTTTTTTGTTTGTCAAAGATCATGAGATTAGTTTTTTTTATCAAGGGACTTTCTCAGAAGGCCTTATATGCTGCATCAGGAATTATCATCTTCAAGGGAATTTCTTAAGGATTTTTGCCTTACGTTTTCAAGTAGACATGTTTGTGACTTGAATTACAAAAGTTGAAGCACAATATAAGATATGATGCGGGAGAGTGCTAATTGAGTTAAACGAATGTGAATAAAGGCTTTGATTTTGGGAAAATTCAATATGGAGAGGTTGTTTTCTTGACTGAGTTCATGCATGAATATTATTGATTCGATTGAATGTTATGTCATATCTTGAGTTCAGGACTGGTTCACTGAATATGCAAGTTGGTTGGAATTCGTTCACTGAGTCATGAAGTGAAGTGCTTAGAGGATAATCAAATGGTATTAAAGAAATCTAAGCATTGGTTTGTTTTCAAGAATTTGATTCAAGCGAGTTTGGAGACCTTAATCATAAGGGTTTCTTGGAATGCAAAAGATAAGATACAAATGGCAAGACATAGTCATTCATTATAATTCCATTCAAGTGACTATTTTGGTTCAAGTTGTCACTTTCAGTATCATCCAAATACCGTTCAAAATCAATCCAAATACATTTCAAACCTTCATTTACGTCATTCAAATTCAACATCTCAGTATTCATCGTTCAATGTCCACTCGAAAATTCATGCTCGTTCAACCATTGTTTCTAGGAATCATGCAAATGTTTCCAAGCGATTCATTTTGAATTTACAAATTCATATTACATTCCAAAGAAACTACAAAAAATTGTAAGTTACACAAATCTACACTAAATCTATCCTGCCTAAACATTAGCTCCATTATTTTCCATGTTATGACTTCATGATGCCATTTTTGCAACCTCCAAACTCTTTGTCAAACTTTGATTCAACCACACACAAAATTGCTTTTGCGGTAGGTTTCATGTCCCGGCTCCAAGTTTTCCAACCCTGCACTTTACAAAACATAAACAGTCCATAAGTTCAATCAGAAAAATAGTTTAGCAACTTACGAACAAAACCAGGTCAGAAAAGAAGAATCGCGAAGATGCCATCTACACTATGCTAAAACAGTTTCCGTGATAAATCCTATTTCAAATTTACAGTTAGCATAAAATATGAATAGTCAGCCGTGCATGTTTAGAATTTAGCAGTTCATGACCATTCAAAACCAGGCTATATACCATAACAGAACCACCCTGCTTCCAAACCTTGTACCAGACCATAACTACCATGCATTAACAAACTCAGCTCATTCCTAACTCCTCTAAATTCAAAACAGCATTGCTAACAGGATTTATGCTAAGCCTAACTTCAAACTAATACAAACTAATCCTAACTAATTCCCTAACTAAACTCCTAACTATTCATAACTGAATTAAAAGATAGGTAGCTAAACTTTATCAAATCCATCTCACCCATTCCTTTTATAACAATCTGCTGTGACGGCATGCTTCGGTCGAAATAAAAGTTGCAAAGCCAAAATCAAAACAGTTTGTATGACCTGTACATTAACATAAAGAACAGATGTAATTAGCCTTTAACCAAAACAAGTTCAACACCAAAACAACCCTTCATCTAACTATGACCCAAACCGTTCAAGCTACCGATGAACCCTGCGCATGAAAACCTAAAATCAGTTAAGCAAGTTAATGGTTGCAGTCCAGCATTCGACAAAAAAATAAGAAGTCAAGTCTTAGCTGAATTTGGTTTCAGCATAACAGAAAATCAGCAACTTCCAATAGAAGTCATAACAGCTCGACTTTCATTCAAATCTCAACCATTCATTTTTCCTAACTAATTTTCAGATTAACCATTCAAATCAAAATAGATCCCTAATTAATTTTCTAACCAACTAACATTTTTCTTAACAGTTTCAACAATCTCTAACAGAAATTCTAAACAGAATCCCAATTTCTCTAACTGTTTCCTAACTTCTCTAACCGCTCATAACATAATTCCAAATGCATCGTAACAAAAATAACCTATAACTATCTAACAGAATTCTCTAACTGTTTCAAAAACAAACTAACAGCCTTGTAACTACCCTTAACCCCTTTCACAACTCCCAAAACAGAATTCAACTAACTTCACATCTTATCCTAACAGAACCAAACAGAAAACTAAATTAGCCCAACTACCCAACCATCTATAACAATCTCCTAACCGACTAGTAGCCAGCGATAACAGAAACTAACAATCTTCACAGATTCACAACAGAAGAGATAACAGATAACAGAAAGAAAAAACTCACCTTCAGATTCATTCTTCATCCGCTAGAGAATCACATCACCAACTAAAAACAACTCTCAGAACTCTCTCTCCGAAAAAACCAACCACATTTTTCAACATCTTCAATCTTCATCTATGTAACCTTCACGCGGAGCCTTCAATCTTTTTCCTTATGCGCCTTGTTTCTAACATCATCATTCTGCCATTCTTTATCTCTAACTATCATCAAACACCAACGCTTCTTCATCAATCTATAAAGAACATATCAACAACAACAACCTTCAGTATTGTAGCCTTAAACGTAGTCAACATCTAACGCGACATACACGCGGAAAGAAGAAGAAGAAGAAGAAGGGATTGGAAATGAGAATTCAAGAGTGTTGAATACCTGAACAAGAGTTTGAAGATTGGTAGAAGATGAGGAATAGGAGTGAAGCCCCCAGGAATCGCGCGCTGAAACTTCTTCTCTGCCGTTTAAATGCGTCTAGAAGCTCCTAGGGTTTCTACTGTTGATTAAGATTTCAGAAGAACAGGGAAATTAATGAAAACCAAAGGCGGATGTGGAAGCTTGGCATCTAGACGAAGAGGGAATAGGGATGATTTCAAAGAACGGAAGCTTCGCCGTTCTAGGCGCGACATTATGCTTCCGACGGCGTTTTTTTTCCCTTCAATCGTAGAAGAGGCTAAGTCACAAAACTTAATCCTTTTCTAACTTTGATATTTACTGTTATTTTATTTTTTTCCTATTTTATTTTTATACATTGTATTTTGTGAGTAATTTAATAATGAAAATAAAATCTGAAATATTATGATGTGGTGTTGGTAGTGGACTGGATCAGATGACCCAATAGCAGTATTTTTGGAAGCTTGGATTGAAATTGAACAAAAATGGCTAATGGACTCATTCAGATTGGGCTTAGCATCAATTCAGTTGCTTGCAATATTACCCCGGGATGTAACTATGCACCCCCAATGTTTTGGAATTTGATTTCTACATCAATTTTCTTTCCATATTGTTGTTGATAAAAAAATGATACAAAAATAGTAGAATATTTTAGGAAATATATTTAGATTCTCTTTAGAATTTTATTAGAATATTCTATTATATTTATGCTTGGGAATCGTTTTTGTTGCCATTTTTAGCTAGGATTTTATGATAGGATATTGATGTAACTTTCGCGACGGGGAATGCTTGGAGATTAATTTTTTTGATCACTCGCGCAGAGCAGCTTTTAGTAGAGTTTTCTTATTGCTCGCATGGTTTTGAAGAGGCAACGGACCTTCTCCATTCGGTATCATTGCAAATCTCATTTTATTCCTCATTTTCGCTCTTCATTGCTTTCTAGATACCATGAGAAGTAGGAAATAAAGAGCGTGCGCTCGAAGTCGCTGTTTAAAGACCTGTAGCAGGCATTACGCACTTCATTTGCTATATGTGTTGTGCTTGTTTCTTTGGTTGATTGATCGATGAGTCACTCAATTTAGAAATTGAGACCACGACTTCGCTCTCATTGCATGTTCCCTATAGGATAGTTTTGTTAGACTTTATTTGGCATGCTAGCTTAGATAAGATCTCTTTAGGTGTACTCTCTCGATTTTACTGGCTTGCTTGCATTATCCTTGTACATACCATGTTCCTTTAGGATGCGCTTGCTCCGTTCGGATGCAAGTTAGACCTTAAGTTGCAAACCATGCATGCTAACGTTAGGTAGATATTTCCCTTCCATTCATCTTGAACTTAGGGCCACCATTGTATGATAACATTAGATTTAGAAATAGGCTAGTCCCCCTTTGACTTTTCTTTCCCCTTTTTGCATATACATTAAAACAAAAACTTCTTTTTCTTACAAACTTCAAAATACTTTAAAAAAAATTTACTGACGAGAATCATATCTTTGTTAAGTATGAGAGATGATAAGCGGGTTTCTTCTCGACCTTATTGTTCTCTTATTCTAAGCTTTGGTGTGGTTCAAGTCTCAAATACTTATTTCATGAATAAGTAGAGAAATGGCTAAAATCTCTCTCTTGAGATTAACTAGCTGTTACCTACCAGCAAAAATACCAACAAATACAAACTCTTTTTGCCTTTGGGATTTTGTTTCAAACTCTTTTCAAAAGAGCATGTTAATTCACTTCTGTGCTAACGCATAAGTCTCCAAAGGTCGAGTTGCGGCAGAAGGTGAAATTAATATTGTTCATTAAAAACACAAACCAATTCAAACCTTTTTGTGCGCCCAAGCACCTTTTCTCCAAACTTTTTCAAAAGAACATGTTAATTCACTTTTGTGCTGACGCGTAAGTCTCCAAAGGTCGAGTTGCGGCAGAAGGCGAAATTAATATTGTTCATTAAAAAATACAAACCAACAAAAACATGTGAGCCTGTTATACCCCAAAATTTTCCCTCTCATTTTTCAAGGAATCACCCTGGATTCTCAAATTTTCTCCCATATAATTCCAAGCTTTGAATTATCATTTCTTGCCAAGCAAACCATTCACAAGGGCAAAACGGTCATTTGCGTGCTAGAAGTCTAACTCTAACTTTTGGACCAAAATCAAGTTTCAAGAATCATATTTCATCAAGACATGTTGGAATATGAAATTTGTATCATCAAAAAGTTCAAAAGTCACATTTACCGTGGAAAAGCCAAATTTCTAAATACTTGGGATTTTTCTAAATATTTAAGAAAAATGACACTTCAGAACTTCTGAACTAGCCTCCAGGCAAGAGCAGTCAGAAGTTGTAAACATGGTTCAGCATATAATCTTTAGTCAGAACATGGCTCTTCAACATTTATGCAAATTCAGTCAGAGTTTGTTAGGATAATGCAAAGAAGGTAATAAAGCTTAATATGAAGTCTGAAAAATCCTTCAAAACATGCTAGAGCCAGAAGGTAAGAGGATCAGAAGATTGGATGCTACGCTGAAGCAGAACATCTAATCCAGAGCTTTCAAAGATAAATCAAATAAGGTTACTGAAAGCCTGGGGAATCCTTCCGAGCATGCTGAGGCAACAAGGTACAATGATCAGAAGTTGGATGTTTTTCCTAGATAGAACTTCTGATCCAGAATTAAGCAATGATGCAAAATCTCAAATTGCAGGATTTCTGATTTTGACAGATCTCATCATCATTTAATGCTCATTAATGCTCACAACCACTTTTGAGTCTTTGTCCAAAGGACCTCTCCACGCGTGGCATAGAAATACCCTTGTTATCCTTAAAAGAAAACTTTTACACAGAAGTATGGGAGGGTCCATGCCTTACTTTTTGCTTGTGGGTTTACTTTTCCTTAATCCCTGATTTCTAATCCAGTCTAGGCTAAAAAACTGTAAACTATCACACCCTTTTTTGAACTTGCTTCAAGAACAAGTCAGCATCTAGCGTATGATGTTTGCGCTACTTGACCTCTTCAAAATTACAAAATCTTTGCCTATAAATAGAACACCTTTGGCCATTGAAAAGAGGTCGAAAATTTGAGAAAGAAAAGCCTTGAACCCCTGCCAAAATCCCAAGAACTCCAAGAACTATAAACACAATACACAAAACCTATTAACTGTTGGTTCTTTGCATTCAAACTCCACTTGTTCTCAAATATTTCTTGACTAAAGCCATCCACACAGTTTCTGATCCACACATTAGAAACTGTCATAACTCCTGTATTCATACTACTGCACACTCTGTATCCATCCACTCAAGGAAATCAGAACATCACCTCCTTGCCATCCCCAGAAGTTGAAAACTTCTAGCTTACTGAGTACGTAAAGAAGCTGGTCAGAACATCATCAGAGTTAAGGTTAACCCCGGTTCACAGAACTTCTTCCAGCTGCAAGGTAAATTTCTGCTGACCTTCACCACATTACTTAAGCATCACCAGATTTACATGCTCAAAAATACAATGTAGATATCATGTTTCTGATGTTGAACATATTCTGAGACTTCTTGAAGAAATTAGAACTTAGAGTTAGGATTAGCAAAGACATACTTGCCTCTGATTCATAGTTCTGATATTTCTTACTTCTGAAACACTATGACATCTGTTGTAACTGTTCTATGCATGTCTTCTGTTTTGTGGAGAAATAACCAAATTACAGATGTTCTGACTAGCATAGAGGGAGAGACCAAGTTTTGTCATTGGTGCCAGCATTTCTGAAGTCTGTTTAGTTGTCAGTGGTATCAGAACTTCTGAAAACTACTGTGTTCCAAGTGGGTTCAGAACTTCTGACCTTATACATTTTCACTAACAGGTTTCTGTTTTGCAGCGTGCCAGGGTCAGAACCTCTGACTTCATTTTTATCAGCAACACGCTGATTCTTTTTTTATTTATTTTTATTTTCCTTTTCATCTTTTTTTATTATTAACATAAAAAACATAAAAATATTTTCTTTTATTTTATTTCCTTAAGACAAAAACATTTTGTAAACAAGTCCATTTTACATTTCTTATACATTATTTCAATATGGTTGTAATAGTAACTTAGGACTTATTTCTACTTGCAAACCCTATTCGTACATATGTACCCCCATCCCCTAAATATTGTAATAGCGTAGAATTTCATTTTTACGCAATTTACTGTTTTCCTTATACTGTATAGTAATTAGGCGTGTATGACAAGATAAGAATCAACAAATAGAAAAACCCTAAATCCAAGACAAAATCAAAGCATGAAAATAGCACACTTTGCACACAAGCATCCTTAGGGTTTCTCCACTTGGTTGCCTTATACAAAAATAGCCATATTACACATGTGAAGTATCTTGGCAAAACAAACAAGTATAAGATCATAGTCCCTTGATAACGCTATTCAAAGTTGCCTTACAAAATGATTTTGGTCCCTCAAAATGCTAAGATACTTTGCAACATTGCAAATCATGACTATACGATGACCCACGCTCGTCCCGTTTACATCCAAATATAGGGTTGCTTACCAAATCAATGGTAAGACAACAATGTCAAAGGAATAGAAAATGCATAAGAAAGACATTTGAGTAGGTAGATTGCTTCTAGTTACTTGCTCTATCTTCAAACAACTATCCTTGCTATTTTCCAAAACAAACACACACATTTCAAAAACATCTTACAAACATTGAAAACATTTTCAAAAAGACAAACATCTTTGTATACATTCTTACGAACGAGAATCATTACAAAGGTTGCCTAAACGATGGCCTCTTTTACAAAATACTTCCAAAAACCACACAAAGCATAATTTCAAAACAAAAAGCAAGTGATCTAGCAAGTAACTAAGAGCCCATGGAAAACCATGGATGAAAAGGGTGCTAACACCTTCCCTTTTCATAGTCTACCCCCCGAACTCAAGAAAACATCTCGAAAGGTCTTTCCTGTGCTTTTTTCACCTTTCCTTTTTGGATAAAAGAAAAGTCGGTGGCGACTCTTGCTAAACCGCAACATTTGCGATAAAACGCAAAACCCTCAAGTCAGTTCTCCCACCGTATCACAGAACTGGCGACTCTGTTGGGGATCTACAATAAAAGTGGGGTTACCTTAGGGCTAGATCACATTTATTTGCTTACATTATTTGACTTGTTTGCTTTACATTATGGTTCTTTGTTTGGGTTTGAATCCTCCACCCGGATTTGGGAAAAATTATAGGTAAATAGCAATACGTTGTGGAAATTGTGCGGGGTATACCGACATGGTCTAAGCAATAGCTATGTTAGTGTGACATATTTGTGGGTACCGGTAGCCTTTGAGTCAATCAAAGAGAATACGGGGCCGCTGAGTGATGTCATGAAGCACTAATGAACTTCTAGAACCCTTTACTTGACCAACTTGGCCTTTAGGATGTAGTGAGATGACCGGCTTTGGTGCAGTCTGAAGTTGGTAGATACTCGATACTACACTTATTGAGGGTTGGTTTCTTGGGATATTTCAGTCGCCATTAAAGAGGCTTGAGCTGAAATAATGACCAAGGAAACAATCTGGTGATATTGAGCTCCTTAGAACCCGGTTACTATTATTAGGACAGGTTTAAGCCAACTAAACTCCAAGAGGGTACTTACCTATAAAACCCAATGCAATCCTAAACTAAGAACTTGTTTGTTTTTCTTGTATATGCATACTTGTACATAACATAATGGACATCATGAGCATCATATGCATCCACTAACCATTTCAAGGATTTTGGAGATTCATCTTTGTTCTTGTTTTGTAGGATATGGATTCACTTCGCAGGAAAACTATCCAAGTCAACCTTGTAGAATTCCTCCACGAATCAAGGAGCTAGCTTCAAGGATCCCAGAAAACTCTCCATTCACCGAGAGGCATGGTCGTCTACTCAACTTGGTAACCTCCAACACAGATGAGGATACGATGAAGGTGCTTTTCCAGTTCTTTGATCCTTTGTACCATTGCTTCACATTTCCCGACTATCATCTTGTGCCTACTTTGGGATCATTCTCTCAACTCTTGAGGATTCCCATTCTCAATTAAGTACCTTTCAACGGTACAGAAAGATACCCAAAGCTAGAAGAGATTGCTCAAGTTCTGCACTTGCACTCATCTGATGTCACAACTCATTGGGAAACTAGAAGTGGTGTCAAAGGCTTCTTAGCAAAGTACCTGTTTGAGAAAGCCCAAAACTGTTGGAATTCCTTGGACTTGCAAGCCTTTAAGCAAATTGTGGCTCTCCTCATCTATGGGATGGTTTTGTTTCCAAATCCTGACCAACTCATAGATGTCAACACCGTCAAAATCTTCATATCACGCAACCCCGTGCCTACATTGCTAGGGGATATCCTACACTCTTTTCACACTCCCACAATGAGGAAAAGAGGTGTCCTTATGTGTTGCACTCCTCTCCTGGCAAGATGGTTTATTTCTCATCTTCCCCAATCAGTCTTAAAGAATGAGCAAGGATTAAGGTGGTCACAAAGGTTAATGACGCTCAAACATTTAGATATCCATTGGTGCTCTCGATCCAAAGAGAATGTTATCATTGTTGACCGTTGTGGGGAATTCCCTAATGTCCCTCTACTTGGCATTAGGGGAGGAATCACCTACAACCCGTGCTTAGCTCTAAGACAGTTTGGTTATGCCCGAAGGGATGGCCCACATGAGATGTTGATTTAAGGCTTGGTATTCGACTACGACAACAACGATCAAGGTCTTCGCCAGAGATTCATCCGAGCTTGGAGGATGCTAAACAAGGTGGATAGCAAGACTTTGGGACACAAGAATTCCATCCCTCTTGAGCCTTACCTCAAGTGGGTACGAACCCGCCTCAAAGTCTTATGATGCCTTATCCTTCAATTCTCTCGGTGATCATTGAGCCTGTTAAGGAAGGAAAAGTTCCATACACTATCCTACATCCTGACATACCCACATCTCTTGAAGATCTACAAAGGGATTGGATACAGCTCAAAGGAGAGTGAGATACTTTCGAAGCCCAATTCTACACAAGCGAGAAGAAGGTTTTGGAACTCACTAGGCTACTTCATGAGGAGCAGACTCTAAATGCCTACATAGCACCAAAGAGGATGCGCACTACTTTTTTATCTTAGAGTGTTGTATTATTTTTCCCATGGGGCATTGATGTACTCAAACTCTATCTTATTAATATAATGTGTGTTCCTTTTTTTCTAAAACGAACTTGAATCTTTAAAAATCCTTGAAAACATTACATATCATTCATCATAACATAAACAAGTCTTTTACAATGAGTTTCCTCATCTCTCTACTGTTTATTTCAGTAAGATGGATCTTGAACAGACAGTCAAAGATGTCCCAATTCAGAACACGCAATTTCAACAGTTACTCATGGACCTAGCCAAGGGGCAATATGAGTTGAAGACTCTGTTAGCTGAAGAAAGAAAGAAGAAAACAAAGAAAGCCACTGGGGTTTTGAACATGGGGAGAAGGTTTCAGGGATAGACTAGAAGAACCTTGAATTTTGAAACCACTTCTGGGGAAGGAGAAGGAAAAGGAAAAGAAACAGCGGTTCCGCCAGAATCTGAAGAGGAGGAAGAAGAAGAAGACTACTCTGAGGAACAGTATCCTCCAGCAGATGATAAGTACAGACATCTTGAAGAGCATATAAGCGCTATGGAAATAAATAAGGTGCCAGGTCTAGACTTTGAAGAATTGGGACTAGTGTCGGGAATTGTGATCCCACCAAAGTTCAAAGTGTCGTTGTTTGCAAAATATGATGGGGTGTCATGTCCTAAGATGCACCTCCGATCATATGTGAGAAAGATTTAGCTGCACCCTGCCGATAAGGACTTGTGGGTACATTTTTTCCAAGATAGCCTATCTGGAACACAACTCGATTGGTTTTACCAATTAGAAAGGGCCAACATCCACAACTGGGAAGATCTTGCCGCAGCTTTCTATAAGCAATACCAGTATAATGTTGATTTGGCGCCTACCCGTACTCAACTTCAGAGTATGGCTATGGCTTCAAATGAGGGTTTCAAGGATTACGCGCAGAAATGGAGAGATCTGGCTGGGAGAGTATAACCCCCTCTATCTGAAAGGGAGTTGGTGGACATGTTCTTAGGCACTCTATCGGGCCCTTTCTTCAACCATCTGATTGGAAGCTCATCCGTAGGATTTACTGAGTTAATACTAACCGGGGAGAGGGTGGAAGCTGGCATAAAAAGTGGAAAGATTCAGAAGGATTCATCTGCCTCTACAACTGTGAGAAATCCTTTCATTGGGAAGAAGGAGGTATTTGTTGTCTATCCACAAAGGAACCAAGGGAGAGCTGAACTCCGACCAATGGTAGGAGCTGTTATGATCCCAAAGCCTACATCTGATCAACCAAGAAGTAATCAACCGAGGGTGGAAAGGCCAGTCCGGCAATTCACCAGAATCAATATGACTCTAGCCCAGGTTTTACCACATCTTCTGAAATCTAATTTGACAACTCTGAAGGAAGCTCCAAAGAATCCCAACACAGCATCCCCTCATTATCACCCAAATGCCAGATGCGCATATCATTCCGAAAGTCCGGGTCATGACACTAACAACTGTTGGGCCCTGAAAAACAAAATTTAAGACCTTGTAGATGTAAAAGAGATTGAGTTTGATGCACCCGAGAAGCCAAACGTTATTTATGCTCCTATTCCTAGGCATGGTCACAACACCAATGCAATTGAAGAGGATTTGTTTGCTACTACAGTTGATGAACTCTTGACTCCACTCCCAATCATTAAGATAAACTTGTTGAAATCCGGTGTGTTCCCGGGTTGGAATGAAGACTGCCATCTTTGCTTATCCTCACCAACTGTTTGCCCTTTGTTGAAGACAGGCATTCAACGCTTGATAGACAACCAAGAGATTCTGTTTGAAAGTACTCATGTTTCACCTGTTCCTGTTGAAGACATTTCAATCATAACCATATCTGCCAATTCTTCCAGGGTCCCCAAAAGACCCGTTAGGATTACATCGGTTCCAAAAACTACTCCTCTTATAATCACAATGCTCGGGCCGGTCCCGTATGAATCAGACAAAACAGTGTCGTGGAATTACGGTGGAGACGTCTACTACCATGGTATCAAACAAGATGGGCTGGCCGCCGAAGAGATGAGCTCCGAAGAAGAATACTCCGACATTAGCAACATCGCTGGAACCAGTAAGATTACCCGTAGCGGTAGAATCTTCTCTCCATAAATTGCCCCTCCAAAGGCAGTTTTTGGACCCGTGGCTGTTCCAAAGGTTACCTCCATACCAATAATCATATCTGCAAGTGCACCTATTGACAAAGACGACACAACCCCTGCTGTTATCCCTACCAACACTCCTACTGCTGAAACTCGAGGAAAAAATATTCAAGAAGATCCTGTCCGGACGAAGGCTCAACCGTTGACTATCCCCGAAACCTCCAAGAAGGAAATGGAGGAGATCCTGAGAATAATAAAGAAGAGCAACTACAACATAGTTGAACAGTTGGGGAAAACTCCCTCCAAAATCTCCATGCTGGAATTGGTGTTGTGTTCCGAAGCACATGCGAAAACCCTGGTGAAATTCCTAAAGACAGCCCATGTGCCTCAAGAGACATCAGCTGACCAATTTCAAGATTGCATGGCCAGCTTGACGACAGATAACGGCCTAGGCTTCTCGGATGCTGATCTGACACCAAGGGGAAGAAAGCACAACGAGGCATTGCATGTCTTAGTGGAATATAGAGGAACAATTCTGGCCCATGTCTTGGTGGACAGCAACTCATCTTTAAATGTTTTACCGAAGAAAGCTCTCAACAGACTAGATTGCGAATGACTGACGTTGAAACCCAGTAACATAGTCGTGAGGGAATTTGATGGCTCAAAGAGGATGGTGCACGGGGAGGTGGATATCCCCATAAAGGTTGGGACTCAAACTTTCAACTCAACCTTCTATGTAATGGACATCTGCCCCTCTTACTCCTGTCTACTAGGACGGCCGTGGATCCATAACGCCGGTGCTGTCACCTCTACACTACACCAGATGCTGAAATATCTAGTCCATGGAAAGATTATCACTATCCACGGAGAGGAAGAGTATATGATTAGCCACCTCAATTCCTTTCGGTATGTGGAATTGGACGGCGAGTTCATTGAAACCCCTTTTCAACATTTCGAAGAGGTTCCCCAAGAGGTAGCAGTGACCAAGACTGCGACCTAGATTCCCAAGATCACAAGACCTCCACTCCGGATGTCATCTCTAAAGGAGCCAAGGAAGTAGTAGAGGAGGGTGGATGCACTATCTGGGGGAAACTTCCAGATATTCCGTATAAATCTGACAAGTTTGGCTTAGGGTTTACTTCAAGTGCTCAGAAGGTTGTGCATCGTTCCCGTGCTGGAGGGCCACCCTTGAGGATTAGCAACCGAGAGGTAAATGCAGTGGAAGATGGTGAAGAGGATTGCAACTGGGAGGATTGGATATTTCCTACTTTCAACGGAGGACTTCGCAATTGGGAAACCAGAGTCTTTGTCCCAATAACTTTCACCCCTCAGTAATTTATCTTTACATTTCTGTTGGACTTGTAATATTCACAAACAATTCGCACATTTAAAACCTTGTGTCTTGCCCGAGGCACAATGGTCCATTTGTAAGGGTTTTTATTTCATCTTCATATGACATTCAATGAATCATGGACGTTTTTCACATACAAACTTTTTGTGCTCATTGTTTTTCTTTTACATTTTATTTTTAAGGATGGCTATACCCTTACACACACCAACACTCACAAATGCAGGTACCCCTCCATTTTGGATCCCATGGGTAACGATACTGCTATGGCCTTTTGTGACTCTGAGGATCTAATCTACCAAGCCGAAGTCAAAGGTGAGGAAGATTGTGAAGTACCAGGAGAATTGGCCAGACTACTACAACAAGAGGAAAGAGCTATTCGGCCTCATGAGGAACCGGTGGATACAATCAACTTGGGTACCGAGGAGGATAAAAAAGAAATCAAGGTGGGTGCCAATCTAGAGCCGAGTGTCAAGGAGCTTCTGATTCAACTATTGCATGATTATGTTGAGATCTTTTCCTGGTCATATGAAGACATGCCAGGACTTGATACATACATCGTGGTACATCGTCTACCCACAAGAGAAGATTGTCCACCAGTAAAACAAAAAGTTCGTCGCATGAGACCTGATATGTCAAAAAAGATTAAAGCGGAGGTCATGAAGCAATTCAATGTTGGATTCTTGGCTGTCACTTCCTATCCTCAATTGGTTACCAACATTGTTCGCGTGCCTAAAAAGGACGGTAAAGTACGAATGTGCATGGACTATAGAGATTTGAATAGGTCCAGCCCTAAAGATGATTTTCCACTCCCCCGCATAGATATCCTGGTTGACAATACGGCCCAACACAAAGTGTTTTCCTTCAAGGACGGATTCTCAGGTTATAACCAAATCAAAATGGCACCTGAGGACATGGAGAAAACTACATTTGTCACACACTGGGGCACATTCTGCTACAAAGTGATGCCATTCGGACTAAAGAATGCTGGGGCAACCTATAAACGTGCCATGGTAGCCTTATTTCAAGACATGATACATCATGAAATAGAGGTCTACATAGATGACATGATAGCCCGATCACAAACAGAGGAAGAGCACCTTGATCAGTTGCAAAAGTTTTTTGAGAGGTTGAAGAAGTATAAACTAAGGTTGAATCCAAACAAGTGCACATTCGGAGTCCGGTCCGGTAAACTTTTAGGGTTTGTCGTCAGCAATAAAGGCATTGAGGTCGATCCCGCCAAGGTTAAAGCAATACAAGAAATTCTTGCTCCTCGTACTGAGAAGGAAGTCAGAGGATTCTTGGGACGCCTGAACTATATTTCCAGATTCATTTCTCACCTAACAGCTACTTGTGAGCCAATCTTCAAACTATTGAAGAAAGATCAAGTAGTCAAATGGAATGACGAATGCCAGACTGCTTTCGACAAAATCAAAGAGTACCTACAAGAGCCTCCTGTTTTGATGCCACCAGTCGAGGGAAGACCACTGATCATGTATCTGACTGTTTTAGAAAACTCAATGGGGTGTGTATTGGGACAGCATGACGAGTCTGGCCGAAAAGAGTATGCTATTTATTACCTGAGCAAAAGGTTTACTGACTGTGAAACCAGATATTCACTGCTCGAGAAAACTTGTTGCGCTCTGGCATGGGCTGCTCGCCGGCTATGACAGTATATGTTGACTCATACTACCTTGTTGATATCTAAGATGGATCTGATAAAATACATCTTCGAGAAACCTGCTCTATTTGGGAGGATAGCTAGATGGAAAATGATCTTAACAGAAAATGACATACAATATACTACACAAAAAGCTATAAAGGGCAGTGTCTTGGCTGATCACCTTGCTCATCAAGCTGTAGAAGACTATCAGTCCATGAAGTTTGAATTCCCGGATGAAGACATCATGACATTAGACAACTGTGAAGAAATGAGACCATATGACGGACCTGAACAAGGATCCCGATGGACCCTGTTCTTTGATGGGGCATCCAATGCACTTGGTAATGGTATCGACGTTGTACTCATATCTCCGGAAGGGTGTCATACTCCCTTTACTGCCAGACTTTACTTCAACTGTACGAACAACATGGCGAAATACGAAGCATGCATCTTTGGTATTAGAGTTGCCATAGACTTGGGAATCAAATCTTTAGATGTGTTCAGAGATTCAGCTTTGGTCATCAGTCAGATCAAAGGGGAATGGGACACTAAGCACCCAAATCTTATCCCTTACAAAAAACATGTTTTGACATTGCTACCACATTTTGAGAAGATTACCTTCGAGCATTTCCCACGAGAAGAAAATCAGCTAGCAGACGCTCTAGCTACAATGTCATCTATGTTTAAACTTAATTGGGATAATGAGGCTCCCCAGATCACCATCGAACGAATGGATGAACCAGCACATTGTCACGAAATTAATACTGAAGAAATAGTGGACCAACCTTGGTTTCATGAAGGCAAGAGGTATCTCGAGGCTCAAGAATATCCAGAAGGAGCTTCAATCAATGACAAGAAGTTCTTGAGGAGATTCTCTGCTAAGTTCTTCCTGAGTAATGGCATCCTATACAAACGTAATCATGACTCCATTCTGCTTCGGTGTGTGGATAAGGTTGAAGCGAAAAAGATCATGGCTGAATTACATGAAGGTACTTTTGGCACTCACTTCAGTGGGCATACAATGGTGAAGAAAATCCTACGGGCAGGCTATTATTGGTCCACCATGGAAGCAGATTGCTATCAACACTCTCAGACCTGTCATAAGTGCCAAATTTATGCTGACAAGGTGCACGTACCTCCGGCTCCTCTGAATGTCTTGACGGCTCCTTGGCCCTTTGCTATGTGGGGAATTGATATGATTGGGAAGATCAAGCCTACAGCCTCCAATGGACACCGCTTCATCCTAGTGGCCATTGACTATTTTACAAAGTGGGTCGAAGCAGCTTCCTTCGCTTATGTTACTAAGAATGTTGTTGCCCGCTTCATCAAGAAAAATCTCATTTGCCGGTACGGTATCCTAGAAAGGATCATCGCTGACAATGGTACAAATCTTAACAATACTAAGATCACCACCTTGTGCGGGCAATTCAAGATTCAGCATCACAATCCTTCCCCCTATCGGCCAAAGATGAATGGTGTTGTCGAAGCTGCAAATAAGAACATTAAAAAGATCATACAAAAGATGACAGTCACCTACAAGGACTGGAATGAGATGCTACCATTCGCTCTCCACGGGTATCGTACCACGGCTCGCACATCCACTGGGGAAACACCCTATTCTTTGGTATATGGCATGGAAGTTGTTTTTCTTATCGAGGTTCAGATTCCCTCTCTGAGAATTATGAAGTATGCAGGTTTGAATGAAGACGATTGGATCCAGACTCGACTTGATCAACTGAACTTAATTGATGAAAAGAGACTTACTGTTGTTTGCCATGGTCAGATGTATCAAAAACGGATGATCAAGGCTTTCAACAAGAAAGTCAGACGCCAAGTATATCAAGTTGGGGATCTAGTGATCAAACATATCATCTTGCCACAAAGTGATCCCAGGGGAAAACGGACTCCTACCTATGAAGGACCATTTGTAATCAAAAATATATTCTCCGGTGGGGAAATGATCTTGACCACCATGGATGGCGACGATCTGCCACACCCTGCGAACACAGACATAGTCAAAAGATACTACGCGTAAGAGACCCGCTAGGTTGACACACCTAGGCAAAACAAGGGCATCCCGG
The DNA here is from genome assembly GCA_948472305.1 of Vicia faba. Taxonomy (NCBI): domain Eukaryota; kingdom Viridiplantae; phylum Streptophyta; class Magnoliopsida; order Fabales; family Fabaceae; genus Vicia; species Vicia faba. The sequence goes on from CATIWC010000500.1 coordinate 196,296, forward strand.
CGAACCAAAAAGGTTCAGGAAAAAATTAGGGATAAAATAAAAAATATCTGTACACCCGGCAAGTTAAAAACCCGAAAGGGCAACTTGGCCAAAAAAAGGGTTTCCTAATGGACTGAAAACCTGAAAGGGAGGTCCAGGAAAAATTTAGGGAATTAAAGCGTATGAATATGTCCCGTCGGATCACTTTGCGAACAACCTTTGACCTCTCGGAGTTCCTGATCAATTCAATCATCTTCGGACAAGGCAAATAGACAAGATATTCGGAGATATGAAGGCTATAGCAGAATGGGAACCCCATGGGATTATTACACATAGCTATCTTTATTTGTATAAATTTTTCTTGTTTTACAACACCATTCTCTTACTAGAATGTTTGTCCCCTTTGTACAAAAAAAATACTTATTCAAAATCAATACAAAGATACCCCTTTGAAAGTGCAAAAACTATTGTCTTTTCTTTACGATTGTGTTTTGTTTGCAAAAACGTCCAATGATTCATTGATGAACATATGCATTTGAACATAATTACTGTTTATAAATAAACAAAATGAGAAGGACAATTACTGATAGGTAGAAAAGACAGGAAAACGTCTCTAGGCTATTCCATAAGTAATCCCCCACAGTACGTCATTTGAATCCCCAGTGGAACTAAAACTTCAAATTATTAATTCCAAGTAGAAATCGTCAAATTTCTCAAGATCCCCCAAGCAGATCTTGGCATTTCCCTCACAACGGAATTTACTTCTCTCAATAAGAGTTCGTCAGTACTTCGACTTCAAGACATGGAAATTAAACATATCCTCAGTAGTATTCAAGGATTTATTTTCCTTAATCAAACAGCAATACAGCAAATCAGCTTACATGCGCAAACATTGCATTCACATATCATCAACATTGATAAAACAAATACATTGCATCATACATTTCATGCAACATAACTTTGTGTTTTAGCTAACATTTTACCCTTTTCAGGATAAGATTAACAGCTACCATTAATAATATGCAATCAGATACAGTACGGATACGCTCCATACACGGATGCCATTCTGATACTCATTCAGATTCGCCTTTCAGATACAGTACGGATACGCTCCAGACACGGATGCCATTCTGATACTCATTCAGATTCAACTTTCAGATACAGTTCAGATATGCTCCAGACACGGACGCCATTCTGATACTCATTCAGATTCAACTTTCAGATACAGTATAGATACGCTCAAGACACTGATGCCATTCTGATACTCATTCAGATTCAGACTTCAGATACAGTACATATACGCTCTAGACACGGATGCCATTCTGATACTGATTCAGATTCAACTTTCAGATACAGTACATATACACTCCAGACACGAATGCCATTCTGATACTCATTCAGATTCACCTTTCAGATACAATATGGATATGCTCCAGACACGGGTGCCATTCAGATACTCATTCAAATTCAGACTTCATATATAGTACGGATACGCTCTAGACACGGATGCCATTATGATACTCATTCAAATTCAGACTTCAGATACAGTACGGATACGCTCCAAACACGGATGCCATTCTGGTACTTAGTCAAAATCAACTTTCAGATACAGTACAGATAGGCTCCAGACATAGATGCCATTTTGATACTCATTCAGATTCGCCTTTTAGATACAATACGGATAAGCTCCAGACACGGATGTCATTCTGATACTCATTCAAATTCAATTTTCAGATACAGTGTAGACACGCTCCAGACACGGATTCCATTCTAATACTCATCCAGATTCAACCTCCAGATATAGCTCAGATACGTTCCAGACACGGACACCATTCTGATAGTCATTCTTTCAGCTTATAACTTACAATTCAACAAACATTCTTGGATGGCATCTAACAAGCCCATCTCCAGCAAGATTCTATCACTTCTCCAAATGGAATTTGTAATCCCATTCCTTCCATCATCACATCATCGAGTGAAAATTTCTGGGCACTCTAGTATCCAATCATCTTTCACCTTCGAGTCACGAACGGCAAAACTCGCTGATCTAACTCTTCAGGTTTAAGAAGATTGAACAGGGGCAGCTGTTGTACCCCAAAATTTTCCTTCTCATTTCTCAAGGAATCACCCTGGATTCTCAAATTTTCTCCCATACAATTCCAAGCTTTTAATTCTCATTTCTTGCCAACCAAACCATTCACAAGGGCAAAACGGTCATTTGCGCGCTGAGAAGTCTAACTCTGACTTTTGGACCAAAACCAAGTTTCAAGAATCATATTTCATCAAGACATGTTGGAATATGAAATGTGTATCATCAAAAAGTTCAAAAGTCGCATTTACGGTGGAAAAGCCAAATTTATAAATACTTGGGATTTTTCTAAATATTTAAGAAAAATGACACTTCAGAACTTCTAAGCCAGCCTCCAGGCAGGAGCAGTCAGAAGTTATAAACATGGTTAAGCACATAATCTTTAGTCAGAACATGGCTCTTCAGCATCTACGCAAATTCAGACAGAGTTTGTTAGAATAATGCAAAGAAGGTAATAAAGCTTAATACGAAGTCTAAAAAATCCTTCAGAACATGCTGGAGCCAGAAGGTAAGAGGATAAGAAGATTGGATGCTACGTTGAAGCAGAACTTCTAATCCAGAGCTTTCAAAGATAAATCAAAGAAATTTACTGAAAGTCTAGGGAATCCTTCAGAACATGCTGAGGCAACAAGGTACAAAGATCAGAAGTTGGATGTTTGTCCTAGATAGAACTTCTGATCCAGAACTAAGCAATGATGCAAAATCTCAAATTGCAGGATTTCTGATTTTGACAAATCTCATCATCATTTAATGCTCATTAATGCTCACAACCACTTTTGAGTCTTTGTCTAAAGGACCTCTCCACTTGTGGCATATAAATACCCTTGTTATCCTTAAAAGCAAACTTTTACACAGAAGTATGGGAGGGTCCATGCGTTACTTTTTGCTTGTGGGTTTACTTTTCCTTAATCCCTGCTTGCTAATCCAGTCTAGGCTAAAAAACTATCAACTATCACACCCTTTTTTGAACTTGCTTCAAGAATAAGTCAGTATCTAGCGTATGATGTTGGCGCTACTTGACCTCTTCAAAATTACAAAATCTTTGCCTATAAATAGAACACCTTTGGCCATTGAAAAGATGTCGAAAATTTGAGAAAGAAAAGCCTTGAACCCCTGCCAAAATCCCAAGAACTGCAAGAATTATAAACACAATACACAAAATCTGTTAACTGTTGGTTCTTTGCATTCAAACTCCACCTGTTCTCAAATATTCCTTGACTAAAGCCATCCACACAGTTTTTGATCCACACATTAGAAACTGTCATAACTCCTGTATTCATACTACTGCACACTCTCTATCCATCCACTCAAGGAAATCAGAACATCACCTCCTTGCCATCCCCAGAAGTTGAAAACTTCTAGCTTACTGAGCACGTGAAGAAGCTGGTCAGAACATCATCAGAGTTGAGGTTAACTCCGGTTCACAGAACTTCTTCCAGCTGCAAGGTAAATTTCTACTGACCTTCACCATATTACTTAAGCATCACCAGATTTACATGCTCAAAAATTCAATGTAGATATCATGTTTCTGATGTTGAACATATTCTGAGACTTCATACATCTGCCTGCTTAAATAGAGAATAAATCAGTTCAGAACTTCTTAAAGAAATTAGAACTCAGAGTTAGGATTAGCAAAGACATACTTGCCTCTAATTCATAGTTCTGATATTTCTTACTTCTGAAACACTATGACATCTGTTGTAACTGTTCTATGCATGTCTTCTGTTTTGTGGAGAAATAATCAAATTACAGATGTTCTGACTAGCATAGAGAGAGAGAGAACAAGTTATGTCATTGGTGCCAGCATTTCTGAAGTTTGTTTAGTTTCCAGTGGTATCAGAACTTCTGAAAACTACTGTGTTCCCAGTGGGTTCAGAACTTCACCTTATACATTTTCACTAACAGGTTTCTGTTTTGCAGCGTGCCAGGGTCAGAACCTCTGACTTCATTTTTATCAGCAACACACTGATTCTTTTTTTATTTATTTTTATTTTCCTTTTCATCTTTTTTTATTATTAACATAAAAAACATAAAATATTTTCTTTTATTTTATTTCCTTAAGAGAAAAACATTTTCTAAACAAGTCCATTTTACATTTCTTGTACATTATTTCAATATGGTTGTAATAGTAACTTAGGACTTATTTCTACTTGCAAACCCCATTCTTATATATGTACCCTCATCCCCTAAATATTGTAAAAGCGTAGAATTTCATTTTTACGCAATTTACTGTTTTCCTTATATTGTATAGTAATTAGGCGTGTATGACAAGATAAGAATCAACAAATAGAAAAACCCTAAATCCAAGACAAAATCAAAGCATGAAAATAACACACTTTTCACACAAGCATCCTTAGGGTTTCTCCACTTGGTTGCCTTATACAAAAATAACCATATTACACATACGAAGTATCTTGGAAAAACAAATAAGTATAAGATCATAGTCCCTCGATGACGCTATTCAAAGTTGCCTTACAAAATGATCTTGGCCCCTCAAAATGCTAAGATACTTTGCAACATTACTAATCATGACTATACAATGACCCACGCCCGTCCCGTTTACATCCAAAGATAGGGTTGCTTACCAAATCAATGGTAAGACAACAATGTCAAAGGAATAGAAAATGCATAAGAAAGACATTTGAGTAGGTAGATTGCTTCTAGTTACTTGCTCTATCTTCAAACAACTATCCTTGCTATTTTCCAAAACAAACACACACATTTCAAAAACATCTTACAAACATTGAAAACATTTTCAAAAAGACAAACATATTTGTATACATTCTTACGAACGAGAATCATTACAAAGGTTGCCTAAATAATGGCCTCTTTTACAAAATACTTCCAAAAACCACACAAAGCATAATTTCAAAACAAAAAGCAAGTGATCTAGCAAGTAACTAAGATCCCATGGAAAACCATGGATGAAAAGGGTGCTAACACCTTCCCTTTTTATAATCTACCCCCCGAACTCAAGAAAACATCTTGAAAGGTATTTCTTGTGCTTTTTTCACCTTTCCTTTTTGTATAAAAGAAAATTCGGTGACGACTCTTGCTAAACCGCAACATTTGTGATAAAACGCAAAACCCTTAATTCAGTTCTCCCACCGTATCACAGAGCCGAACTACGGCTGATCTGATTCCTTAAAAGGGATACGTAGGCATCGGGGTAGGGCCCGAACGAGCACAACTTTTATTTTCCCTACATTCTTTTCTCCTTTTCTTTTGCATGCATTCTCCCTTTAGTATAGTAAACAGTAAGTATAGATTAAACACACCCATAAGATAGATAACAAGATTGGATACAGTAGAGTACTACGGGCGTGTGGGGTACTAATACTTTCCCCTCGCGTAACATACTCCCTTACACAATCTCTCGGTCGCAAGACCGTGACTTCTCCCTTCTCAGGTTTTCTCGATGTTCACCTTTCCCTACATGTGGGATAAAAGACGTTCGATGGCGGCTTCATTGTTTGATGATTTTCAGCCGGTTGTTTCAACTGGCGACTTCACTGGGGACAGGTCGACCAAATGCTGGTCCATCCTGGAGTCGCTCCTAGCTCTTGTTTTCTTTTCTTTGGGTGTTTATTTTTGTGCTTTCAGTACTCATTTGTACATGTTTATCTGAGCATAAGTTTGATTGCATTTTATTGCTTTCCATATTGGTTATCTATTATGCTAGATTCTGGTTTTCCATGTTGGAAGGGTGTTACTATTGAGGTAAAAGGCCCAGTACCCAGGCCAGAGTTCACTAGGACACTAGGAACAGAGTAGGGGAATGAAGGCTATAGGACATGGTCCGATTAGTGCAGTCATGTCACATAACACACTCGGATGAGGTTCAAATGAATTGCTATCAACACCCATGTATGTGGGTAAGGCGGTAGTACTTTCAGGCGGACCCATGATTTTCGAGTTACCCTTACCTTACCCTGACCTAGTCTTCACCCGTGAGTGGGGAGGGAATTATTATTACAGGTACAGTTGGTGACTATGTTCAAATGGTTACTCATGCTCATATGGAGACTATGATCAGACAGTGACTATTGGTTCTAATGGTTACGTTCTGGATTTATGTTGGTGACTTATTTAGATTCTATATTTTGTTGGTGACTATATGGTTCTCAGATTTATTTTCTGAGTTCCTGATTTGTATACTTGGAGGTTCATTCGAACTTCGATCTTGGAATTCCTAGCATATTTAGAAAATGCTCAACAGTATCTGATGTTCCAGAATCCTTGACCCCGTACAATGAGAGATCTACATGGTACTTGGTTCTTATATGTGCGGAAGCTATGATAAACCTTTGACTTGATGATACTCGTATGGTTCAGAAGCAGTGCAGCAATCATATTCAGAAATGATGGAACCTTGATCCCATTTGATCTCATGCCTTTGCATACATAACATGGTTAACCACATGCTTAACATACATATTCTATTATTTCCAAGGAATCATATTTGCAAGCCTTGTGTTGAACCTTTCCATATTTTACTTACGTAAAATCAAAATCAAAGCACGTAAATTCCTTGGAAATGACAGAACATGACATGGCATTCATTCATGCACCCCATGCATATTCATGCATTCATAATAGGTACTCAAAGATTGGGGATTCTTGCTCAGACCATGTGTTTTCTTCAGAGGTTCAACTTGATTTCTTGCTCCACATGTTCAGAGATCAGTTATGGAATAACTCTGTGTGGTATACATGCAAGCTTTGGCCTGCGGTCAGAAATTTATTCGAGAAGGGGATAGTCAATTAAAGACTCAGATGAACCAGGTCATGGAAGCTCTCATGATGATCAATAAACTTACTGCCGCAGTAGGTTCTCTCTCCTCCTCATCTTTTGGGAATTGCTTCCAACCATGGAGTGCTAGACAATCCTGAGTTCTTGGAACATCTTATTGGCAGATGTTTCCCATTTATTATAGGATCTTATATCAGTGCTTCATTCTTGTTGACCAACGTCAGATGTGGTTTCCACACTGGGGCATCATACTTTTTAATCAGGGGCATCCTTCATAACTTTGTGTTCACTGATTTGTTCAACAACAACCAGTGTTTGTTCTCCTGGTGAATTCATGGAGAAAAAAAAAGCTTTTAAGCAAATACAAAAGATGCCTGATGAGCATGCTGTTACAAGCCCACTGCACTACATCCTATTATCTCCAGCTCTGATCTTTGAGGTCTTCCTCCCATAAACATCTCTTCTGATTGCCATACACAGGCTAGATGCATCCCCTATTCTAGGGTACCCAGTTTTGATATTGAAAACTACAAAGGGGTTGAAATATAAATCCAAGCACCTGTTTGGTGTCTCTTCCAGAGGTCCAATTCCTATTTGGCCAACTGCCACACTCTTTTTCACCAGGTGGTTGTCTCTTTTGTTCTGATAGAAGACAGACTGTATTATTATTTTTTTGTAGCTTAATATGCCTGATGATGCAGTTTATATCATGTCGCTTGGAAAAGAATTCATTTGTTCTCCTGAAAGAATCTTCTACGCATATTATTCTGGGGAAACTGATCATTCGATTGAAGATGGTACGTCATCTAGAGACAAGGTCCAAGACGAGATCAATCTGGAGACTGTGGTGTCCAAATCATATCATAAGGGGAATTCTCTCACTCACCTCATGCATCTTCATGCATCTTCATGCATCCATAGTAGGTACTCAGAATGGGGAATCCATATTCAGACCCGATGTTTTCTTTTTAGAACTGCAAATCTTGACTTCTCGCCGCTCCGTGATCAGATTAAAGTTATGGAAGAACTCTGTGGGGGATTGGACGATATGAAAGAACAAATGGGTTTTTTTTTACTGCTAGACGTACAGAATTTGGTCTGCAGACAAGAACTCTTGAAAGAAGAGAACACTCAGTTGAAAGCTCAGTTGAGTTTGGTTACGGGAATTTTGGGGACGATGTTGAATAAAGAAGACGTTTCCATGCCTGCTACATAGGGGTTACCATTCCTCCCTATAATTTGGGGACTCTTTCAATTCAGGGAGTATCTCCTCTACAGACTTGCATTCCAGGATCTTCCCATCTACAACCAGTTGTCACTTCCCAAGAGGACCCAAAAAGACAAAGTCCATCAGCAAAGGCCAAAACAGCCTGAACGAAAATTTGATCCTATTCCAAAATTGTATGCATAATTGCTTCCTCCCCTACTAGGACTTCATTTGGTCAAACTTCGGAGCTTCACTACACATGAAAGGCTACCTCGTGGCTGTAACGATATGATAGGTGTGAATTCCACTCTGGGGCACCCGGTCATGATACTGAAGATTGTGTAGCTTTTAAAGCACCAAGTCTGGGACTTTCTTGATGCAGGGATAATTCTCTTCACTCCTGAAGGTTTGAGCGTGCAACTCAATCTTATGCCAACTGCTACAAAGAATAGCGTTATGCTTTCTCCTCTTCAAAGTTCTATCTCACGATCTGAATCACATCTCTCACAACTTATACTCTCAGATAGTTCTCACCAATAATCATTTACAAGTTTTGGAAATCAGATGGTTAATCAAAATCAGAATGTTCCTCATGTTCATCCAGTTCGGTATACCCCTCGACAACAAACCTATCAATGGAGATGTATGCAATAAGGTAAACAGAGGGATAGGAATCCAAAGAGGGTGTTCGACATTATTCCCATAACTTATGGCCAGTTGTTCTCTTAGTTGATCAAGATTTCCTTGGTGGAACTCAAGCCACTAAAGCCTATCATTCCTCCTTATCCTACAGGTTTCAATCCTAATGTGCAATGTGATTACCATGTCTGGGCACTAGGCCATTCCATTGAAGACTGTAGGCCATTCAAATAAAATGTGCAATACCTGCTGGATGCAAAGGCTATTAATATCGGGCCAGCCAGTCAGATTTGAAGTCTCCATTGACTCAATAGATATCAAGACTTGCAAATCATCGTCCGAAGCAACAAGTCCATACGGAGACTAGTCTCCTCAACATGGAAATTTCAAATTACATCTACATTCTCATTTATAATCTCTCTTGTTTTGGTTTAGTACTTTCTTGTATGCAAAACTTGCTTATTTTTGAATATTAATCATAATTCATTGAATATGTTTGTCTTGAATTAATCCATTCGTATTCACTCATGAATGTTTTTCTTTGCTTTTTTATACTTAACTCTTGTTAAATAAAGCCAAAACCTTTGGAGGGAGGATGATGAGTAATATGCCAAAAAGTTCAAACAGTGAGCTTTTGAATAGGACCCTGCTGACGATGTACAAGCCTTGTTTCAATTCCCAAACACCGGAGATATAAGGGAGTGAGACCCTCGTCAACCCCTTTAAGCTTTGAAGTAGGAGTTTTTTTTCTGTTCAGAAAAACCCTCACATTTAACCCGGGGCAGGGTAGATTTCAGTTAATCTGAATGAGCATTCAAAACTCATTAGGAGCGTGCATCAAAGGGTACAATAATGGCCATCCATCAGAAGGGTGAAAAAGAAAAAAACCACAATGCTTAACTCTAATCTATCAGCAACGTGCATCAATGAGAATGATATCCCAAAGAGTATCTCTCACACATCAAGAGGTCAAAAGATGATGATGCCATAATGGTTATTCCTCGTCAACCAAACAGCAAGGCAGATACACCTTTTCAACAAGTCAAAAAATGACTCAAAGTCACATGACTGATTCACGCAAAATAAAATGGTGAAAGAAAGAGACAAAAAGCCCCGCTAAGCCAAAACTTGAAAAGACAGGCCGCTTAGGAAAAAGTCTGGGCATCCAGCTGGACTCTAAAGTCAAATTCGAAAGGAATTTGTCCAGGCAAAAGTTAGGGAATACAAGAAGAAAGCGAAAAGTGCAAAAAGAGAAAATGGGATTACCAAATAAAGGTCCTCCACAAAGGATAAAGTCGTGTGATCAAACACCAATAATGAAAGGGGTGAGTGACTGCCATATCCTCCTCAACCATGGTAAACTCCTTTTGAGGTATGAGTGCTCATATTGGTTTAACTGAATCTAGGAATGGAGAACATCACGGAGAATGGGTGGGCACCAAATATTTTGATCCTCAAATCCTTTTTTCTAAAAAAAAATCGTGAACCAGGCCATGTTACAACCCTTAAAAGTCCTAACTAAAGTAAGGGTTAATTTGAAAGAACACTGTAACAAGAATACGGTAATCTGACTCCTGTGAGGCTTGCTAATTTTATGAGTTAGTATCACACTATCTTTTGTACAATTTTTTTCTTTTTTTTTGTTTCAACATCTTTTCAATACAATTTTTTAAACTTCGAGACAAACATGAGCTTTGTATTATAATTATCATTCTTAGAATAAACATTCTTTGCGTATGAGCAAGTGCTTAAACATCAAGTAAGTTTGCATAATGAGCATCAAATGAAAATTTAATCATCTCAAGGGACAAATTGCTTCAAGATATCGTTTAAAGGTGAATCATTTGTGAGAATGGTCTTAACCTGGGGCAAATCTTATGTTGACTCTGTTGAGTAAAGGAATACCAGTTTGAGAAATGATCTGAAGTAGATTGCAAAAGGTGATTGCCCAGAGTCTCTGTTAAGAAGCGGTGCATTACTTTCAGTTGGTCCCAAGGGACGTATCGCTTCAAGTATTTGCTCGAGAATGAAGCAGTTCAAGTCAAGAAGTATGGTTGTGAAGTAACCTACTTTCAAGATATGAGCCAACCACTCTAAGGTTATGTTATCTTCAAAAATCCTCCGATTTCTCATCCCTTCGTGAGCATGAGGTAAGGGAAAAGATTTGTCGAGATTCTGTTGAGCAGGGGGCAAGCGTGTCGAATACTCTATTGAGTAGGTATTCAGCCAATCTGAGGCATTCAAGTCGGGATTTCATCCCTCAAAGTGTAGACAAATTGGGGCAGTTATACTAATATTTGACAAATCTCTCTGAGAATGCGTTAATCAGAGGAGAATCTTCCCAGAATTTGAAGATGTATGGGCATTCACTCAAGCATAGTTGGAGTCATCTCCAATTTTAGTTACCTAAACATCATGTTCCAAAGTCCATAACACTGGGGCAGATTGTCTTCAACAGTATAAATCTCAAAAAGTCCTCTCAAGGCAATTTTTCTACAAAAGCCTTACAGATTGGGGCAAGAATTTATGTAAGGGCTTTCTCTCTACTTCAGTAGTTGATCAGATCAAGTCCATACGCAGGCTAAATGACCTATGTATTTGAAAATCATGCCGAGAAGTCGGGATTGTTATCTTCGACTTATCAGAGACTCAAGTCCATTTACTAATATCCTTTGTCCTAAGTCAAGTTTATTATCCCCGATTGAAGTTTGGATTATTATCCTCAGTAGGATATGAGCAGTAACGCAAAGATCATTTGGGTTTGTTTACTCGTACAAGACGTGATGGAAATATTGCTTCCTAGGGGGATGCCTACTCCCAGTAAAAGACATGTTGCTACTTGACATAGACCTATCTACCAAGGGGTTTCTCTTCTAAGATATTTTCTCCCCAGTGAAGCATCCTCATTTCTCTGCAGGAGGAGAATTTTCTTTCTCCCTGGAAATGTAGAAGTTGTTTAAAGTCTAGATGATCCCTTTTCATTGGACTGCAATTTATTTTTGCAGCATCTTCTATAAAAGTCCACTTTTTAATGGCATTCCTCCTCGGAGTCGACATGTTAAAGTTGCAATCTTGCATCGCGGTTTTTACCCGGTGATTGATAGTTCAAGTTGTTTATTCTTCAGTAAGATTTTCCATTCCAAACAGGGGCATGTCGCCCCAATTTCTGTTTTGCAAATATTGTTGGTCTTGTATGACAAGATGCATACCAACAAATGAATCAAGAAGGGTAACATAAGGATTTTTGTATAATGAGATCAAATTTCCCCAGTGGAACTATTATTCTTTCCCTAATGGAGCAAGTGTCATATCCCTCAGGTGAGGTGTACAGGAGAATTCCAGTCATAACTCTTTCGTTACCAGTAGTAGAAGATTTTATGGAGATATCCCCAACGGAGTTTTTGTCCCAGAATGTTTGTTTCTTCCCCAAGTGAGGATCTTTTACCTCCCAGTAATGTTATCCCCAATGTGGTCTGAGTATAATTCTTTTTATTTAAGAATTTCTATACTCCCCAACAGAAGTTATCTTCGTCAAGAATTTCTATGCCAGAAGTTTCCATTCCCAGCAAAGTTTTCCTCTTTCCAATAGAGGATAAATAATTTGTTCCCCGTGAAGTGGGGAGTTTGATCAGAATTCAAGATTTTCTCTGAACCGCAATTTATGTTTGCAGTGTTCTTCCCAGGAAGTTACTTCCCCAGTGATATTGATATTTAGAGGTTGGTGGTTCCAAATCTCGGTTCCCCATTGAAGTACAAATTTCCTTTTCTCTACAGAAGATCAGATGTGCCAGAATAATCGTTCGGAAGTTCATTGTCTTCTCAGCAGCCGATTATTGATGTGTTTTCCTAGTGTATTACTAAACATGCATCATTACATTGCATCTACCAAAACACGTAGCGTTTCCATTGTATGGAGCATTATGCTATAAAAATTCAAACATGCATGAGTATAAGCCAACTATGTCCTTTTGTGGTAACCAGATTGTTATACGCTCAGATTTGATTTATCTCCACAACAAGCCTAGGGTAATTTTATCATGTTTCCCCAGTGGAGTTTGTTTTGATTCACCACCGGTCGGGTCTTTGGTATTTCTCCATTTCCCCAGTAAGTTTATGGTTTGCACTTGCCTTTGCAAGCCTTTGGTTATTTTACCCATGTTTGTTTTGTTGTTAGAGTGTGAGTAAGATTTTGTGGATAACCTTTCTTGCTTCTCAAGTGTTTGAGTATCCATACTTGGTGTGTGGTAATTCAGATAATTTCCACTCTTGAAGAATTACACCCCGCCTTTGGCCAGAGGGATTTTGTAGTTCTTGCGTATTTGCAACCTATCAAAAGTCCAACGTGTTTTGGAAATCCTTGTTAGAGTCTTCTTTGACTAGTCTCTTTCTCTTGTAGAGTTCACCTTCGATCGGTGCTCTCTGAAGGTCCTGCTTAGTCGGTGCCTTGTCTTTGGTTTACCCGTGTTTGTCGAGTTCTCCTTTTGTTAGCTTAGCTAACCTTCTCTGTTAAGAGTCCTTCAGTGTCTCTTTAAAGTCCAGTTGTCTGGAGTTCTTGTTTAGGCAAATGCGTCATTTCTTGTTGGGGCTTTCTTCGGTTAGTCTCGTTCTTGTGTTCACTATCAACTCCAAACATTTTGCTCAATTTCTCTCTTGTGTGTCTAACTCTGACCAGATATGCATATCTTTATACCTTGTAAGTTCGCCTTTGATCAGCGTTCTTTTCTTAGGAATCTACCTTCGGCATAGTATTCCTTGATGAAGATTCCCCTTCGGTCGGTTTCTTTATCCTAAAGTCCACCTTCGGCTGGCATCCTTTAAATCCACCTTCGGCTGGTATCATTTTTTGAGAGTCACCTTCGGCTGGTCTCTTTTCGGTTGAAAGTTCACCTTTGATCGGCGTTCTTTTCTTAGGAATCTACCTTCGGCATAGTATTCCTTGATGACGATTCCCCTTCGGCTGGTTTCTTCACCCTTAAAATCCACCTCCGGCTGGTAACTTTTGATGAGAGTCACCTTCGGCTGGTCTCTTTTCATTGTAAGTTCTCCCTTGATCGGTGTTCTTTCCCCTTAAAATCCACCTTCGGCTGGTATCATTTGTGAAGATTCCTCTTCGGCTGTTTTCTTTACCCTTAAATCCACCTTCGGCTGGTATCATTTGTCAGGAGTCCCATTTGTTTGGTCTCTTTTCTCAATAAGTTCGCCTTCGATTGGTGTTCCTTCGTAAGAGCTTTCTTCGGTCTGTCTCTTTCGTGCGTATCTGATACCGACCCCGGATATGTATTTCTGATACCTTTTTCATATGTCTGCTACCAACCCTAGACATGTGTTCTTGATATCTTTGTAAGAGCTTTCTTCGGTATTTCTCTTTCATACGTATCCGATACCGACCCCGGATATGTATCTTTGTCACCTTTTTTTACGTATCCGCTACCGACCCCGGATATGTATTTTTGATACCTTTTTCGTATGTCTGCTACTCACCTCGGGCATATATCTTTTGATATCTTTCTTGTCATGTGTTCGCTACTAACTCCGAACAGGTGTTCCTTGATAACCAAGTTTTTCTTTTGTGTGTCTAACCCTAGTTAAACATACATTTAACCCTGATAACCCCTTTAACCTAAAAAGCAAAAAGAAAAATAGAAAATACATAAAACCAAAAATATAATAGTACCTGACTGGCTTCGGAGCACAAATTTTCGGGTTCTTTTAGTATTTAGTCTTCTTCCACCTTGAAAGTTCGAAAGGTTGACGCCAATCTCACCTTCAGGTTGAAGGCGATTAAATAGGGCCAGCTGTTGCACCCCAAAATTTGCCCTCCTAATTTCTTTTATTTGGCTTAGACCTCCGCATTCATTCGTATATATTTCATTAGGTCACTAACATAGCATGCACTGCATTCAATAAAGCGCTTGAGGTTCAAAGTTCAGTGGTTGTGCGATATTAGGGTTTCACAGTGGTTAAGGCGTTCGTGTCCAATAAAGGCTGGTTTTTTATTCAGGCAGCAAGCAGTGGAATTAGGGCTGTGACTTGGGTCGTTGAGAATTTCTTTCTTCATCAAGTCGCGAGGCTATCAGGGTTTATTTCCCTATATGTGATCAAAGTCAGGTTTTCGGCAATTGTGTTCCAATCGGGTTTTTTTTGTTTGTCAAAGATCATGAGATTGGTTTTTTTTTTTTTATCAAGGGACTTTCTCATAAGGCCTTATATGGTGCGTCAGGAATTATCATCTTCAAGGGAATTTCTTAAGGATTTTTGCCTTACATTTTCAAGTAGACATGTTTGTGACTTGAATTACAAAAGTTGAAGCACAATATAAGATATGATGTGGGAGAGTGCTAATTGAGTTAGAAGAATGTGAATAAAGGCTTTGATTTTGGTCAAATTCAATATAGAGAGGTTGTTTTCTTGACTGAGTTCATGCATGAATATTAATGATTCGATTGAATGTTATGTCATATCTTGAGTTCAGGACTGGTTCATTGAATATGCAAGTTGGTTGGAATTCGTTCAGAGTCATGAAGTGAAGTGCTTAGAGGATAATCAAATGGTATTAAATAAATCTAAGCATTATTTTGTTTTCAAGAATTTGATTCAAGCGAGTTTGGAGACCTTAATCATAAGGGTTTCTTGGAATGCAAAAGATAAGATACAAATGGCAAGACATAGTCATTCATTATAATTCCATTCAAGTGACTATTTTGGTTCAAGTTGTCACTTTTAGTATCATCCAAATACCGTTCAAAATCAATCCAAATACATTCCAAACCTTCATTTACGTCATTCAAATTCAACATCTCAATATTCATCGTTCAATGTCCACTCGAAAATTCATGCTCATTCAACCATTGTTTCTAGGCATCATGCAAATGTTTCCAAGCGATTCATTTTGAATTTACAAATTCATATTACATTCCAAAGAAACTACAAAAAATTGTAAGTTACACAAAGCTACACTAAATCTATCCTGCCTAAACATTAGCTCCATTATTTTCCATGTTATGACTTCATGATGCCATTTTTGCAACCTCCAAACTCTTTGTCAAACTTTGATTCAACCATGCACAAAATTGCTTATGCGATAGGTTTCATGTCCCGGATCCAAGTTTTCCAACCCTGCACTTTACAAAACATAAACAGTCCATAAGTTCAATCAGAAAAATAGTTTAGCAACTTGCGAACAAAACCAGTTCAGAAAAGAAGAATCGCGAAGATGCCATCTACACTATGCTAAAACAGTTGTCGTGATAAATCATGTTTCAAATTTACAATTAGCATAAAATACTAATAGTCAGCCCTGCACGTTTAGAATTTAGCAGTTCATGACCATTCAAAACCAGGCTATATACCAGAATAGAACCACCCTGCTGCCAAACCTTGTACCAGGCCATAACTACCATGCATTAACAAACTCAACTCATTCCTAACTCCTTTAAATTTAAAACAGCATTGCTAACAGGATTTATGCTAAGCCTAACTTCAAACTAATACAAACTAATCCTAACTAATTCACTAACTAAACTCCTAACTATCCATAACTGAATTAAAAGATAGGTAGCTAACCTTTATCAAATCCATCTCACCCATTCCTTTTATAACAATCTACTGTGACGACATACTTCAGTCGGAATAAAAGTTGCAAAGCCAAAATCAAAACAGTTTGCATGACCTGCACATTAACACAAAGAACAGATGTAATTAGCCTTTAACCAAAACTAGTTCAACACTAAAATAACCATTCGTCTAACTATGACCCAAACCATTCAAGCTACCGATGAACCCTGCGCATGAAAACCTAAAATCAGTTAAGCAAGTTAATGGTTGCAGTCCAGCATTCGACAGAAAAATAAGAAGTCAAGTCTTAATTGAATTTGGTTTCAGCATAACAGAAAATCAGCAACTTCCAATAGAAGTCATAACAGCTCGACTTTCATTCAAATCTCAACCATTCATTTTTCTTAACTAATTTTCAGATTAACCACTCAAATCAAAATAGATCCCTAATTGATTTTCTAACCAACTAACAGTTTTCTTAACAGTTTCAATAATCTCTAACAGAAATTATAAACAGAATCCCAATTTCTCTAACTGTTTCCTAACTTCTCTAACCGCTCATAACAGAATTCCAAATGCATCGTAACAGAAATAACCTATAACTATCTAACAGAATTCCCTAATTGTTTCAAAAAATAAACTAACAGCCTTGTAACTACCCTTAACCCCTTTCACAACTCCCAAAACAGAATTCAACTAACTTCACATCTTATCCTAACAGAACCAAACAGAAAACTAAATTAGCCCAACTACCCAACTGTGATACGGTGGGAGAACTGACTTGAGGTTTTGTGTTTGTTTTCGCACTTGTTCGGTTTAGCAAGAGTCACCACTGACTTTTTATTTTATCCAAAGGAAAGGTAAAAAAGCACAAGAAAGACCTTTGAGATGTTTTCTTGGGTTTGGGGGGTAGATTATGAAAATGGAAGGTGCTAGCAACCTTTTCATCCATGGTTATCCATGGGCTCTTAGTTGCTTGTTTTAGATCACTTGCCTTTGCTTTTCAATTGTTTGAAATGGTGTTTTGTGTGTGGTTTTGAAAATGTTTTAAAAAATATTCCTTGTCTAGGAAACCTTTGTAATGATTTTTTTTGAATATATAGAAAGATGTGTGTCTTTTTGAAAAGATATTCCAATGTTTTGAAAGTTGTTTTGAAATTGTTTTGACGTTGTGTTGTGAAGTGTGTTTGAAAAATGGCAAGGATGTTTTGCAAGATTTTTGATCAAGTAACTAAGATTTGTTTACCCTATTTTACTCAAAGATTTTTCTCATGTTTTTAACCCTTTTTAACAATGTTGTTTCATCATTGTGTTTGATGAACAACCTTGTGTTAGGATGTTAAACGGGACAGGCGCGGGTCATCGTATAAAACCATTGAAAGCAACTTGTGAGACGCTCTAGCAATTTTTGTAAGGGACGAGATCGTTTTATCGAAGGCAACATCGAGGGCCATCGAGGGACTATGATCTTTGTTTATCGAAGGGGCATTTGCTAGAGTGTCTCATACTCGAGGGACATGATTGCATTTTCTGAGGCAACAAGCGAGGTTACCCTAGAGGTGCAAGTGTGAATTGTGTATTGATTTTCATGCATTTATCTTGTATTAGGTCATCTAGCGATTGATTTTGAATCTTCGCATACAAACCCTAATTACTATACAGTATATTGAAAGCGATAAATTGCGGGAATTTAAAGTCTAAGTTATTACAAAGAAGTATCCGGGGATGGGGGTACAAATGTTTACAAATGGGGATGAGTCTTATCAGAATAATAATGTCCAAGTATATATTACAACCAAATTGAACTGACGCAATTCAAATATTAACAAATTGTAACAAAATGTAAAAATAAAGAGAATCAAAGGTATTGTGAGATGTATGTATTTATTTACAAATGAACAAATAAAATTTAACCTAATTAAAGACTTAAGTAATTATTATTATTTTTATTGTGTTTTATGTAAATAAATAGTTTTAAGTTAATACTTAAGATCATCTTTGAATTTTATCAATCAATAAATAGGTTTAAAGAAAACCAAAAAAAAATATTTAGACTAAATATTCTTTTCTTTTTATATTTTTTTTTATTATGAACAAGATTAACAATAACTTAAAAAGAAATTAAAAACAAATTAAATTAGTGTGTGAATTAATTAAAAGAAAGAAAATAATCTAAAAAAAGGAAAAGAAATTAGTTTTGATAGTAAAAGGGATGGGCCCAAGATTGGTATTTGGCCCATGGTAGAAAATGAAGGAAAATAAGGATCAGAAGGAGGGGTGTGTTAGTAAGAACGTTGGGCTTTATGTTTTCTTTTGGGCAAAGGCTCGTCTGATGTTCGAACAAATTTTTAGGGTTGGAGTTTGTTTTAAATATTAGGGTTTACAATCCTTTGGCCTCAACAGCGCCGCTCCTCTCATCTTCTTCGTCTCTCTTCGCCTTTCTCAAACCCATGGGCCTCTGATCCTTCCTCCAACCTTCAAGCGGCCAGAGCGCCACCTACATCCATCTCCCCTCCACAACGATACAAGGCGGTGTTTTAGAAGGTATCTCTCTTTCGTTCCAAACGCATTTTTTATAGTTTGCATGTTTAATTCTCTTGAACGTTTATGTTATTATTTTAAATTTTAATCCATGGTGATTGCGTCTAAGATGCAGCAATGTTTTGGAAGAAAGATCATACCTTTGGCGATGGGCTTCTAGAAAATGGATGGAAGGAGAAGGCTTAGAACGGCGGCGCTCTTGATGGCCGGAGGTGGAGAAGATGAGGACGATGCTTATCTGGTATTTCTGTGCTTGACTCCTTTTTTGAATGTTTAATGATGATGTTGTTCTGAAAACTATGCTTCTCAATTGTTTATCGCTTCTGAATCTCTCTTTTCTCCTTTGGTTGTTGATGCTTAATGATGACGAACTTGTTTCTGAATCTTTGTTTGCCTTTGTTGGCTACTGATTGTTGATGATAAAGCTTATATTCTGAAACTTATTTGTTGTTTTGCTTTTACACTCTTCCCTTCTTCTTCTTCTTTGGGTGTTGGATATTTGATGATGGTGAAACTGAAATTTGCTTGTTATTCTTATTCGAGTTGAGGATGAATATATTCTGATGATTAGGTTGATGATGAATGTTTTCTGAGACTTACTTCTTCCTCTTCTTTGCTATGTTAATGATGAGGGTGCTGATGAAGCTAACTCATGTTTGAATTGTTTCCTTGATGGTTGATGAGGCTAGACTGTGTTTGTAGTTTTGGCAGTTTTTGGCCTTTTGAACTGTCCCTTACAGTTTTGTTGTGTAGTTGGACAGGTTTGTGAGTTTTTGAGTAAGCTTTGAACTTGTTGGGGTTTTTGACTTGGAAGCAGGCTGGCTTCTGGACTTACGGGTTTACCATCTGCTGGGTTTTGGGAAGGCAAGCTTGAGTTGTTTTTGGTTGCTCAACGTTTGTTTGAATAGGCTGATGCAGTTTGAGCAGGTTTTAGCTTGTAAGGCAGGCTTTCTGTTTCCTTTTTGAAGGCAGGCTTGTGTGATTTGTTGTTTGTTTGTGTTTACCAGCAGTTTGTTGTTTAAACTGGTTTAGCAGTTTTGTGCAGTTTAAGCAGGTTGGAGTTGCAGTTATGCAGGCTACAGGTTTGCAGTGATCTCTTGCAGGCAGGTTTTAGTGTTTGAGTAAACTTTGAACTTGTTTGGATTTTTGGTAGCAGTTTTTGCAGGCTGTTGAGTTTGGAGGCAGTTTTGCTTTTGGTGTTTTGGTGTTGTTGGAAACATGCTTCAGTTGGAGGCCTTTATGCAGGCTTGTTGTTTCTTAAGCTTGCAGTTTTTGCTCTATATCTCCTCTTTTTTTCTGAATTGTTAGACTTGTTCTATTTATTTGCTTTCTCACTACCTTTTACAGCCTGCCAAAACTGCAAACCCCCACTTCACTCTCTTTCTCTCTCCATAAAAGCACTTTTTGCTTAATATATTTTAATCTGAAAAGCTTGTTGGGTCAGAAAATGATGATGAAAATTGACAAGCCTTCTTGCTTGTAACTTGGTTTATCTTTGCATTGTACTTGTTTCCATATTTCCTTCATTGTATGCTTTCTTTGACAGCTTTTCTGCTTTGACAGCTTTGCAACTTGGTTTGACATTTAGTTTGCATTTGTAGTTAGCTTGTCATGCTTGCTCATGCTGACTTAGTTGACTAATGCAGTTTGGAATTCAGTTTGCTTTGCCTTCCTGCCTTATATCTTTGCATTTTGAATTAATTGTATGCTTTGCAAATTATTTTTACTTTTCTCTTTGTGAACCAAGAGGAGAAATCTTCTTTTGATTTGCAAAGAGAACAAGTAAAAACATGATGAATCCAATAGCATTCTGATTCCGGCCAACAAGCTTTAATGATAATTTTATTTATTTATCTGCTTCTGCTTGAAAATTCTCATACTAACTTCTTTTCGTCTTTTGCAGGTAAGTAACTGTTGGATAATGGAGGAAACAGTAGAAGTAGAAGTCAAAGATCTCCAGAGATTTAGACTTAGATTTATTATATTGTTTTTTCATATATTGTAAACAAATATTACTATAAATACTGCAAATTGTAAATTCACAATATTTGAATAAAATTTGTAACAACATTTGAAATAAATAAATAAAAAAATCTTTGTCAAATATCTTTCAGCTTTTCCTTGTATTGTCTATTTAATTATTTAAAACTCTTAAATTAAAATAACTGGAAATGTATCCCAATAACTTTAATCCAGATGAAATAAATAATCAACAAACTTTACAGTCTCGTAATCTCGCATTAATCACCATACGCCTGGTATTCCAATTAACATATGCGTTGTACAGTTAAACAAACAAGCATTTCATACAATTTTCACTCCACTGATCAAACCAATGCCTCAAAGTGTCAAACAAAGCCTCATCTCCTATCCCAGATATTTAGGTTTTGAGAAACAACCGGTAAACTTGAACAAGCGTAAAAATAATGTAACAGTCAATTGAATTACTGTGGATTCAATTTCTTCTGAGAAATACGAGCGAAAACCCTAATTCCAAATTTGTTGTCAAGGAAAAGTCTTCTTGATCAATTCCTGAGCCAATCTCAACAAAATCAATGGAAACCCTAATTCTGGATTTAACTGATAAAGAAGAGTCTTTTTGACCGATTCTTGTGCCGATCTGAAAAATCAGAGAAAACCCTGAGGTTGTGATTTCTTGTGAAAACGGGAGGGCAAATTTTGGGGTACAACAGTTGCCCCTGTTCAATCTTCTTGAACCTGAAGAGTTAGATTGGCAATTTTACCGTTCGCGACTCGAAGGTAAAAGATGATTGGACACTAGAGTGCCCAAACATTTGCACTCGTCAAAGCATAGTTGAGGGAATGGGCTTAAAGATGCCATTTGGAGATGTGACAGAATCTTGTCGGAGATGGGCTTAAAGATGCCATCTAAGAATGTTTGTTGAACTGTATGTTGTAGGTGAGTGGGTGAGTATCAGAAAGGTATCCATGTTTGGAACATCTCTGAGCTGGTGGTCTGAATAGGCAATAAGTTAGCATCCGTGTCGGGAGGTATCCGTAAACTGTTTTCAGAAATCCTTGAAGTTCGAAACTTGCTAAACTTATCCTGCGAAGGGTAAAATATTAGCTGAAACACAAAGTTATGTTGTATGATGCAATGCATGTGTTATATGAATGTAATGAATGTGTATGAAAGCTGATTAAGCGTCTTGCTGAGGAAGATAAATCCTGGATAAATGGAGATAATAAGATCTTTGACCGCTGTCGGGGAAAACAAATTTATGACTACTGCCGGGGAAAATAACTCTCTGACTGTTGTCGGAGATTGAAAATCCTTTGATTGTTGAAAATGAGAAGTCCTAGGACCGCTGTTGGGGAAATCATGAGTTTGGGTTGTATGCCAATCTACTGGGGATTCCTGCTTTGAGGAGATCCTTGCCGGGGAATATCTGAAAAACTTTGTGAGGAATTGAGAATGAGAGTCTTCATTCTGCTTGGGGAATTAGTGTTGAGGAGCCAAGAACGAGAATCTTTGATCTGCAGGGGACTTTGAAATTTTGACAAATTCAAACTGAGAGTTAAGGAAGCTCCGGAGAATAAAAAACGAGAGTCTTGATTTTGTTGGGGAATAAGAAACTCTGTGGGGAATAGCCATATTGTTGAAAAGTAGCTATCCTGTTAGAGGGGCTTATTCCTGTTTGGAGGAAGTTCAGAAGTCAAGTCGTATGCCACTTTGAGAATGAGAATCTTCATTCTGTCGAGAATATCAGGAAGCTGAATTGTATACCACTTTGAGAATGAGAATCTTCATTCTGTCGGGGAAAATCAGCAGGTTGGGTGTATGTCAATCTACTGGGGAAGCCAAAATGAGAATCTTCATTCAGGTCTTGGATCAGAAGATTGGGTGTATGCCAATCTACTGGGGAAGCCAAAATGAGAATCTTCATTCAGGTCTTGGGTCAGAAGATTGGGTGTATGCCAATCTATTGGGGAAGCCAAAATGAGAATCTTCATTATGTTAACGGTATCAGGAGCTTGGGATTATACCAATCTTCTGAGGTTTCAAGGATGAGAATCTTCATTATGTTAACAGTATCAGGAGCTTGGGAGTATACCAATCTCTTGAGGTTTCAAGGATGAGAATCTTCATTCTGTTAAGGGTATCAGGAGCTTGGGAGTATACCAATCTTCTGAGGTTTCAAGGATGAGAATCTTCATTCTGTTAAGGGTATCAAGAGCTTGGGAGTATACCAATCTTCTGAGGTTTCAAGGATGAGAATCTTCATTCTGTTAAGGGTATCAGGAGCTTGGGAGTATACCAATCTTCTGAGGTTTCAAGGATGAGAATCTTCATTCTGTTAAGGGTATCAGGAGCTTGGGAGTATACCAATCTTCTGAAGTTTCAAGGATGAGAATCTTCATTCTGTTAATGGTATCAGGAGCTTGGGAGTATACCAATCTTCTGAGGTTTCAAGGATGAGAATCTTCATTCTGTTAACGATATCAGGAGCTTGGGAGTATACCAATCTTCTGAGGTTTCAAGGATGAGAATCTTCATTCTGTTAACGGTATCAGGAGCTTGGGAGTATACCAATCTTCTGAGGTTTTAAGGATGAGAATCTTCATTCTTGAGAGAAAAAGATTTTTAGGAGCTTCAGTTTTCCGTTATTCTGTTGGTGGTTGTAACTTCCAACAGGTGATGAAGGAATTTTTGATGACGACCGTAACTTCCCGCAGGTGATGAAGGAAATTTTTAACGACCGTGAATTCCAACAGGTGATGAAGGAATTTTTGATGACGACCATAACTTCCAGCAGGTGATGAAGGAATCTTTGAACGACCGATCAATTTGAAATGTAATTTGTTTTGGAGAATAAATCTTTGATAAATGTTGGGGAAATAAACCCATGACTGCTGGTCTGCTAGAGAGGTGATGAACTTCTCGAGGACGCTTGAACTTCTTTTCAGAAAGATTTCAGAGAGGTTCATCATTGCCCCTAGTATTAGATGTTTATGGTATTTCCAGGAAACTTAGATTGTACGTAACCCCTTGTTGAGATTGACGTTTAAAATCCCCAAGTGATGGTGAGGGAGACTTGCCCCAGGTTAATCTGCAATTGAGAGATTTCTTGAAATCTTGACCGGACTGCCCCAGATTTAATGGACTTTGAAAGATTTGTTGAAATCTTGACTAGACTGCCCCAGATTTGCTGGACAATACCAAACCAAGTCCCCTTCTTGTTAACGGGAGATTTTTGCAACGGGAGTATCATCCCACTTGAAGTGATTTTATTCACTGAGAGAGCTTTCGTTCCTCCGAACATTCACTGTTGTGAATTTCTTCGCTGTCAAACAAATAAACATGTGCAAACAACGATATTTAAATAATGCAAAGTTTATGCTTGTCTCGAAGTTTTTTTTTGAAAAATGCGTTTTTTAGCAGAAAACTTTTTATAAGACAAATTCAACACAAGATTTAGAGCAAAGCCTTATAGGAGTCAGGATACCTTTTGTAACAGTATGCTTTCGAACTAACCCATGCTTCAATTAGGACTTTTAAAGGGTTGTAACGTGGTTTGGTTCACGGTTTTAAGAAACAAAGGATAAAGGCTCAAAGTATATTTGTACCCACCCGCTCTTCGTGATGCCTTCAATCCTATACTCAGTTAATTGTGCGTCGAACTCTATCCGAGTTTGGAACGACATTTTGGGTGATGGTTCACACAAGTTGAATTTTATGGGAAGGCAGTCATTTTTTTGCAACGTTTTTCATGTTGTTGAGGATTTATAACGACCTCTTTCTTTTGATTCATTATCCCTAACTTTTTCCTGACTGTTCCTATTTTCGAGATTACAGTCAGCGGGATGCCCCAACTTTCTTAAGCCTCCTTTGTAGGTTTTGGCTTAGTGGGCTTTTCTCTTTTGAGAGATAATAACTGCCTATGAGATAAGGAACCATCACTGTCTTTTGATTCCCAAGGAATGTTTTTGATGTCATTCGCTGTATTATGAACTGAGAGTTTGCGACTCCAATGCGCATCTTTTGAATTAACTGAGAGACTACCCTGCCCCGGGTTTAAAGGTTTCAATTTTTGTTTAAAACATAAAACTTCTACTTCTTTGGATCGAAGGTGTTGACTAGGGATTATCTTCCTTATAACTCCAGTGTTTAGGATTTGAAAGAAACGCCTGTACATCGTCATCAAGGTCTATCCAAAAGCATACTGTATGAGATTATGGTATTGTTTCGTCATCCTCCCTCTAAAGACTTTGTAACTTTTATCAAGAGTTAAATATCATAAAGAAAGTAGGAAGCATAACTCAAGAATAGTGAAAACGAATGCATGAATTCAAGACAAACATATGCAATGCATTAATGAAACAGAGTTTGACATCAACAAAAAATTGTTTGAATAACAAAAGAAATTACAACTTGAAAATTCAAATGAAACAAATGTCTCTTAGTTCGAACTTTGTCATTTCAGGTGGAAAACCCTCAGCAGAAGATTTTCATCTCGCCATCCGGCATGAATTTCAGCACTCCATTGTCAATCAAATCTTGAATTTTGTTTTTCAAAGCCCAACAGTCATCGGTGTCATGTCCAGGACTATAGGAGTGGTATACACAAAATGCATCGGGGTGATAGCTAGGAGCAGAGGTATTGGGCTTCCGAATAGGATCCTTTAAAGCAGTCAGATTGACCTCCAACAAGCATTCCAGTATTAGAGATGATGGTATGTCGGTCTCAGTGAACTGTCTTCCAGGCGTATTTTGCTTTTGCCGATTACCCCGTTGACGCTGGCGAGGTTGTTGTTGGGCTTATGACCCTGAAGCAAGTTGAGGAGCTTTTCCCGTGTCTTCTTGTCTCAAAGGAGGTTGAATGATGACTTGATCTTCAACCCTAGTTGTTTGCCCCACTTGGTTATCTTGAAGCAGTTTGTTGACGAGAACCCCTGAGCTCTTCTTGTCTTTGAGCCATGTCTTGAATGAGAGCCATCTGGCCCACCAGCTGTCCCATCATCTGGATCTTCATTGTTGCCAGCTCAATCTGTAGTTCTTCCAACTGATCATTCCTGACGCCGCCTGGATTTCCCAGGACCATGCCCCTTGTGAGGAGAGCTTTCACTTCTTCTTGCCCCTGGGACAGGTTCAAGAACATTTCTTGAAGTTGAGCGTTTTGAGCCTGGATATCTTCGACAGTCCTTTCTAGAGCCATCTCTACTGAAATAAACAGTAGGAGAATAAGGAAACCGGAAAAGGAAAAACTGCTGTGATACAATGCATGATATGTGGATTCATGTTTTCAAGGATCTCACGGGATAAACACAAGAAAATGTTAGGGATTGAACTTCGATCAACATCTTTGATTGGAGAACTTTGTATCGGTGGATGTCTTTCCACGAGAATTAAGCTCACCATGTCGAGTGGGTCATATCCCCCAATTCAAGTTGTTGCACTTGATCTTTAACGGCGTTTGTTTAGAGGAAAATCCTCTTGCCCTTTGGTATATGTTTGGTTCAACGTGACCCTGCATCAAAAGACCCTCGAGACCCTTGAAATGGTCATTGAAAATGCTATGGTATGATGTTATGATGTTATGTACATGTATGAAAAAAGTAAGCAAGTGTATATATAGATGATCAGATTCACACAAAGCAGATAAATCCTTAGTTTTAGGCTTGCACGGGGTTTGTAGGTAAGTACCCTCTTGAAGTTAGTTGGCTCAACCTGTCCTAGAAATAGTAACCGGGTTCTAAGGAGCTCAATATCACTAGATTATTTTCCGTGTTCATGGTTTCAGTTTAGCCACTTTAGTGGCGATTGAAATATTCCAAGAAAACAATCCTCAATGAGTGTAGTATCGAGTATCTACCAACTTCGAACTACACCAAAGCCGGTCATCTCACTACCCCTAATAAGGCCAAGATGGTCAAGTAAGGTTCTAAGAGTTCATTAGTGCTTCACGACATCACTCAGCGGCCCCGTATTTTCTTTAATTAACTCAAAGGCTACCGGTACCCATAAATATGTCACACTAATGTAGCTACTGCTTCAACCATGTCGGTATACCCCGCACAGTTCCCTCACAGTTTATTGCTACTTACCTAAAAGGTATCCCTAAATCCGGGAGTAGGATTTAAAACAAACCCAAACAAGGAACCCAAAAAGTAAAGCAATCAAAGAAATCAAGGTAAGCATGTAAAGGTGATCTAAAACCCTAAGGTAACCCCACTTTTAGAAAATTCCCCAGCAAAGTCGCCAGTTCTGTGATACGGTGGGAGAATTGACTTGAGGTTTTGCGTTTGTTTTCGCACTTTTTAGGTTTAGCAAGAGTCGCCACCGGCTTTTTATTTTATCCAAAGGAAAGGTCAAAAAGCACAGGAAAGACCTTTGAGATGTTTTCTTGGGTTTGGGGGGTAGATTATGAAAAGGGAAGGTGCTAGCACCCTTTTAATCCATGGTTATCCATGGGCTCTTACTTGCTTGTTTTAGATCACTTGCCTTTGCTTTTCAATTGTTTGAAATGGTGTTTTGCGTGTGGTTTTGAAAATGTTTTGAAAAAGATGCCTTGTCTAGGCAACCTTTGTAATGATTTTTGTTTGAATATATACAAAGATGTGTGTCTTTTTGAAAAGATATTCCAATGTTTTGAAAGTTGTTTTGAAATTGTTTTGACGTTGTGTTGTGAAGTGTGTTTGAAAAATGGCAAGGATGTTTTGCAAGATTTTTGATCAAGTAACTAAGAGTTGTCTACCCTATTTTACTCAAATATTTTTCTCATGTTTTTAACCCTTTTTAACAGTGTTGTTTCATTATTGTGTTTGATGAACAACCTTGTGTTAGGATGTTAAACGGGACAGGCGCGGGTCATCGTATACAACCATTGAAAGTAACTTGTGAGACGCTCTAGCAATTTTTGTAAGGGACGAGATCATTTTATCGAAGGCAACATCGAGGGTCATCGAGGGACTATGATCTTTGTTTATCGCAGGGGCATTTTCTAGAGTGTCTCATACTCGAGGGACATGATTGCATTTTCCGAGGCAACAAGCGAGGTTACCCTAGAGGTGCAAGTGTGAATTGTGTATTGATTTTCATGCATTTATCTTGTATTAGGTCATCTAGCGATTGATTTTGAATCTTCGCATACAAACCCTAATTACTATACAGTATATTGAAAGCGATAAATTGTAGGAATTTAAAGTCTAAGTTATTACAAATAAGTATCCGGGGATGGGGGTACAAATGTTTACAAATGGGGATGAGTCTTATCAGAATAATAATGTCCAAGTATATATTACAACCAAATTGAACTGACGCAATTCAAATATTAACAAATTGTAACAAAACGTAAAAATAAAGAGAATCAAAGGTATTGTGAGATGTATGTATTTATTTACAAATGAACAAATAAAATTTAACCTAATTAAAGACTTAAGTAATTATTATTATTTTTATTGTGTTTTATGTAAATAAAGAGTTTTAAGTTAATACTTAAGATCATCTTTGTATTTTATCAATCAATAAATAGGTTTAAAGAAAACCAAAAAAAATATTTAGACTAAATATTCTTTTCTTTTTGTATTTTTTTTATTATGAACAAGATTAACAATAACTTAAAAAGAAATTAAAACCAAATTAAATTAGTGTGTGAATTAATTAAAAGAAAGAAAATAATCTAAAAAAAGGAAAAGAAATTAGTTTTGATAGTAAAAGGGATGGGCCCAAGATTGGTATTTGGCCCATGGTAGAAAATGAAGGAAAACAAGGATCAGAGGAAGGGGTGCGTTAGTAAGAACGCTGGGCTTTATGTTTTCTTTTGGGCAAAGGCCCATCTGATGTTTGAACAAATTTTTAGGGTTGGAGTTTGTTTTAGAAATTAGGATTTACAGTCCTTTGGTCTCAACGGCGCCGCTCCTCTCATCTTCTTCGTCTCTCTTTGCCTTTCTCAAACCCATGGGCCTCTGATCCTTCCTCCAACCTTCAAGCTGCCAGAGCGCCACCTTCATCTATCTCCCCTCCACAATGATACAAGGCGGTGTTTTAGAAGGTATCTCTCTTTCGTTCCAAACGCATTTTTTACAGTTTGCATGTTCAATTCTCTTGAATGTTTATGTTATTATTTCAACTTTTAATCCATGGTGATTGCGTCTGAGATGCAGCAATGTTTTGGAAGAAAGATCATACCTTTGGCGATGGGCTTCTGGAAAAGGGATGGAAGGAGAGGGCTTGTAACGGCGGCGCTCTTGGTGGCCGGAGGTGGAGAAGATGAGGATGATGCTTATCTGGTATTTCTGTGCTTGAATCCTTTTTTGAATGTTTAATGATGATGTTGTTCTGAAAACTATGCTTCTGAATTGTTTATCACTTCTGAATCTCTCTTTTCTCCTTTGGTTGTTGATGCTTAATGATGACGAACTTGTTTCTGAATCTTTGTTTGCCTTTGTTGGCTAGTGATTGTTGATGATGAAGCTTATATTCTGAAACTTATTTGTTGTTTTGCTTTTACACTCTTCCCTTCTTCTTCTTCTTTGGGTGTTGGATATTTGATGACGGTGAAACTGTAATTTGCTTGTCATTCTGATTCGAGTTAAGGCTGAATATATTCTGATGATTAGGTTGATGATGAATGTTTTCTGAGACTTGCTTCTTCCTCTTCTTTGCTATGTTAATGCTGAGGGTGTTGCTGAAGCTAACTCATGTTTGAATTGTTTCCTTGATGGTTGATGAGGCTAGACTGTGTTTGTAGTTTTGGCAGTTTTTGGCCTTTTGAACTGTCCCTTACAGTTTTGTTGTGTAGTTGGACAGGTTTGTGAGTTTTTGAGTAAGCTTTGAACTTGTTGGGGTTTTTGATTTGGAAGCAGGCTGGCTTCTGGACTTACGGGTTTACCATCTGCTGAGTTTTTGGAAGGCAAGCTTGAGTTGTTTTTGGCTGCTCAACGTTTGTTTGAATAGGCTGATGCAGTTTGAGCAGGTTTTAGCTTGTAAGGCAGGCTTTCTGTTTCCTTTTTGAAGGCAGGCTTGTGTGATTTGTTGTTTGTTTGTGTTTACCAGCAGTTTGTTGTTTAAACTAGTTTAGAAGTTTTGTGCAGTTTAAGCAGGTTGGAGTTGCAGTTATGCATGCTACAGGTTTGCAGTGATCTCTTGCAGGAAGGGTTTAGTGTTTGAGTAAACTTTGAACTTGTTTGGATTTTTGGTAGCAGTTTTTGCAGGCTGTTGAGTTTGGAGGCAGTTTTGCTTCTGGTGTTTTGGTGTTGTTGGAAACAGGATTCAGTTGGAGGCCTTTATGCAGGCTTGTTGTTTCTTAAGCTTGCAGTTTTTGTTCTATATCTCCTCTTTTTTTCTGAATTGTTAGACTTGTTCTATTTATTTGCTTTCTCACTGTCTTTTACAGCCTGCTAAAACAGCAAACCCCCACTTCACTCTCTTTCTCTCTCCATGAAAGCACTTTTTGCTTAATATATTTTAATCTAAAAAGCTTGTTGGGCCAGAAAATGATGATGAAAATTGACAAGCCTTCTTGCTTGTAACTTGGTTTATCTCTGCATTGTACTTGTTTCCATATTTCCTGCATTATATGCTTTCTTTGACAGCTTTTCTGCTTTGACAGCTTTGCAACTTGGTTTGACATTTAGTTTGCATTTGTAGTTAGCTTGTCATGCTTGCTCATGCTGACTTAGTTGACTAATGCAGTTTGGAATTCAGTTTTCTTTGCCTTGTTGCCTTATATCTTTGCATTTTGAATTAATTGTATGCTTTGCAAATTATTTTTACTTTTCTCTTTGTGAACCAAGAAGAGAAATCTTCTTGTGATTTGAAAAGAGAACAAGTAAAAACATGATGAATCCAATAGCATTCTGATTCCGGCCAACAAGCTTTAATGATGATTTTTTTTATTTATCTGCTTCTGCTTGAAAATTCTCATACTAACTTCTTTCCGTCTTTTGCAGGTAAGTAACAGTTGGATAATGGAGGAAATAGTAGAAGTAGAAGTCAAAGATCTCCAGAGATTTAGACTTAGATTTATTATATTTTTTTTCATATATTGTAAACAAATATTACTGTAAATACTGAAAATTGTAAATTCACAATATTCGAATAAAATTTGTAACAATATTTGAAATAAATAAATAAAAAAATCTTTGTCAAATATCTTTCAGCTTTTCCTTGTATTGTCTATTTAATTATTTAAAACTCTTAAATTAAAATAACTGGAAATATATCCCAATGACTTTAATCCAGATGAAATAAATAATCAACAAACTTTACAGTCTTGTAATCTCGCATTAATCACCATACGCCTGGTATTCCAATTAACATATGCGTTGTACAGTTAAACAAACAAGCATTTCATACACTTTTCACTCCACTGATCAAACCAATGCCTCAAAGTTTCAAACAAAGCCTCAGCTCCTATCCCAGATATTTAGGTTTTTAGAAACAACCGGTAAACTTGAACAAGCGTAAAAATAATGTAACAGTCAATTGAATTACTGTGGATTCAATTTCTTTTGAGAAATACGAGCGAAAACCCTAATTCCAGATTTGTTATCAAAGAAAAGTCTGCTTGATCAATTCTTGAGCCAATCTCAACAAAATCATTGGAAACCCTAATTCTGGATTTAACTGATAAAGAAGAGTCTTTTTGACCGATTCTTGAGCCGATCTGAAAAATCAGAGAAAACCCTGAGGTTGTGATTTCTTATGAAAACGGGAGGGCAAATTTTGGGGTACAACACCAACCATCTATAACAATCTCCTAACCGACTAATAGCCAACGATAACAGAAACTAACAAACTTCATAGATTCACAACAGAAGAGATAACAGATAACAGAAAGAAAAAACTCACCTTCAGATTCATTCTTCATTTGCTAGATAATCACATCACCAACCAAAAAAAACTCTCAGAACTCTCTCTCCGAAAAAGCCAACCACATTTTTCAATATCTTCAATCTTCATCTATGTAACCTTCACGCAGAGCCTTCAAACTTTTTTCCCTATGCGCCTTGTTTCTAACATCGTCATTCTGCCATTCTTTATCTCCAACTATCATCAAACACCAATGCTTCTTCATTAATCTATAAAGAACATATCAACAACAACAACCTTCGGTATTGTAGCCTTAAACGCAGTCAACATCTAACGCGACATACACGCGGAAAGAAGAAGAAGAAGAAGAAGAAGAAGAAGAAGAAGGGATCAGAAATGAGAATTCAAGAGTGTTGAATACCTGAACAAGAGTTTGAAGATCGATAGAAGATGAGGAATAGAAGTGAAGCCCCCAGGAATCGCACGCTGAAACTTCTTCTCTGCCGTTTAAATGCGTCTGGAAGCTCCTAGGGTTTCTACTGTTGATTAAGATTTCAGAAGAACGAGGAAATTGATGAAAACCAAAGGCGGATGTGGAAGCTTGGCATCTAGACGAAGAGGATAGTGGGATGATTTCAAAGAATGGAAGCTTCTCCGTTCTAGGCGCGACATTATGCTTCCGGTGGCATTTTTTTTTTCTTCAATCGGAGAAGAGGCTATGTCACGAAACTTAATCCTTTTCTAACTTTGATATTTACTGTTATTTTATTTTTTTCCTATTTTATTTTTATACATTGTATTTTGTGAGTAATTTAATAATGAAAATAAAATCTGAAATATTATGATGTGGTGTTGGTAGTGGACTGGATCAGATGACCCAATAGCAGTATTTTTGGAAGCTTGGAT
Organism: Vicia faba; assembly: GCA_948472305.1. NCBI lineage: Eukaryota > Viridiplantae > Streptophyta > Magnoliopsida > Fabales > Fabaceae > Vicia > Vicia faba. The sequence continues at coordinate 228,739 of CATIWC010000500.1, forward strand.
TGAAATTGAATAAAAATGGCTAATGGACTCATTCAGATTGGGCTTAGCATCAATTCAATTGCTTGCAATATTACCCCAGGATGTAACTATGCACCCCCAATGTTTTGGAATTTGATTTCTACATCAATTTCCTTTCCATATTTTTTGTTGATAAAAAATGATACAAAAATAGTAGAATATTTTAGGAAATATCTTTAGAATTTTATTAGAATTTTCTATTATTTTTATGCTTGGTAATCATTTTTGTTGCCATTTTTAGCTAGGATTTTATGATAGGATATTGATGTAACTTTCACGACGGGGAATGCTTGGAGATTAATTTTTTTGATCACTCGTGCGGAGCAGCTTTTGGTAGAGTTTTCTTATTGCTTGCATGGTTTTGAAGAGGCAACGGACCTTCTCCGTTCGGTATCATCACAAATCTTATTTTATTCCTCATTTTCGCACTTCATTGCTTTATAGATACCATGAGAAGTAGGAAATAAAGAGCGTGCGCTCGAAGTCGCTGTTTAAAGACCTATAGCAGGCATTTCGCACTTCATTTGCTATATGTGTTGTGCTTGTTTCTTTGGTTGATTGATCGATGAGTCACTCAATTTAGAAATTGAGACCACGGCTTCGCTCTCATTGCATGTTCCCTATATGATAGTTTTGTTAGACTTTCTTTGGCATGCTAGCTTAGATAAGATCTCTTTAGGTGTACTCTCTCGAGTTTACTGGCTTGCTTGCTTTATCCTTGCACATACCATGTTCCCTTAGGATGCGCTTGCTCCGTTCGGACGCAAGTTAGACCTTAGGTTGCAAACCATGCATGCTAACGTTAGGTAGATATTTCCCTTCCATTCATCCTGAACTTAGGGCTACCATTGTATGACAACATTAGGTTTAGAAATAGGCTAGTCCCCCTTTGACTTTTCTTTCCCCTTTTTGCATATACATTAAAACAAAAACTTCTTTTTCTTACAAACTTCAAAATACTTAATAAAAAATTTACTGACGAGAATCATATCTTTGTTAAGTATGAGAGATGATAAGTGGGTTTCTTCTCGACTTTTTGTTATCTTATTCTAAGCTTTGGTGTGGTTCAAGTCTCAAAGACTTATTTCATGAATAAGTTGAGAAATGGCTAAAATCTCTCTCTTGAAATTAACTAGCTGTTACCTACCAGCAAAAATACCAACAAATACAAACTCTTTTTGCCTTTGGGCTTTTCTTTCAAACTCTTTTCAAAAGAGCATGTTAATTCACTTATGTGCTGACGCGTAAGTCTCCAAAGGTCAAGTTGCAGCAGAAGGCGAAATTAATATTGTTCATTAAAAACACAAACCAATTCAAACCTTTTTATGCGCCTAAGCACCTTTTCTCTAAACTTTTTCAAAAGAACATGTAAATTCACTTCTGTGTTGACGCGTAAGTCTCCAAAGGTCGAGTTGCGACAGAAGGCGAAATTAATATTGTTCATTAAAAAATACAAACCAACAAAAACATGTGAGCCGAACTACGACTGCTCTGATTCCTTAAAAGTGATACGTAGTCATCGTGGTAGGGCCCGAACGAGCACAACTTTTATTTTCCCTACATTCTTTTCTCCTTTTCTTTTGCATGAATTCTCCCTTTAGTATAGTAAACAGTAAGTATAAATTAAACACACCCATAAGATAGATAACAAGAGTGGATACCGTAGAGTACTACGGGCGTGTGGGGTGCTAATACCTTCCCCTCGCGTAACAGACTCCCTTACCCGATCTCTCAGTCGAGACCGTGACTTCTCCCTTCTCAGGTTTTCTCGATGTTCACCTTTCCCTACATGTGGGATAAAAGACGTTTGATGGCGGCTTCATTGTTTGATGATTTTCAGCCGGTTGTTTCACACCCAGCTTATGATGGTGGTTCCCCTTGACCTCTCCAAACTACTAAACCTTTGCCTATAAATTAGACCTTATTGGCAACTGTAAAAAGGTCATAAATTTGAGAAAGAAAAGCCCTGAACCCCTGCTAAAATTCCAAGAGTCCAAAAAACTGCAAACACAACATATAAAACCTGTTAGCTTTTGATTCCTTGCATTCAAACTCCATTTATTCTCAAGGGTTTCTTGACTAAAATCATCCACACAGTTTCTGATTCACATATTAGAAGATATCCTAACTTCTATGTTCATACTGCCATACATTCTCCATCCACCTCCATCTCAAAGAAGTCATAACCATACCCCTTGGCTGTTCCAAAGGTTGAAAACTTCCAACATGTTGAATACGTGAAGAAGCTGCTCAGAACATCAACAGAGTCCAGGACCAAACTCCAGTTCACAGGATCTTTTCCAGCTGCAAGGTAAGCTTCTGCTGACTCTCACCATTACTTGAGCATTATCAGATTTGCATGTTCAAAAATACAATGTAGACATCATGTTTCTGATGTTGTACGTATTCTGAGGTTTCACATATTTGTATGCCTAAGTAGGGAGTAAATCAATTCAGAACTTCTTGAAGAAATTAGAACTCAGAATTAGGATTAGCAAATTCATGCTTTGCCTTTGATTTATAGTTCTGATATCTCTTGTTTCTGAAACACTATGAAACCTGCCATAACTGTCATATGTGTATCTTCTGTTTTGTTGAGAAATGACCAAGTTGCAGATGTTCTGACTAGCATGGAGGGAGACTAAGTCCCTCCAGTGGTATTAGAACTTCTGAAATCTTCTTTGTTCCCAGCGGGCCCAAAACTTCTGACTTTACCTAATTTTACTAATATGATCTCTGTTTTGCAGCACGCCAAGAGTCAGAACTTCTGATCTCCTTTAGTTAACAATATGCTGATTCTATTTTCTTTTTTCCTTACTATTTTTTCTATCACTTATATTTTTACTAATCAAAAACACCAAAAATATTTTACATTTTTACATGCTTTATTTTATTTCTTAAAACAAAAGATCAAAAATATTTTCTTAAACAAAACATATTTCTTTTCTTAAACAAAACAAGTTCATTTCACCTTTTCTTGTACATTCTTATCCATTCAATGTGTTTGTAATAGTAACTTAGGATTTAATTTCATTTGCAATCCCCATTCATAAATAAGTACCCTCATCCATAAAATATTGTAATAGCGTAGGACTTTACATTTCTGCAATTTATCGCTTTTATATAACATGCTAATAATTAGGGTTTGTATGGCAAGATAAAACCAATCAAATAGACAACCCTAATCCAAGACAAAATCAAGCATGAAAATGACACACTTACACACAAAACACCCCTAGGGTCATCCCACTTGGCTGCCTTATACAAAAATGGTCATATTACGCATGTAAAGTGTCTTAGCAAAAACAAACAAATACAAGATCATAGTCCCTCGATGACGCTTTCCAAAGTTGCCTTACAAAAATGATCTTAGTCCCTAAAAAGTGCTAAGATACTTTGCAATATTGCTAATCATGGTTATACAATGACCCACGCCCGTCCCGTTTACATCCAAAGATAGGATTGTTTACCAAATTAATGGTAAGACAACAACATCAAAGGAAAATAAAATGAACAAGAAAGACATTTGAGTAGGTAGATTACTTTTAGTTACTTGCTCCATTTCGAAACAAATATCCTTGCTATTTTCGAAAACAAACACCTACACATTTCCAAACATCTTACAAACATTGAAAACATTTTCAAAAAGATCAACATCTTTGTATACATTCTTACGAACGAGAATCATTACAAAGATTGCCTAAACAATGGCCTCTTTTACAAAATACTTTCAAAACCTCACAAAGCACAATTTCAAACAAAAGTAAGTGATCTAGCAAGTAACTAAGAGCCCATGGAAAACCATGGATGAAAAGGGTGTTAATACCTTCCCTTTTCATAATCTACCCCCTGAATCCAAGAAACAATCTCAAAGGTATTTGCTGTGCTTTTCACCTTTCCTTTTGGATAAAAGAAAAGTCGGTGGCGACTCTTGCTAACCGTAACATTTGTGATCAAAACGCAAAGCACCCAAGTCAGTTCTCCCACCGTATCATAGAACTGGCGACTCTACTGGGGACAGAATTCTAAAAGTGGGGTTACCTTAGGGTTAGATAATATTTACTTGCTTACATTGTTTGACTTGTATGCTTTACATTATGGTTCTTTCTTTGGGTTTGAATCCTCAATCCAGATTTGGGATACATTATAGGTAAGTACCAATACGTTGTGGAAACTGTGTGGGGTATACCGACATGGTCTAAGAAATAGCTATGTTAGTGCGACATATTTGTGGGTACCGGTAGCCTTTGAGTTAATCAAAGAGAATACGGGGCCGCTAAGTGATGTCATGAAGCACTAATGAACTTCTAGAACCTTTACTTGACCAACTTGGCCTTTAGGATGTAGTGAGATGACCGACTTTGGTGCAGTCCGAAGTTGGTAGATACTCAATACTACACTCATTGAGGTTTGGTTTCTTGGGATATTTCGGTCGCCACTAAAGAGGCTTGAGCTGAAACAATGACCAAGGAAACAATCCAGTGATACTGAGCTCCTTAGAACCCGGTTACTATTACTAGGACAGGTTTAAGCCAACTAAACTTCAAGAGGGTACTTACCTATAAAACTCCATGCAAGCCTAAACCTAGGACTTGTTTGCTTTGTTTGTATATGCATACTTGTACATAACATCATGGACATCATGAACATCATATGCATCCACTAACCACTTCAAGGATTTTGGATTCATCTTTGTCCTTGTTTTGTAGGATATGGACTCACTTCGCAGGAAAACTATTCAAGCCAACCTTGTGAGAATCCATCCACAACTTAAGGAGATAGCTTCAAGGATTCCTGAAAACTCTCCATTCACTGAGAGACATGGTCGTCTACTCAACTTGGTCACCTCCAACACAGATGAGGACATGATGAAGGCGCTCTTTCAGTTCGTTGATCCTTTGCACCATTACTTCACATTTCCCGACTATCAACTTGTGCCTACTTTGGAAGAATTCTCCCAACTCTTGAGGATTCCTATTCTCAATAAACTACCTTTCAACGGTACGGAAAGAGATCCAAAGCCAGAAGAGATTGCTCAAGATCTACGCTTGGATTCATCTGTTTGAGATTAGGAAACCAGGAGTGGTGTCAAAGGCTTCCTAGCAAAGTTTCTGTTTGAGAAAGCCCAAAACTGTTGGAATTCCTTGGACTTGCAAGCCTTTGAGGAAATTGTGGCTCTCCTCATCTATGGGATGGTTTTGTTTCCAAATCCTGACCAACTCATAGATGTCAACACCGTCAAAATCTTCATATCACGCAACCCCGTGCCTACATTGCTAGGGGATATCCTACACTCTTTTCACACTCGAACAATGAGAAAAAGAGGTGTCCTTATGTGTTGCACTCATCTCTTAGAAAGATGTTTTATTTATCATCTTCCCCAATCAGTCTTAAAGAATGAGTAAGGTCCAAGGTGGTCACAAAGGTTGATGATGCTCAAACATTCAGACATTCATTGGTGCTCCCGTTTCAAAGAGAATGTTATCATTGTCGACCGTTGTGGAGAATTCCCTAATGTTCCTTTACTTGGCATTATGGGAGGTATCACCTACAACCCCTTCTTAGCTTTAAGACAGTTTGGTTACTCCCGGAGGGATGGCCCGCACGTGATGCTGATTCAAGTTTTGGTATTCGACTACGACAACAACGATCAAGGTCTTCGCCAGAGATTTATCCGAGCTTGGAAGATGTTAAATAAGGTGGATAGCAAGACTTTTGGGTACAATAATTCCATCCCTCTTGAGCCTTACCTCAAATGGGTACGAACTCGCGCTCAGAGTCTTATGATGCCTTACTCCTCCATTCTCCCGGTAATCATTGAGCCTGTTAAGGAAGGAGATGTTACATACACTATCTTACGTCCTGACATGCCCACATCTCTTGAAGACATCCAAAGGGATTGGATACAACTCAAAGGAGAGCGAGATGCTTTCTAAGCCCAATTCTATGCAAGCGAGAAGAAGGTTTTGGAGCTCACTAGGCTACATCATGAGGAGCAGACTCTGAATGCCTACATTGCACCGAAGAGGATGCGCACTACTTTTCTATCATAGAGTTTTTTACTATTTTGCCCGAGGGGCATTGATGTACTCAAACTTTATCTTATTAATATAACGTGTGTTTCCTTTTTGTCTAAAACAAATTTGAATCTTTGAAATCCTTGAAAACATTACATATGCACATATCATTCATCATAACATAAACAGGTCTTTTGCAACAAGTCTCCTCATCTCTCTACTATTTATTTCAGTAAGATGGATCTCGAGCAAACAGTGAAAGATCTTCAAGCTCAGAATATGCAGTTTCAATAGTTACTCATGACCCTAGCCAAGGGGCAAGAAGAGTTGAAGACTCTGCTGGCTGAAGAGAGGAAAAAGAAAACAAAGAAGGTAACCAGAGTCTTAAACATGGGAAGAAGATTTCAGGGGCAGACAAGAAGGACTTTGGACTTTGCAACAACATCGGTGAAGGAGAAGGGAAAGGCAAGGAAACAGTTGTCCCGTTAGAATCAGAGGAAGAAGAGGACTACTCTGAGGAACAGTACCCTCTAGCTGATGACAAGTATAAACACCTCGAAGAGAGTTTGAGCGCGATGGAAATCTAAAAGGTACCTGGCTTGGACTTTGAGGAATTAGGTTTGGTGTCGGGGATTGTGATTCCTCCAAAATTCAAAGTACCTATATTCGCCAAATATGATGGAGTTTTATGCCCCAAGATGCACCTCCGATCATATGTAAGGAAAATTCAACCCCATACCGCTGATAAAGACTTATGGGTGCACTTCTTCCAAGACAGCCTGTCTGGGACTCAACTTGACTGGTTCTACCAACTAGAAAGGGCTAATATTCACAATTGGGAAGATCTTGCTGCAACTTTCTACAAGCAATACCAGTACAGTGCTGATTTGGCGCCTATCAGTACTCAACTCCAGAGTATGGCCATGGTGTCCAATGAATGTTTCAAGGACTATGCACAAAATGGAGAGATTTAGCTGGAAGAGTTCAACCCCCTCTGTCTGAGAGAGAATTGGTGGACATGTTCTTGGGAACTTTGTCTGATCCCTTCTTTAATCATTTAATCGGAAGTTCATCTGCAGGCTTTATTGAACTAATATTGACCGGAGAAAGGATAGAAGCCGATATTAAGAATGGAAAGATCCAGAAAGACACATCTTCTTCAGTAGATGTAAGGAAGCCCTTTATCAGAAAGAAAGAGGTGACTGTCGTATATCCACAAAGAAACCAAGATAGGGCCGAACACCGACCAATGGTGGAGGCTGTTATGATCCCAAAGCCTACAGCTGATCAACAAAGAAGTAATCAACCAAGGGTAGAAAGGCCAGTCAGGCAGTTTACCATAATCAACATGACTCCGTCTCAAGTATTATCGCATCTTCTAAAATCCAACTTGGTGACCTTAAAAGAAGCTCCGAAAAACCCCAATACAACATTCCCTCATTATCATCCCAATGCCCATTGTGCATATCACTCTGAAAGTCCTGGTCACGATACTAACAACTGTTGGGCCTTGAAGAACAAAATTCAAGACCTCATTGAAGCAAAAGAATTTGAGTTCGATGCGCCCGAGAAGCCAAATGTCATTTTTGCTCCTATTCCCAGACATGATCACAATACTAATGCCATTGAAGAAGGTTTGTTTGTTACCTCAGTTGATGAACTCATGACCCCGCTTCTGACTATTAAAATAAACTTGTTGAAAGTCGATGTATTCCCGGGCTGTAATGAAGTTTTCCATCTCTGCTTATCCTCACCAACCGGCTGTCATTTGTTGAAGACAGACATTCAGTGTCTGATGGATAACAAAGAGATTTTGTTTGAAAAAACTCCCGTTTCACCTATTCCTGTTGAAGATGTTTCTATCATTACCATTTCCGCCAATTCTTCCAGGGTCTCCACCAAAAGACCCGTTAGAATTACATCAGTTCTGAAAGCAACTCCTTTAATAATCACAATGTCTGGGTCAGTCCCATATGAATCAGACAATTTTGTGTCATGGAATTATGGAGGGGATGTCTATTACCATGGTATCAAGCAAGACTGGCCAGCCGCCGAAGAGATAAATTATGAGAAAGAAGACTTCAACGTTGGTAATATTGCCGGAACTAGCAAAATTACCCAAAGTGGTAGGATATTTTCTCCAGAAATTGCTCCCCCAAAAGCAGTTTATGGACCCATAATCATCCCTGTGGCAGCTCCAAAGGTTACTCCTACACCCATAATCATCTCTGCAAGTAATCCAATTGACAAAGCCGTTACAACCCTTGTAATCATTCTTATTGACACTCTTGTTGCTGAGTTAACCGAGGCTCGAGGAAAAGGTGTTATGATTGCGCCTGTCCGGACGAAGGCTCAGTCGTTGACTATCCTTGAGACTTCCAAAAAAGAAATGGAGGAGATCCTAAAAATTATAAAGAGGAGCGACTACGATGTAGTTGAACAACTGGGGCAAACTCCCTCTAAAATCTCTATGCTAGCATTACTACTATGTTCCAAGGCGCATGCAAAAGCCTTGGTAAAGTTCTTAAAAACAGCCCATGTACCTCAAAAGACATATGCTGATCAATTTCAAGACTGCATGGCCAGCCTAACTTCGGATAATGGTTTAGATTTTTCAAATGTTGATCTGACGCCGAGGGGAAGAAAGCATAATAAGGCGTTGCATGTCTCAGTGGAATGTAGGGGCACCACTTTGGCGCAAGTTTTGGTGGATACTGGCTTATCCCTGAATTTATTACCCAAAAAGGCTCTTGATAGACTTGACTATTAGAGGTTGACTTTTAAGCCAAGCAACATAGTGGTAAGGGCTTTTGACGGTTCAAAGAGGATGGTACATAGAGAGGTAGACATTCCCATAAAATTTGGAACCCAAACTTTCAATTCAACTTTTTATGTGATGGACATCCGCCCTTCATACTCCTTCCTGCTAGGCCAACCTTGGATCCACAATGTTGGCGATGTTACTTCTACGTTGCACCAAATGTTGAAGTATCCAGTTCAAGGGAAGATTATCACCGTTTATGGAGAGGAAGAATACATGATCAGCCATCTCAATTCCTTCAAATATGTGGAATTGGACGGCGAATTCATTGAAACTCCATTTCAACAATTTGAAGAGGTCCCTCAAGAGGTGGAAGTGACTAAGGTTGTTCCCAAGATTACCAGGCCTCCACTCTGGATGTCGTCACTAAAAGATGCCCAAGCAGTAGTAGAAGAAGGAGGATGCACTATTTGGGGACAACTCCCAAATATCCCATATAAGTCTGACAAGTTTGGCTTAGGTTTCACTTCAAGTGCTCAAAAGGTTGTACACCATGCCCGTGCTGGAGGGCCACCCTTGAAGGTCAGTAATCGTGAGGTCAACGCATTAGAAGATGGTGAAGATGGCTACAATCTAGAAGATTGAATCTTTTCGACTGTCAATGGAGGGATCATCAATTGGGAGGCTAGAGACTATGTCCCGATCACTTTCATCCCTCAGTAATTTGTCTTTAAATTTTGTTGGATGTGTAATATTCAAAACAACTCGCACTCTTAAAACTTTGTGTCTTACCCGAGGCACAATGGTCCATTTGTAAGGGTTATTATTTCATCTTCATATGATATCAATGAATCATGGACGTTTTCGCATACAAACTTTTGTGCTTATTGTTTTTCTTTTACATTTTACTTTCTTTCGAAGATAGTTATACCCTTACACACACCCACACTCACAATGCAGGTATACATCCATTCTGGATCCCATGGGTAACGATACTGCTATGGCCTTTTGTGACTCTGAGAATCTGATCTACCAAGCCAAAGACGAAGGTGAGGAAGATTGTGAAGTACCAGGGGAACTTTCCAGATTACTACAACAAGAAGAAAGAACCATTTAGCCTCACAAGGAACCCGTGGATACAATCAACCTAGGTACCGAAGAGGACAAAAAAGAGGTCAAGGTGGGTGCCAATCTGGAATCTAGTATCAAGAAGCGTATGATTCAGTTATTGCATGATTATGTCGAAGTCTTTTCCTGGTCGTATGAAGACATGTCAGGACTTGATGAAGATATTGTGGTACATCGTCTTCCTACAAGAGAGGATTGCCCGCCAATAAAGCAAAAGGTTTATCAAATGAGGCTTGATATGTTAGAAAAGATTAAAGAAGAGGTCATGAAGCAATTCAACGCTGGATTCTTGGCTGTCACCTCTTACCCCCAATGGGTTGCCAATGTTGTTCATGTGCCCTAAAAGGACGGCAAAGTGTGAATGTGTGTGGACTACAGAGATTTGAATAGGGCGAGCCCTAAGGATGACTTTCCACTTCCCCACATTGATATCCTAGTTGACAATACGGCACAATACAAAGTGTTTTCCTTCATGGACAGATTCTCAGGTTACAACCAAATCAAAATGGCGCCTGAGGATATGGAGAAAACAACATTTGTTACACAGTGGGGCACTTTCTGCTATAAGGTGATGCCATTCGGACTGAAGAACACTGGGGCAACCTATCAGCGTTCCATGGTAGCTCTATTTCACGACATGATACATCACAAAATATAGGTCTACATGGACGATATGATAGCCAGATCTCAAACAGAAGAAGAACATCTTGATCACTTACAAAAACTGTTTGAGAGACTTAAGAAATACAAGCTGAGGTTGAATCCAAACAAGTGCACATTCGGGGTACGATCTGGTAAACTCCTAGGCTTTATCGTCAGCAACAAAGGTATTGAGGTCGATCCTGCCAAAGTTAAAGCAATACAAGAGATGCCTGCCCCTCACACTGAAAAGGAAGTCAGAGGATTCTTAGGACGTTTGAACTATATTGCCAGATTCATTTCTCACCTAACAGCTACTTGTGAGCTAATCTTCAAGCTATTGAAGAAAGATCAAGTAGTCAAATGGAATGATGAATGCCAAGTTGCTTTTGACAAAATCAAAGAATACTTACAAGAGCCTCGTGTGTTGATGCCACCAGTCAAGGGAAGACCGTTGATCGTGTATCTGACTGTTTTAGAAAACTCAATGGGGTGTGTATTGGGGCAGCATGACGAGTCTGGCTGAAAAGAGAATGCTATTTACTACCTGAGCAAAAAGTTTGCCGACTGTGAAACCAGATATTCACTGCTCGAGAAAACTTGTTGCGCTCTGGCATGGGCTGCTCGCCGGCTAAGACAGTATATGCTGACTCATACTACCTTGTTGATATCTAAGATGGATCCGATAAAATACATCTTCGAGAAGCCTGCTCTTTCTGGGAGAATAGCGAGATGGCAGATGATCTTGACATAATATGACATACAGTATACTACCCAGAAAGGTATAAAGGGCAGTGTATTAGCCGATCATCTCGCTCACCAAGCTGTAGAAGACTACCAGTCCATGAAGTTGGAATTTCCTGATGAAGACATCATGACATTAGACAACTATGAAGAAATCAGGCCATATGACGGACCTGAACAAGGATCCCGATGGACCCTGTTCTTTGATGGAGCCTCCAATGCATTCGGCAATGGTATTGGTGTTGTACTCATATCTCCAGAAGGGTGTCATACTCCCTTTACTTCCAGACTTTGCTTCAATTGTACAAACAACATGGCAGAATACGAAGCATGCATCTTTGGTCTCAGAGCTGCCATAGACTTGGAAATCAAATCCTTAGATGTATTCAAAGACTCAGCTTTGGTTATCAACCAGATCAAAGGGGAATGGGACACCAAACACCCAAACCTTATTCCTTACAAAGAACATGTTTTGACATTGCTACCCCATTTTAAGAAAATTACCTTCGAGCATTTCCCACGAGAAGAAAATCATCTACCAGACGCTCTAGCCACAATGTCATTTATGTTTAAACTTAATTGGGATAACGAGGCTCCCCAGATCACCATCGAATGAATGGATGAACCGTCACACTGTCACGAGATTAATATTGAGGAAATAGTGGACCAGCCTTGGTTTCACGAAGTCAAGAGGTATCTCGAGGCTCAAGAATATCCAGAAGGAGCTTCAATCAATGATAAAAAGTTCTTAAGGAGATTCTCTGCTAAATTCTTCCTTAGTAATGGCATCTTGTACAAACGCAATCATGACTCTGTGTTGCTACGATGCATAGATAAGGTTGAAGCTGAAAGGATCATGGTTGAATTGCACGAAGGCACTTTTGGTACCCATTCCAGCGGGCATACGATGGCAAAGAAAATCATATGGGCAGGCTATTACTGGTCTACCATGGAAGCAGATTGCTATCAACACTCTCGAACCTGCCATAAGTGTCAAATTTATGATGACAAAGTGCATGTACCTATGGTTCCTCTGAATGTCTTGACAGATCCTTGGCCCTTTTCTATGTGGGGGGTTGATATGATTAGGGAGATCAAGCGGACAGCCTCCAATGGACAGCACTTCATCCTAGTAGCCATTGACTATTTTACAAAGTGGGCTGAAGCAGCCTCCTTCGCCTCCGTTACCAAGAATGTTGTTTCCCGTTTTATCAAGCAAAATCTCATTTGCTGGTACGGTATCCCAGAAAGAATCATCACTGACAATGGAACAAATCTCATTAACACTATGATCAGTGCCTTGTGCAAACAATTCAAGATTCAACATCACAATTCTTCTCCCTATCGGCCAAAGATGAATGGTGTTGTAGAAGCTGCAAATAAGAACATTAAAAAGATCATATAGAAAATGACAGTCACATACAAAGACTGGCATGAGATGTTACAATTCGTTCTCCACGGATATCGTACCACAGCTCGCACATCAACCGGGGCAACACCCTATTCTTTGGTTTACGGCATGGAGGCTGTCTTGCCTATCGAGGTTCAGATCCCCTCTCTGAGGATTATGAAGGATGCAGGATTGAACGAAGACGATTGGATCCAGACTCGACTTGATCAATTGAATTTGATTGATGAAAAGAGACTTTCTGCTGTTTGCCATGGTCAAATGTATCAAAAACGGATGATCAAGGCTTTCAGCAAGAAATTTAGATGCCAAGTGTATCAAGTTGGGGATCTGGTAATCAAATGCATCATCTTGCTGCAAGGTGATCCCAGGGGCAAATGGACTCCTACTATGAAGGACCATTTGTAATCAAAAACATTTTCTCTGGTGGTGCAATGATCCTGACCACCATGGATGGTGATGACCTACCACACCCTGCGAACACGGACATATTCAAAAGATACTACGCATAAGAGACCCGCTACGTTGACGTACCTAGGAAAAATAAGGGCATCCCGGTGAACCAAAAGGGTTCGGGAAAAAATTAGGGATAAAACAAAAAAATATCTGTACACCTGGCAAGTTGAAAACCGGAAAGGGCGACTTGGGCAAAAAAGGGTTTCCTGGTGGACTGAAAACCCAAAAGGGCGGTCCAGGCAAAAGTTAGGGAATTAAGGCGTACGACTATGTCCCGTTAGATCACTTTATGGACAAACTTTGGCTTCCACCAACAAGCTTGGAGGTTATGATCAATTCAATTAGCTTTGGACAAGGCAACAGATAGACAAGATGCTCAGAGATACGAAGGTTGTAGCAGAATGGAAACCCCATTGGATTATTACACATAGTTATCTTTCCTTTGTATCAAATTTTTCTTTTTATGACAACATTATCTTACTAGAATGTTTGTCTCCTTGTACAAAAAATACTTACTCAAAGTCAATACAAAGATATCTCTTTGAAAGTGCAAAAACTATTGGTCTTTTCTTTACACTTGTGTTTTGTTTACAAAAACGTCCAATGATTCATTGTTGAACATATGCATTTGAACATAATTACTGTTTACAAATAAATAAAATGAAAGAGGCAATTACTGATAGGTTGAAAGGATAGGAAAATATCTCTAAGCTATTCCATAAGTAAACCCCTACAGTACGTTATTTAAATCTTCGGCGGAACAAAATTTCAAATTATTGATCCCCAGTAGAAGTCGTTAAATTTCTCAGGATTCCCCAACAAGATTTTACATGCAGTACATGGTATTGCCCTTACTACAGAGTTTATTTCTCTCGGCATAAATTCATAAATACTTTGACTTCAAGACATGAAGACTCACATATCCTCAGCAATATTCAGGGATTTATTTTCCTCAACCCAACGGCAACACAGCAAATCAGCTCACATACGCATACATTGCATCTTTATATCATAAATATTGATAAAGAAAATGTATCACATCATACATTTCATACAACATGACTTTGTATTTTAGCTAACATTTTACCCTTTTCAGGATAAACTTAACAGCTACCATTAACAATATTCAAAGTTTTCAGATACAGTTCAGATACGCTCCAAACACGGATGCCATTCTGATACTCATTCAGATTCAATCTTCAGATACAGTTCAGATACGCTCCGGACACTGGTTCCATTCTGATAATCATTCAGATACAGCTTTCAAATACAGTTCAGATACGCTCCAAACACGGATGCCATTCTGATACTCATTCAGATTCAATCTTCAGATACAGTTCAAATACGCTCCGGACACGGGTGCCACTCTGATACTCATTCAGATACAGCTTTCAGATACAGTTCAGATATGCTCCAGACACGGATGCCATTTTGATACTCATTCAGATTCAATCTCCAGATATAGTTCAGATACGCTCCGGACACGGGTGCCTTTCTGATACTCATTCAGATACAACTTTCAGATTCTGTTCAGATACGCTCTAGACACGGATGTCATTCTGATACTCATTCAGATTCAATCTTCAGATACAGTTCAGATACGCTCCAGAAGCGGATGCCATTCTGATACGCATTCAGATTCAATCTTCAGATATAGTTCAGATACGCTTCGGACACGGGTGCCATTCTGATACTCATTTAGATACAACTTTCAGATATAGTTCAGATACACTCCAAACACGGATGCCATTCTGATACTCATTCAGATTCAATCTTCAGATACGCTCCAGACATGGGTGCCATTCTAATACTCATTCAGATACAACTTTCAGATACAGTTCAGATACGCTCCAAACACGGATGCCATTCTGGTACTCATTCAGATTCAATTTTCAGATATGCTCCAAACACGAATGCCATTCTGATACTCATTCAGATTCAATCTTCAGATACAGTTCAGATACGCTTCGGACACGGGTGCCATTCTGATACTCATTCAGATACAGATTTCAGACACAGTTCAGATACGCTCCAGACACGGATTTCATTCTATTACTCATTCAAATGCAACAGTTTACAACACTTAAAGGCCCAGACTTGACCAGATACGATCGGTTTCATATTTCCCTAGTAAGTCGTTGTACAACCTAGACCCTAACTAGGTATACATTCTACTTTCACTCCTTCAATCAAGAGTTAATTCCCCAGTAGAGTAATGGACAACCGAAACTCCTAGATCATACTTCCCAGGGCATAAATCAACATTCCTCGGCAAAGTCCTCCTCAACAGCAGGTACAGGAATTCTCGCCAAGGAATCTCTTATGCAACCAATCTTTTCTAGATGGCATTTGCAAGCCCATCTCCAACAAGTTTCTATCACCTCTATAAATGGCATATCTAAGCCCATTCCCTAAACCATCACTTCATGCGAGTGAAAATTTCTAGGCACTTTGGTGTTCAATCATCTTCCACCTTCAGATCACGAAAGTCAGACCAGTCAATCTACATCCTCATGCTTAAGAAGATTGAACAGGGGCAGCTGTTGTACCCCAAAATTAGCCCTCTCATTTCTCAAAGGATCAACCTGGACCCTCAGGTTTGCTTCCATCCAATTTCAAGCCTTGAATTACAAATTTTCCAAGAAAGTCATTCACAAGGGCAAAATGGTCATTTGCACACTAAAAAGTCAAACTTTGACTTTTGCACCCTACCTATTTGAAATTGCTTCAAGAGCAAGTCATCACCCAGCTTATGATGGTGGTGCCCCTTGAACTCTCCAAACTACTAAACCTTTGCCTATAAATTAGACCTTATTGGCAACTGTAAAAAGGTCAGAAATTTGAGAAAGAAAAGCCCTGAACCCTTGCTAAAATTCCAAGAGTCCAAAAAACTACAAACACAACATACAAAACCTGTTAACTTTTGATTCCTTGCATTCAAACTCCATTTATTCTCAAGTGTTTCTTGACTAAAACCATCCACACAGTTTCTGATTCACATATTAGAAGTTATCCTAACTTCTATACTGCCATACATTCTCCATCCACCTCCACCTCAAAGAAGTCAGAACCATACCCCTTGGCTGTTCCAGAGGTTGAAAACTTCCAACCTGTTGAATACGTGAAGAAGCTGCTCAGAACATCACCAGAGTTCAGGACCAAACTCCAGTTCACAGGATCTTTTCCAACTGCAAGGTAAGCTTTTGCTTACTCTCACCATTACTTGAGCATTATCAGATTTGCATGTTCAAAAATACAATGTAGACATCATGTTTCTGATGTTGTACGTATTCTGAGGTTTCACATATTTGTATGCCTAAGTAGGGAGTAAATCAGTTCAAAACTTCTTGAAGAAATTAGTACTGAGAATTGGGATTAGCAAATTCATGCTTTGCTTCTTAATTATAGTTCTGATATCTCTTGTTTTTGAAACACTATGAAACATGCCATAACTGTCATGTGCGTATCTTCTATTTTGTTAAGAAATGACCAAGTTGAAGATGTTCTGACTAGCATGGAGGGAGACTAAGTCCTGCCAGTGGTATCAGAACTTCTGAAATCTTCTTTGTTCCCAGCGGGCCCAGAACTTCTGACTTTACCTATTTTTACTAATATGATCTCTGTTTTGCAGCACGCCAAGAGTCAGAACTTCTGATCTCCTTTAGTCAGCAATATGCTGATTCTATTTTCTTTTTTCCTTACTATTTTTGCTATCACTTCTATTTTTACTAATCAAAAACACCAAAAATATTTTACATTTTTACATGCTTTATTTTATTTCATAAAACAAAATATCAAAAATATTTTCTTAAACAAAACTTATTTCTTTTCTTAAACAAAACAAGTTCATTTCACATTTTCTTGTACATTCTTATCCATTCAATGTGGTTGTAATAGTAACTTAGGATTTCATTTCATTTGCAATCCCCATTCATAAATATGTACCCTCATCCCTAAAATATTGTAATAGCGTAGGACTGTACATTTCTGCAATTTATCGTTTTTATATAACATGCTAGTAATTAGGTTTTGTATGGCAAGATAAAACGAATCAAATAGACAACCATAATCCAAGACAAAATCAAGCATGAAAATGACACACTTACACATAAAACACCCCTAGGGTCATCCCACTTGGTTGCCTTATACAAAAATGGCCATATTATGCATGTAAAGTGTCTTAGCAAAAACAAACAAATACAAGATCATAGTCCCTCGATGACGCTATCCAAAGTTGCCTTACAAAAATGATCCTAGTCCCTAAAAAGTGCTAAGATACTTTGCAATATTGCTAATCATGGCTATACAATGACCCACGCCCGTCCCGTTTACATCCAAAGATAGGATTGTTTACCAAATTAATGGTAAGACAACAACATCAAAGGAAAAGAAAATGAACAAGAAAGACATTTGAGTAGGTAGATTACTTTTAGTTACTTGCTCCATTTCGAAACAAATATCCTTGCTATTTTTGAAAACAAACACCTACACATTTCCAAACATCTTACAAACATTGAAAACATTTTCAAAAAGATCAACATCTTTGTATACATTCTTACGAACGAGAATCATTACAAAGATTTCCTAAACAATGGCCTCTTTTACAAAATACTTTCAAAACCTCACAAAGCACAATTTCAAACAAAAGCAAGTGATCTAGCAAGTCACTAAAAGCCCATGGAAAACCATGGATGAAAAGGGTGCTAATACCTTCCCTTTTCATAATCTACCCCCCGAACCCAAGAAACAATCTCAAAGGTCTTTCCTGTGCTTTTCACCTTTCCTTTTGGATAAAAGAAAATTCGGTGGAGACTCTTGCTAACCGCAACATTTGCGATCAAAATGCAAAACACCCAAGTCAGTTCTCCCACCGTATCACATTGAGCAATGGAATTTTTTACAAGCGTAATCATGATTCAACTCTGCTTCGCTGTGTAGACAAGAAGGAAGCTGAGAAGATTATGGAGGATATGCATGAAGGCATCTTTAATACTCACTCCAACATGCATACTATGGCTAAGAAGATTCTTAGAGCGGGTTAATATTGGTTGACTATGGAAACTGACTGTCACTACCACTTGAAGACTTGTCATAAGTTCTAAATCTATGTTGATAAAGTTAATGTTCCCCCAGTACATTTGAATGTTTTGAATGCTCCGTGGCCATTTGCAATGTGGGGCATTGATATGATTGGAGAAATCAAGCCTACTGCTTCTAACAGACATCGCTTCATTCTCGTCGCCATTGACTACTTTACAAAATGGGTTGAAGCAAGATCGTTCGCCTATGTTACTAATAATGTGATCGCCCGCTTCATAAAACATAACCTTATCTACCGGTATGGCATCCCCGAGAGAATCATCACGGACAATGGTATTGATCTCAATAACACTATGATCACCGAACTCTGCGTGCAATTCAAGATCAAAAACCACAACTATTCGCCGTATCGACCAAAGATGAATGGTGCAATGGAAGCCGCCAATAAGAACATAAAGAAGATTATATAGAAGATGGTTGTGACATTCAAAGATTGGCATGAGATGTTACCATTTTCTTTTCATGGCTATCGCACTTCAGCGCAAACATCAACTAGGGCAACCCCATTCTCTCTGGTCTATGGAATTGAAGTTGTCCTACCTGTCGAAGTTCATATTCTTTCTCTAAGGATTATGAAAGACGCATAATCAGACGAAGACCGGTGGACTAAGACAAGGCTAGACCAGTTGAATCTGATTGACGAAAAAAGGCTTTCGTTTGTCTATCATGGTTAGATGTATCAGAACCGTATGATCAAGGCATTCAACAAGAAAATCAAGCATCGGGTATATCAGGCTGGTGACTCTGTAATAAAGAGCATCATTCTACGGCAAGGTAATCCCAGGGTAAAATGGACTCACCACCTACGAAGGGCCATTTGTTGTCAATAAAGTATTCTTGGGAGGTGTTATGATACTAACCACCATGGACGATGAATATTTCCCGCACCCTGTGAACATGGACATAGTTAAAAGATACTACGCATAAAAACAACCCACTAGGTTGACTAGCCTAGGCAAAAAGAAGGGCATTCTGAAGAACCAAAAGGGTTCGGGAAAAAAGGATATATGTAAAAGATTGTACACCCGGCAAGTCGAAAACCTGAAAAGGCGGCTTAGGCAAGAAAGGGTATCCCGTGGATTGAAAACCCGAAAGGGCAGTCCAGGAAAAAGCTGGGGATTAAAAGCGTAGGACTATGTCTCATTGGATCACTTATTGCAAGCTTATTTACCAAATTCAAAAGTTCAAATGGTACAGATCAGTTTAATCAACTTCTTCCGACAGCAAGGAATGAGATGTTTGAAGACATAGGGGCAATAGCAGAGTTGGAACCCAAGGAGGTCATTTCCACATAGCTATATGGTTTCTTTTCACTTTGTACTCTCATGACAATTTCCTCTTACTAGGATTTATGTCTCTTTGTACAAAATCGTCTGTTTATGGGCAAACTATCAATATAAATACAACCTAAAATTCAAACTTTTTGTTTTTCTGTTTTGTTTGCAAAAACGTCCAATGACTAAAATTGAGTGAACATATACATATGAACATGATTAACTGTTAACAAATATATGCATAAGAACAGAAATAAGAATTTACTCAAAACTCTAGGAGTTGGGATAACATCCAAGCCGTCCACAGATCCCCATAAAGCCACTTCTATGAGATTATTCCCACAGAGCCACTTCCATGAGATTATCCCCACAGAGTAATCTTCACAAATTCATCTGCAATGAAGATACATTCCTCTCAAATTCCACGAAAGATTGCTCTGGCGAATAAAGGAATATGATCTTTTCCTGGTAATATCACCCATCTACGGAGTTCCAATTAGTACAGTTCATGGAAGTTCTCTTCCGCGGCTGAGTTTATTCCTCCAAAACTATAAAACCTCCTACAGATTTCTTCTCCCCGGCAGAGCTTGTTTCCTCAGCAAAGTATTTCTCTGTCAACGAGGTTTATTTCCCTAACATGGTTTATTTCCACAACAGATTATAGTCTCCCCAGCTTGAGTCTATTCCTCATATTACTAAGAATCACCGACAAAATTCTGCTCCCCAATGAATTCGCCATTATCCCCATAGAGTTGCTATGAAACCTGGAACCTGACGAGATATCAATCAACTTTATCCTCCTCAGACGAGTCGGAGGGTTATCCATCTCTTTTATCCTCAGTCAGGGTATATAAGAATTAAACTCCCCAGACGAGTTGGAAGGTTATCCATCTCCTTTATCCCCAGTCAGGGTATATAAGAATTAAAATCCCCAAACGAGTCAGAAGGTTATTCATCTCTTTTATCCCCAGTCAGGGTATATAAGAAATAAAACTCCTCAGTAGAGCGACAAATGACTAATGTTTCTAAACTCTTCTCCCCAAACAGAAGTCAATACTTCCCAGCGGAATTTCCTCAAACAGCAAGCAAGAATCCCCAGCAGAAGCATTATGGACAAGGTTGAAGATTACACCTATTCTTCATCCCCAACACCAGTCAGGGATTCATTTTCCCCATCAAGATGTCATACGGAACTGTTGATACACTTCCAACAACATTTCACATTCATACATCATTTATCAATATCATATCATATGCATACAAAATACATGTGGCACAGTCTCATTTATTTTGAGAATATCAATACGCAATGCATTTCATACATCATGACATCACATACAACTAACTCTTTACCTTTTTAGGAAAGATCAATCAACAGACAAACATAATCAACTACTTATATGACCCGTCAGTCTGCTCTAGGACTACATCTGACAAAGGGCTATTTCAGCAATTTGCTCAGAGGATTATTCTCAAAAAAGACATCTTCTGACCCAGATTAAATCGACCATAGATTTATTCTAATACTTCTTCCAGTATACCTTTTTTGGCTCCGATTAAATTGAGCGTAGATTTATTCTGATACTTCTCCCAGTTAAAGACAAAAATACCTCTTCTAGCTTAGATTAAATCGACCATAGATTTATTTTGATACTTCTTCCAGTTGAAGACAGTCGTAGATAGCTTCTGGCTCATATTAAATATACCATAGATTTATTCTGATACTTCTTCCAGTTGAAGACGATCGTAGATAGCTTCTGGCTCAAATTAAATTGACCGTAGATTTATTCTGATACTTCTTCCAGTAGACATTTTCTGGCTCAGATTAAATCGACCATAGATTTATTTTGATACTTCTCCCAGTTAAAGATGAACACAGACATCTTCTGGATCAGATTAAATCAAGCATAGATTTATTCTAATACTTCTTCCAGTAGACATTTTCTGGCTCAGGTTAAATCAACCATGGATTTATTCTGATACTTCTTCTAGTTAAAGATAAAAAGACCTCTTCTGGCTCAGATTAAATCAACCATGGATTTATTCTGATACTTCTTCCAATTAAAGATAAGCGTAGAGATCTTCTAGCTCACACTAAATCGACCATAGATTTATTCTTATACTTCTTCCAGTTGCAGACTAGCGTAGACGTCTTATGGCTCAGATTAAATCAAGTATAGATTTATTTTGATGCTTCTTCCAGTATACATTTTCTGGATCAGATTAAATCAAGCGTAGATTTATTTTGATACTTCTTCCCGTCAAAGTCGGACGTAGACATAGTCTAAGTTCTTTCAACAGTTACTTTGGATGGCATCTATAAGCCCATCTCTGAAAACACTCCACCCCCTCTCTAAATGGCATCTTTTAGCCAATTTCCGGTATAATCAACCAATGGCGTTACTTTATACACTGGCGAGTGCAAATTTCTAGGCACTTAAATGTTCAATCATCTTCTACCTTCAAGTCACGAATGTGGACATGCCAATCTAACTCTTCAGGTTTAAGCAGATTGAATAGGGGCAGCTGTTGTACCCCAAAATTTGCCCTCACATTTTCTTCAAAACATACTCACAATGGTCTCAAATATTTAAAGTCACTCAAGAGTTGATTGGTCAAACCTCCTCCTAAGCAAGGGTCTTGAACTAAGGTTTTGTGCTTCTCAAGGAAGATTAGGTTTCAAGGGTGTCAAATGACTTTCATGGTTCATCATAGGTCCTCAATCATGCTTATGTAAAGTTTCAAGTCTTGCATCACATGTTTGCTCAGTCAATAGCTCAGAAGATTGAAAGTCAAATGTATTAGGTAAAAGTCAACTTTGGTCAACATACAGTCAAACTTCAAGATTTTTTTGTCAAAATCAACATTTTGAGGTTATATTCATCATTTGATCAAGGGTTGATCGTGATTCCTCAAGGAAAGCTTTCAAATCATCAAAAGTCAAAAATTTCCAAATTAGGGTTTTGGTTGAAGATGATTGATCATTGATTTTTGGCCTAGGGCATGACCTAATGGCTTAAAGTATGATCTCAGGGCTCAAATACAATATATTGACCTAATTAAATGGCTCATGACATTTCCAAAGATGCAAGTGATTGATAGTTGAAGAATTGAATCAATTGATAAAAAGTCAACAATCATACAAAAGTCAAATTTTGATTCTTTGGTCAACATTGGAATTCAAAAATCAAGAATCATAAAAAAATTAAAAACTATAAAAATTTGTCATCAAGAATCAAGAGAATCAAGAAAGTCAACAAAAGTCAAAATTGAAGATTTTCAAACACTTAGAAAAATTCAAGTGTTTTGTACCTAAAAAACCCTAACTTCACAAGCAAGTTTCCTCAAGATACAAGTTGATTCAAGGAAAACTTTCAACATGAAAGTTGTAGGTATTAATTAAGTCTACACATTTGTTAATTTGGGATGATCCTTAAGAAGTGCTCGTATTAAGAGATATGGGCCCGTGAAGTTATGATATTTTTACCCAACACTTAGAAAAAAAATTCTAAGTGTTTTGTTCTTAACAAAGTCACTACTTTATGGCCATTTTTCACTAAGATCCAAATTTATTCAGCAAAAACTCAAAACATGAAAGTTTTAGATCTTGATTCAAGCTTTCCAAAATGTCTAAGAACACAAATTTATCATACTTGAGCTAGAAGTTTCGAAGAGATGAACATGGCATGTCAAACTTGAATTATATGTCATTCTTTTGAAAACCTTATGGCAAAATCTCAAACCTAAGCTACATGATCTCACTTTTCAGACCATTTAACTTCTAATTCTCACATTGATCAGAGATTTACACATGTCCTAAGTGTATTACACAAAGATTAGAAGCATTGTCCAAACATGATACCATTTATGGTTGAAATTGCAAAAATAACATTTCTACTTTGATAAAGATCAACTTCTACCAACAACTCTCTTCTTTTGAGCTGGAAACCAGCTATGAAGATCAAAACAAAATCTCAAATATCAGAATCAACCTCTAGAGATCAGCAAGAGCATGGAAAATCCCTTGAATCACTCCCTTTCTTCATCATGAAGCAACATGCTTTTTGTGCATTTTCAAACCAAATGACCAAACCAAATTTCCTTGTGAACTAAGAACGACTTCTGCAAGTTAGAGGGACCATTTAAAATCTCTATAAATAGAGAGGCAAGGCTCAGAATCAAGACACGAGAATTTGCACCAAAACACCATTATAGAAAGTTCTTCAAGCCTCAAACTTCCATTCCTCATTCTACTCGTGTGTTTTCCATTGTTATCAGTTACAAAGTTTCTAAAACTCATTTTGAAGTTATCCAAACCATAAAATCCAAATTGATATGGTGCCATTCTCACCCTCTCACTCAAAAAATAGTCGTCTGCATATTGACTTGGTTGGATTGTTTCAGCAAGTTTCAAAGCAAAGTAAGGATTGGAATAGTTTTAGTGAAGTCCCAACAAGCTCATAGGATCATCACATTGCAACTGGAAGCCATAGAATAAGCTTTGGACTTTCTCCAAAAGGGTAAATTTTGACCTCTTTTGAAAACCATCATACATGCATCATTAGTGTTTAATTTCTGAAGCAAAAATGTAGCTTTTGATGTGTCAAGTGTGTTGCCTTCAATTTTACTCGTACTATGAGTTTGGTGCTTCTGGATCTTTTTTAGGTTTCTATGGTTTTTGAACAAATTCATAATATTCTTTGAGGGTTATTTAAAATAAATGGTATCATTAAATTCGTGATTAAAATTCAAGCAACTTTGTTGTTTACACTTTTTGAAATGGTTGAGAAATGAAGCTTTTACAAGATTTGAAAATAATGTTGATATTGCTGGAGCAAGGAAGAAGATGAAGATCATCTTCAAATTTCTTAAAATTTAGTTTATTATATATTTTTTAGTTGTTGTGTTACTACTGGATGAACAGTCGTCCCAATGGTAGAAGGAAGTGTGCAAAGGCTTTGGTGTGCCAGGGCAGGGGTTCGATCTCTGCCTCTGGAATTTTATTTTCTAACATTTCGTTTGCAGATCAGGTGCAAGCAATCCCAAAGGGCGCATGGTTTACCTCAACCCCACACCATCAGATCTCAACTATCTTGATCCAGTGTTCCCATATCAGCACGCCTATGGTGCACTCCAAGGAATTATCCATACTGGATCCAACGCAGTATTGGGCTTTTGCCAGTTTTGGGCTTGGTAAATTGTTTTTCTCACCCCCCAATCAGCTTCTATCCCAAGCCCATTCACTTTTTTTAATTAACTATTTTTGTTTGCTTAATTAAATTTTATTTAATCACAAAAAATCATAAAATTATAAACAAATTAGATTTAGGTTTTTAATAAATTAATTTAATTTTTGTAAATAAGAATTAATTAATTTAATCACACTTTGTTTTATTTTAAATAATTAAGTAATGAATTAATTATAATTAGGTTTTATTCTTTATTTTACACTTCAAATATTTTTTTAAACAAAAACACCAAAAATATTTTCTAAACACTTAGAATTTTTTAGGTCTTAAATATCTTCTCCTCTTCACCATCTCTGAGTGCTCACTTACTTTTTCACACTATTGTTTTTGGCAGTAGTTTGTAATAGATAATTAGGGTTTATTTCTTTTCCTCCCCAATTTGTGGTTTGTACTCCCCATCCCCGAAGCGATGTAATAACGTAGATTTATTTCCCGCATTTTTATTTTCCGCACTTGTATATATTTAACTGCTAGATTAATTAGGCACGCATGGAAAAACAAAAAAGAACAAACATTAGAAAACCTAATCTCAAGATAAATACTTGAAACTAAAACACTTCGCACACGCGCACCTCTAGGGTGACCCTCACTTGTTGCCTCAGATTTAAACAGTCATGTCCATCGAACGTGGGACGCTTTAGAAAAGGCCCTCAGTTAAAAGATCATAGTCCCTTGGTGACCCTTCGATGCTGCCTTCGGTAAATGATCTTAGTCCCTTATGAAAATTACTAAAGCAACCTACAATTTTCCTTCTGTGACTGTATGATGACCCGCGCCCGTCATTCGCATCCAATGATAGGGCTTCCTACTAACTAATGGTAGGATAAAATTATCTAAAGGAGGAGGAAAAGAACAAAGACTTCTTTGAGTAGATAGATCGCTCGTAGTCTCTTGCTCACAAACTTTTCAAAACAAAAACATCCTTTCACAAAACAACACTTTCTTTCATAAATATTTTCAAAACAAACATTTTGTATACATTCTTAATGATACGAGAATCATTACAAAATTGTTGCACTTAGGCATTTTCAAAATATTTCAAACATACACAAACACAAAGCATTTTTAAAGTGAGCTACCGATTAAGAGCCCATAGATAACTACGGATGAAAAGGGTTGTAACACCTTCCCTTTTCATAACCTACCCCCCTTACTCAGAAAATTTCTCAAAAGGTATTTCCTGTTCTTTTCAACCTTTCCTTTTATTGAATAAAAGAAAATTCAGTGGCAACTCTTGCTATCCGCAACATTTGCGATAAAATGCAAAACCCAAAAGTCAGTTCTCCACCGTATTACATAACTAGCACACGCGTACCTCTAGGGTGACCCTTACTTGTTGCCTCGGATTTAAACAGTCATGTCTCTCGAATGTGGGACACTTTAGCAAAGACCCTTAGTTAAAAGATCGTAGTTCCTCGATGGCCCTTCGATGCTGCCTTCAGTAAACGATCTTAGTCCCTTATGAAAATTACTAAATCATCCTAAAATTTGCCTTCTATGATTGTATGATGACCCGCTTCTGTCCCTCGCATCCAATAATAGGGCTTCCTACTAACTAATGGTAGGATAGCACTATCTAAAGGAGGAGGAAAATAATAAAGACTTCTTTTAGTAGGTAGATCGCTCGTAATCGCTTGCTCACAAACTTTTCAAAACAAAAACATATTTTCACAAAACAACACTTTCTTTCATAAATATTTTCAAAACAAACTGTTTGTATACATTCTCAACAATACGAGAATCATTACAAAATTGCCACAATTAGGTAGTTTCAAAATATTTTCAAACATACACAAACACAAAGCATTTTTAAAGTGAGCTAACGATTAAGATCCTGTAGATAACTACGGATGAAAAGGGTTCTAACACCTTCCCTTTTCATAACCTACCCCCCTTACTCAGAAAATTTATTAAAAGGTCTTTACAGTTCTTTTCAACCTTTCCTTTATTGGATAAAAGAAAAGTTGGTGGCGACTCTTGCTATCTGTAACATTTGATAAAACGCAAAACCCAATAGTCAATTCTCCCACCGTATTATAGAACCGGCGACTCTGTTAGGGAATACAAACTAAAAGTGGGGTTACCTTAAGAGCTAGATCAACTTTATTTCTTTACTTATTTTCCTTGTGTGCTTTATATTTCGGGATATACTTGGGTTTATTTCTTGTATAGATCCTATACCAGGATCTGGGAACATTTTAAGTAATTAGCAATAGATCGTGAGAACTGTACGACATAGACCGATATGGTTAAAACAATGGCTATGTTAGTGCAACACATTGGTTGGTGCCGGTGTCCCTTGAGTCAGTCAAGGAGAATTCTGGGTTGTCGCGTGGTTTCATAAGCACTAACTGACCTTAAGACCTTAGTTGACACAACTTAGCCATTAGAAAGTAGTGAGATGGTCGGCTTTGGTGTAGACTGAAGTTGGTTGATACTCGATGCTACACTCATTAAGATTGGACTCACGGGATATTTTGGCTGCAATTCAGATGCTTGAGCTAAAACAATGCATGAGAGAAAAAACAGTGATATGAGATTCCTAGAACTCGATTTCTTCTTTTAGGACAGGTTGAGCAAACTAAACTCAAGAGGGTACTTACCTATAAACTCCATGCTATCCTTAACCTAAGGCCTGGTGTATCTTGTTTGTGTTTGATTAAATTGTTCGAACATGATATCATACCATATCATTTTCACTAACCATTTCAAGGACCTAGGGATTTATCTTTGTTCTATTTTGTAGGTTATGGCCTCCGCTCACAGAAACACTATCTGGATCAGTCTTGTGAGGATACCTTCCCAACTTAAGAAGCTATTCTCAAAAGTTCCTGAAAGCTCCCAATTCACCAAAAGGCATGGTCATCTACTCAGTTTGGTTACTTTGAGTTTTGAAGAAGACATGATGAGTGTTTTATTCCAGTTCTTTGATCTCGCACGTCACAGTTTCACCTTTCCATATTATCAGCTAGTACCCAAAATGGAAGAATTCTCTAAGCTACTGAGAATACTTGTTCTTGATCGGACACCTTTCACTGGTTTAGAGAAAGACCCACAACCTAAAGAAATTACATCAGCCTTACATCTAAAGCGGTCCGACATTGTAGATAATTGGGAAACAAGAAGTGGAGTCAAGGGTTTTCTTGCTAAGTTTCTGTTAGAGAAGGCTCGGCTGTTTCTGGATGTTATGAGTTTTCAGGCTTTTGAGGAAATTTTGGCTTTACTGATCTATGGTTTAGTTCTATTCCCTAATCCAGACCAACTCATAGATAAGAATATTGTCAAAATTTTCCTTACTCGTAATCCTATGCCTACTTTGCTTGGAGATATTTTGCTTTCTCTTCACACTCGTTCTATGAGGAAGCGAGGGACTCTTATGTGTTGCATACCTTTGCTACCCAAGTGGTTTATTTCTCACCTTCCCCGATCAGTAGTGAAGAATGAACAATGTTTGAGGTGCTCGCAAAGAATAATGTCACTTTCTCATTCAAATATATATTGGTGTTCCCGATCTCTAGAAGATGTTACTATCATTACCCGCTGCAGAGAATCCCCTAATGTTCAACTCCTTGGCATTATGGTAGGTATTACCTACAACCCTTCTCTAGCTTTACACAAATTTGGTTATGCTCTAAGAGATGGTTCTCATGACATGCTTATCCAGGGTATTATATTCGATTACAAGAACGATTTTCAAGGTAATCATCAAAGGTTTATACGTGCTTGTGGTATGGTGAACAAGATTGATAGCAAGACTTTAGGATAAAAGAATTCCATCCCTTTTGAGCCCTACATCAGATGGATACGATCTCGTACTCAAAACCTTATAATGCCATATCCCGTTGTCTTACCAGTAATTATGGAGCCTATTGCCGAGGGGGATATTCCTTATACCATTCTTCATCCAGATATGCCTACCAACCTTGAAGAATTGCAGAAGTCCTAGATTTAACTCAAGGAAGAACGAGACACCTTTGAAACTCAATTCTATGCAAACAAAAAGAAATTTTTGGAGCTCACAAAGCAACTTCACGAGGAGCAAAGCCTTAATGCATACATCGACACAAAGAGGAAGTGTCTGTGGGAGACACGAGTCTTAGGTTTTAGAAGTTCATATTGTTGTCTCTTTGAGACCCTTTTGTTTTCATTCTAAGCCTAAGAGGCAATTGTAATCTTGAACTTACTAATAAAAATATTTGTTTTTGTTTCCTCTCGGTTAGCAAATTTAAATCTCCTAAGGTCCTTAAAAACATTGCATCCACATATCATGCATCATTTCATAAACAGGTTTTCCAATACAGGTCTTCTCATCTACTTATTGTTTATTTCAGTATAAGATGGCCCTCGAACAAACTGTCAAGGATATGTAGGCTTAACATGCACAATTTCAAGAGACTCTTCTTAATCTGGCCAAAGGGCAACAAGAGATGATGACGCTCCTCACCAAGAAAAATAAGACTAAGAAGCCGGTTGTTATCCTTAATATGGGGAGAAGATTTAGAGGTCCTACTCGACTGGTTCAAGCGGATGATGTTTTCTATGAGGAAGATGACAACCAAGAAGAGGATGGTAGAAGTGTCAGGGGTGAAGAGAATATTCTTGAAGATGAAGACTACTCTGACGAACAGTACCCTCGTACAGATGACAAGTACAAGCAGTTAGAAGACCGTCTCAAAGCTATGGAAATCCAGAAAGTGCCTGGATTGGATTCTGGAGAGCTAGGTATGATTATGGGGATGGTCATCCATAAAAAATTCAAGGTCCATATATTTGCTAAATACGATGGGGTTTCTTGTCCCAAACTTCATCTGAGGTCGTATGTTCGAAAAATCCAACCTCATACTGCTGACAGGAAATTATGGGTCCATTTCTTCAAGAAAGTTTATCTGGTACTCAACTTGAATGGTTCTATCAGCTCGAAGGAACCAACATTCACACATGGGAATACTTGGTTACTGCTTTCTACAAGCAGTATCAATATAATGTTGACCTTGCACCAACTCGTGTACAATTGCAAAACATGTCCATGGGCTCGAATGAAGGGTTCAAGGAATATGCACAGAAATGGAGGGACTTGGATGGAAGGGTGCAACCTCCTTTGACTGATAGGGAAATGGTAGATATGTTCATGGGAACTTTGACAGACCCGTTCTTTAATTTGTTGATTGGAAGCTCGTCCCCTAGGTTTACAGATCTGATACTGATGGGAGAAAGAGTTGAAAGTGGTATTAAGAATGGGAAGATTCCAATGGCTGCAACTTCTAATACTGTGAAGAAGCCATTCAGTGGTAAGAAAGAAACCAACATTGTCTATGGCCAGAAGGGTCATAGTAAAAATGACCACCATCAGTTTGTGGGAGCAGTGTTGATCTCTAATTCGATGCTTGTTCAACAACAGCAACATGGCAACCAGCATAGGTCAGACGCTTCGATGAGGAAGTTCACCGGGATTAATATGCCATTGCTCAAGCATTGCAACATTTATTAAAGGCTGAACTCATTTCACTACGGGATCCTCCTCAGAATCCCAACACATCATCTCCAAAGTACAATCCAAATGCGAGGTGTGCCTATCATTCAAATAGTTATGGGCACGACACCAACAACTTCTGGGCCCTGAAAAACAAAATTCAGGACATGATTGATAACAAGGAAATTGAGTTCGACCCTCCAGAAACTCCGAACGTGATTACTTCTCCTATGCCGAAGCATGGCAAAGGCATAAGTGCTATTGAAGACGTTCTTTATGTTACCACTGTAGGTGATGTGGTTACTCCCCTCTCAACAATAAAAAATAATTTTCTACAAGCCGATTTATTTCCGGGTTGTGTTAAGGAATGTTATTGTTGTGCAGTTTAACCCAATGGTTGTGGGTTACTGAAGGAAGGCTTTCAGCGCCTGATGGATGAACATGTAATTTTGATTGAGAAAGTTCTGTATGCTGAGAATTCGTGCCGAGATTTGTCTGTCATATCTAGTACTCCTTTCAGGATCACTTCCAGGGGTCCTGTAAGGATTACTGCCAATCCAAAAGCTGCTCTTTTAATCATCACAATACCTGGGCCCATCCCATATTCCTCGGAGAAGGCTATTCCATAGAATTATGGGTCTGACGTCTATTATGATGGTGTTAAACAAGAGTTGTCTGACGAAGATGATGAAGAGGTTGATCCCAATATTAGCAATATTGTGGGGACCAACAAAATTACTAGAAGCAGAAGGATTTTCTCCCCATTAATCTATCCACCTGTTCAAGTCACAATTACCAAGACAACTGTTGAGGCTCAGGGTAAAGAGCCAATGATAGAGCTTACCCAGGTAGAGGCGCCAAAAGAAGTTATAGTCAAGGACACCTCTAGACAAGAGTTGGAAGAGGTTTTGAAAATCATCCACAAGAGCGATTATAAAATTGTTGAACAGATGGGGAAGAACCCGTCCAAAATCTCCATGTTATCTTTACTACTGCATTCTGAAGCCCATGCGCAGGCTTTAGTAAAATTCTTGAAGACTGCTCATGTGCCGCAAGAAATTTTGGCTGGTCAATTTGGAAGTTACATGGCTATATTAACAAATGATAATGGATTAGGCTTCTTCAATGTTGACCTGACTCTGGAGGGGAGAAATCATGATGGGGTCCTGTATGTCTCCATTAAATGCAGGGGCACTACGTTGGCTCATGTGTTAGTTGATACTAGCTCTTCTCTAAATGTTCTGCCAAAGGGCACTCTTGACATACTGGATTGTGAAGGGGTTGTGCTGAAACCCATTGACATTATAGTTTGAGCCTTTGACGGGTCGAAAAGAATGGTACATGGGGAAGTGAATCTTCTTATCAAAGTGGGTTCACAAATTTTTGAATCCACCTTTTATGTGATGAACATCTGGCCAGCTTATTCTTGTCTATTGGGACGCCCCTGGATCCATAAGTTAGGCGTTGTTACCGCCACCTTACACCAGAAATTAAAATATCCTGTAAAAGGGAACATTGTTGTTGTCTGTGGAGAGGAGGAGTACATGGTCAGCCACCTGAATTCATTCTGGTACATGGAGATGAACAGAGAATTTATCGAGACTCCATGTTAGACCTTTGAAGTGATTTCCCCTACTGTTGTTGAAGATGTTTCTGCCATTCCTAAGACTACCAAGGTTCCATATAAGATGGCTTCCTTGAAAGATGCCAAATCTACTATAGAAGAAGGTGGTTGCACTATTTGGGGTCAGCTTCCTGATATCCCTTATAAATCTGACAAGTTTGGTTTGGGCTTTACCGTAGAAGGTCAAAGGGCTATTCTCCGTGCTCGGATTGTAAGACCTTCGTTTCATATTAGCAATAACGGAGTCAACTCTATAGAGGATGTTGATAGGGATTGTGACTTCGACAACTGGATCTTTCCTACCATTGGCAAGGCTTAGCAACTGGAAGGCGGAAGACATTATCTCAATCTCCTTCAGTCAGGAGTAATAGCTATTTTTGTTTTATTGCTTTAATAAGTTTTGTTATGTAATTTCTTTTAAAACAATAACTTTAAACCTTGTGTCTTGCCCGGGGCACAATGGTTCATTTGTTAAGGGTTGTCATTTCATATGTCATATATTCATTTAATGAAAACATTGGATGTTTTACATTCAAATTTTGCGCTCTCTGTCTTCTTCTTTTTTCCTTTATTAAACTTTCAAATAGCTATGTGTTTTTACACACACCCATACACTACATTGTAGATCCACATCCACTCTGGATCTTGTTGTTAACGATCCTACTATTACCGCTTATGAATTTGAAAATCCGATCTACCAAGCCGAGGACGAAGGTGAGGAAGATTGTGAAATACATGGAGAACTTGCCAGACTCTTAATACAAGAATAAAAGGTTATCCAACCACATGAAGAGCCAGTCAAAGTTATAAATTTGGGTATCAAGACAGACAGAAAAGAGGTCAAGATTGGCACCAACTTAGAGGGCATTGTCAAGAACAAATTGATTCAGATGTTGCACGACTATGTTAAGATATTTGCTTGGCCATACGAGGACATGCCATGGCTCGATACTGATATTGTGGTGCACCGTCTTCCGATGAAAGAAGGTTGTTTTCCAATTAAACAGAAAGTTCGTCGCATGCATCCCGAGATGTCAGAGAAGATCAAGGCCAAGGTCATGAAGCAATTCAGCGCAGGTTTCTTAGTAGTGACGTCATATCCTTAATGGATTACAAATGTTGTTCTGGTACCAAAGAAAGATGGTAGGGTATGTATGTGTGTAGATTACAGGGATATGAACAGGGTGAGCCCCAAAGATGACTTCCCGCTGCCACATATTGATGCCTTGGTCGACAACACCGCTCAACACAAGGTATTCTCCTTCATGGATGGTTTCTCGGGTTATAATCAGATCAAGATGGTGCCTGAAGACATGGAGAAAACTACCTTTGTCACACAGTGGGGCACTTTCTGTTACAAGGTCATGCCTTTTGGGTTGAAGAACTTCGGGCCAACTTATCAGCGTGCCATGGTATCCTTATTTCACGACATAATTTATTATGAGATAGAAGTCTACATCGACGACATGATAGCCAGGTCACAGACTGAAGAAGAACATCTTGATCATTTGCGTAAGTTATTTGAAAAGATGAAGAAGTACAAACTAAGGCTAAATTCGAACAAATGCACCTTTGAGGTGAGATCCGTTAAACTCCTGGGTTTCGTTGTCAGCGGTAAAGGTATTAAAGTTGATCCCACAAAGGTTAAAGATATTCAAGAAATATCGGTTCCCCGCACCAAGAAGGAAGTCAGAGGTTTCTTAGGACGACTGAATTACATTGCTCAATTCATTTCTCATTTGACTGCTACCTGTGAGCAAATCTTTAAGCTGCTGAAGAAAGATCAAGTAGTAAAGTGGAACGACGACTGTCAAATAGCCTTTGAAAAAATCAAGGAGTACTTACAAGAACCTCCAATTCTGATGCCACGATTTGAAGGAAGGCCTTTAATCATGTAACTAACATTGCTAGAGAATAAAATAGGGTGTGTACTGGGGCAGCATGACGAGTCTGGTCGAAAAGAGCATGGAATATACTACCTTAGCAAAAAGTTTACCGTTTGTGAAACAAGATATTCATTGCTCGAGAAAACTTGTTTCAATTTGGCATGGGCTGCTCGCCGACTAAGACTGTATATGTTGACTCATACTACTCTATTGATCTCTAAAATGGATCCCATCAAATACATATTTGAGAAGCCAGCCCTCTCCGGAAGAATAGCCTGATGGCAAATGATCTTGATAGAATACGACATTCAGTACACCACTCAAAAAGAAATCAAAGGAAGTGTATTGGTAGATCATTTGGCATATAAAGCTGTAGACGACTATTAGTCTATGAATTTCGAATTCCCGGACGAGAATATTATGCTAGTTACAGATTGTGAAAAGCCTGGACCCTATGAAGGACCTGAGCTAGGATCCTGATGGACTATGGTTTTCGATGGAGCTTCTAACGCCCTTGGCAACGGGATTGGTGCTGTAATTATATCTCCCCAGAGTTATCATATGCCCTTCACTGCCAGACTTTGCTTTGATTGCACCATTAATATGGCTGAATATGAAGCGTGCATCATGGGTATTAAAGCTGCTATTGACATGAGAATCAAATTCCTGAGCGTATATGGGGATTCAGCCTTGGTAATTAGTCAGGTCAAGGGAGAATGGGATACAAAGCATATGAAACTTATCCATTACCGAGAACATGTGCTAACCTTGATTCTGTACTTCGAAGAGATTACCTTTGAGCATATCCCAAGAGAAGAGAATCAGTTGGCGGGTGCATTAGCTACCATGTCATCCATGTTCAAGGTCAGATGGGACAATGAGGCTCCCAGAATTACCATTGAAAGATTCGACGAACCGGAAGACTGCTACAAAATTGATACTGATGGAGTAGAAGAAAAACCTTGGTTTTATGAAGTGAAAACGTATCTTGAAACCCAAGAATACCCTGAAGGGGCATCAATCAATGACAAGAAATTCCTACGGAGGTTCTCGGTTAAGTTCTTCTTGAGCAATGGAATTTTGTACAAGCATAATCATGATTCAACTCTATTTTGCTGTGTAGACAAGAAGGAAGTAGAGAAGATTATGAAGGATATGCACAGAGGCATCTTTAATACTTACTCCAACGGGCATATTATGGATAAGAAGATTCTTAGAGCGGGTTACTATTGGTTGACTATGGAAACCAACTGTCACTACCACTCGAAGACTTGTCATAAGTTCTAGATCTATGCTGATAAAGTTCATGTGCCCCCAGTACCTTTGAATGTTTTGACTGCTCCGTGGCCATTTGCAATGTGGGGCATTGATATGATTGGATAAATCAAGCCTACTTCTTCTAATGGACATCGCTTCATTCTCGTCGCCATTGACTACTTTACAAAATGGGTTAAAGCAAACTTGTTCGCCTCTATTACTAAGAATGTGATGGTCCGCTTCATAAAACATAACCTTATCTAACGGTATGGCATCCCTGAGAGAATCATCATGGACAATGGTATCGATCTCAACAACACTATGATCACCGAACTCTGCATGCAGCTCAAGATCAAGCACCATAACTCTTAACCGTATCAACCAAAGATGAATGGCGCAATGGAAGCCGCCAATAAGAACATAAAGAAGATTATACATAAGATGGTTGTGACATACAAAGACTAGCACGAGATGTTACCATTTGCTCTTCATGGCTATCGCACTTCAGCGTGAACATCAACTAGAGAAGCCCCATTCTCTCTGGTCTATGGAATGGAAGTTTTCCTATCTGTCGAAGTTCAGATTCCTTCTCTGAGGATTATGAAAGATGCAGAATTAGACAAAGACTGGTGGATTCAGACAAGGCTAGACCAGTTGAATCTGATTGACGAAAAAAGGCTTCCGGTTGTCTATCATGGTCAGATGTATCAGAAACGTATGGTCAAGGAATTCAACAAGAAAATCAAGCATCAGGTATATCAGGCAGGTGACACGGTAATAAAGCGTATCATTCTACCGCAATATGATCCCAGGGGAAATGGATTCCCACCTACGAAGGACCATTTGTTGTCAAGAAAGTATTTTCGTGCAGTGCTATGATACTAACCCTCATGGAGGGTGAAGATTTCCCGCACCCTGTGAACGTGGACCTAGTTAAAAGATATTACGCATAAAAACGACCCGCTAGGTTGACTGGCCTAGGCAAAAAAAAGGGCATCCCGCTGAACCAAAAGGGTTCGGGCAAAAATTAGGGATATATATAAAAGATTGTACACCAGACAAGTCAAAAACCTGAAAAGGCGGCTTGGGCAAGAAAGGGTATCCCGGTGGACTGAAAATCCGAAAGGGCGGTCCAGGCAAAAGTTAGGAATTAAAAGTGTACGACTATGTCTTATTGGATCATTTACTGCAACCTTATTTACCAAAGTCAAAAGTTCAAATGGTACAGATCAGTTCAATCAACTTCTTCCGACAGCAAGGGATGAGATGTTTGAAGACATAGGGGCAATAGCGGAGTTGGAACCCAACGAGATCATTTCCACATAGTTATATGTTTTGTTTTCACTTTGTACTCTCATGACAATTTCCTCTTACTAGGATTTATGTCTCTTTGTATAAAACCATTTGTTTATGGGCAAAATATCAATACAAATACACCCTAAAATTCAAACTTTTTGTTTTTCTGTTTTGTTTGCAAAAATGCCCAATGACTAAAATTGAATGAACAAATGCATGTGAACACGATTAACTGTTAACAAATATATGCATAAGAACAAGAATAAGCATTTTACTCAAGACTCTAGGAGTTGGGATAACGTCCAAGCCCTCCACAGATCTCCACATAGCCACTTCAATGAGATTATCCCCACATAGCCACTTCCATGAGATTATCCCCACAGAGTAATCTTCACAGATTCATCTTCAATGAAGATACATTCCCTATAAATTCCCTAATAGATCGCTCTGGAGGATAAAGGAATATGATCTTTTTCCCGACAATATCACCCACCTATGGAGTTCCAATCACTACAGTTCATGGAAGTTTTCTTCCCCAGCTGAGTTTATTCCTCTAAAACTATAAACCTCCTGCAGATTTCTTCTCCCCAGCAGAGCTTGTTTCCTCAGTAGAGTATTTCTCTGTCAATAGGGTTTATTTCCCCAACAGATTACAGTCTCCCCAGCTTGAGTCTATTCCTCAGACTGCTACGAATCACTGACAAAATTCCTCTCCCTAGTGAAGTTGCCACTATCCCCAGAGAGTTGCTACGAAACCTGGAACTGGACCAGATATCAATCAACTTTATCCTCCTCAGACGAGTCAGGGGTTATCCATCTCTTTTATCCCCAGTCATGGTATATAAGAATTAAACTCCCCAGACGAGTTGGAAGGTTATCCATCTCTTTTATCCCCAGTCAGAGTATATAACAATTAAAACTCCCCAGTAAAGCGATGAACGACTAATGTTCCTAAACTCTTCTTCCTAAACGGAAGTCAACACTTCCCAACGGAATTTCCTCAAACAAAAAGCAAGAATCCCCAGCGAAATCATTCTACACAAGGTTGAAGATTACACCTATTCTACATCCCCAGCACCAATCAGGGATTCATGTTCCCCAGCAAGATGT
The DNA here is from genome assembly GCA_948472305.1 of Vicia faba. NCBI lineage: Eukaryota > Viridiplantae > Streptophyta > Magnoliopsida > Fabales > Fabaceae > Vicia > Vicia faba. The sequence continues at coordinate 266,176 of CATIWC010000500.1, forward strand.
CATATGGAACTGTTGATACACTTCCAACAACATTTCACATTCATACATCATTTACTAATATCATAGCATATGCATACGAAATGCATATGGCACAATCTCATTTATTTTGAGAATATCATTACACAATGCATTTCATACATCATGACATCGCATACAACTAACTCTTTACCTTTTCAGGAAAGATCAATCAACAGACAAACATCATCAACTACTTATATGACCCGACAGTCTGCTCTAGAGCTACTTCTGACAAAGGGATATTTCAGTAATTTCCTCATATGATCATTCTCAAATAAGACATCTTCTGGCTCATATTAAATCGACCATAGATTTATTCTGATACTTCTTCCAGTAGAACTTTTCTGGCTTAGATTAAACGGAGCGTAGATTTATTCTGATACTTCTCCTAGTTAAAGACAAAAAGACCTCTTCTGGATCAGATTAAATCGACCATAGATTTATTTTGATACTTCTACCAGTTGAAGACGGTCGTAGATAGCTTCTGGCTCAGATTAAATCGGCCATAGATTTATTTTGATACTTCTTCCAGTAGACATTTTCTGGCTCAGAATAAATCGACCATATATTTATTCTGATACTTCTCCCAGTTAAATACAGACACAGACATCTTCTGGCTCAGATTAAATCAAGCGTAGATTTATTCTGATACTTCTTCCAGTAGACATTTTATGGGTCAGATTAAATCAACCATGGACATTTATTCTGATACTTCTTCCAGTAGACATTTTCAAGCGTAGATTTACATTTATTTTGATTTTTGTTTAATTTAAAAATTAAATAAATACCAAATAAATGCATAAAATAATAGGTTAACATTTTGGACATGTGGGCTAGTGTTTTGGGTCAGTCTTGAGGCCCAAAGATTCATGCACAAGTGTCCAGATTCATTAGATATCAAAAATGGCATGAAATTGCAAATTATGGCATTTTTTCGAATATGGATCATGGATTAAATTGCATGTTTATGATGATGATTCTTTCCATTCTACCTTGTCCCCTCCTCTCTAATATAAATACACAGCCTTCCTACAAGCATTCCTCATGCATATACAGCCTTAATAACTCACACCAAAAACTGCAAAATTATCAAAAAACGTGAAATTCAAAAGAGCAAGCTCCAACCTCTTTTAATCCAATCCAAGGACTCCATCAACATCCCAGGACTTCCAGAAGTTGAATCTAGTCCATATCCCCGCTTGAAGAGTCCTGAGATTTCCCAACTGAATCTCAACTTTTTTGGTAAAATTCTTGCATCTCAAAATTGTTTAATTCGTAATATAAATCCCTTTTGTTGGCATATTCATATTGTTATCACTATTTGCGAATTTTCTAACGTGTGTCATGTGAGGAACAGTGCCAGAACCATAGATCACCATTGTTAGGGTTTGGAAACATGGAGGTTTTGGTTTTCAGGGATGGAGATGTTTTTAGCTTAAAGTAAGACCATGGTTTAACTCGCATCCTAGGTTTTAGGGGGGGTAGCCAAAATTTCTAGGCTTGAAACTTCTTATTTCGCAGGTTCCATTTCTAGCCTCGTCGGAGAAGACAATGGTCAACCACCGTGAGGGGTGGTTTGACCCTCCCTGTACGGTACCATCCCACTGGATGGTTTCAAACGGACTCTCTCTCTCTCCATGCATGATTGATTTATTTGAAATGCAGGGACCCACTGAAGGGCACGCGTATGACAACTCATCAGTTGTCTTTGTTTTATATTATATTATTATTGTTTGGTTTATATAAACGAAAGATAAATAGCTCAGATGGTAGGGACAGTGCGTATGTGAAAGAGAGGACCTGGGTTCGAATCCTAGGTCCAGCCTTTTTTTTTTCTAACATTTGTTGATTGCAGATCCAATGCATTCAAGGTTTAATTAGCGCATGATATGGCCTTCAATCTAGACCATCAGCTACCAATGAAGGTAGATCCAACGCTCCTGAGGTGCTCCTTCGTGTTGGACCTCCCAAGAGCCAGCAACACTGAATTAAGTCAGCTTCTGGGCTCCCTCTGGATTGGGCCTAGCGAATTCAACAAATACCCCCCAGTTGCTTTTGATAACCAGGCCCATTAATTGTTGTTTTTTTTTTTTTCTTTTAATTTGTTTTTTTTTATTAATCAGATAAATGATTACTAAAAAAATTATAAAAATTAGGATTTAGTTTTTTTTAAAATAATTAGTTTCTAAAATTAATTAATTAATTAACTTTAACCTTTTTCTTTCAAAATTAAAAGTAAATTAGAATCTATGATTAATTTCTTTTCTTTTTTTCATAATAAAAACAAAAAAAAAAAGCTTAGACTATTTTTCTCAATTAATTTTTATTTTCTAAATAGACTTTAGGATGTTTAATTTAAATTCCGCACTTTACTTTCCTATATATTTTTTTATGTAATTGTCTCAAAGTGTTGTAATAGTTTAGGGTTTACATTTCTGCTTTTATTTTCCGTACTTTACATTTCCTATACAATATTATTGTTAGTAACTAGGATTGCATAAAAAAGACTGAAAATAAAATGATTAGATAACCCTAAATGCGCAAGATAAATGAAATGAATCAATACACTTGCACATGCTCACCCCTAGGGTATCTCCCACTTTAGTTGCCTTCGAAAACGGTCACAATTATCGAAATGTGAGAATATTTAGTGGTTGTCCTTTAGTTCAAGAGATCACAAGTCCCTCGATGACCCTTTCAATGCCACCTCGGTTAAAAAGTGATCTTAGAACTTTAGGACAATTACTAAAAGTTCTTGCCCAATTTCCTTAGTGACCGTAAACGTCCCTTTGATAGTCCCTCAACATCCAACGATAGGGCTACCTACTCACTAATAGTAGGATAACACTATCTAAAGGAAAGGAGGAAAAGAACTCCTTTTTTGAGTAGGTAGATAATTGTTAGGTACTTACTCAAAAATAACCTTTCTCACACTACACTTTCAAAACTTTTTTCAAAAATGCTTTATCAACACTCTTGAGGATTGATACAAGAGTTATCATAAAGCAAACAAACTTTTCAAAATACACAAACATGAAAGCAATTTTCAAAAATGAGCAAGTATCTAAGAGCCCGTGGAAAACCACGGATAGGAAGGGTGCTAACACCTTCCCTTTCCATAATCTACCCCCCCTTACTCAGAAACTCTCGAAAAAGGTATTTTCTGTTCTTTTCACCCTTTCCTTTATTGGATAAAAGAAAAGTCGGTGGCGACTCTTGTTTATCGCACATTTGCAAGTATAAAATGCAAACTAGTATAACAGTCGATTCTTCCACCGTATCACAGAACTGGAGACTCTGCTGGGGATCACTAAAAAGCGGGGTTTACCTTAGGGTCTAGTTCATTTCTAAATTTCTTTCTTTGTTTGCTTTGATTTCTTTACTTTTAAGGGTTTGTTGGGGTTATTTATAAGGATCCTACACCCGGATCTGGGGACACTTTTTAGGTAAACAACAATAGATCGTGGAGACTGTATGGTGTAGACCGATATGGTTTAAGCGATGGATGTGTTGGTGTGACACTTTGGTTGGCACCGGTATCCCTTGTTTTGAATTAAGGAGAATATGGGGCCACCGTGTGGTGTCGTGAAGCACTAACGAACCTTAGTTGAACAAACTTGGACATTAGAAAGTAGTGAGATAGCTGACCTCGGTTTAAAGCTGGGAATCAGTTGATACTCGATACTACACTCATTGAGATCGGAGTTGTGGGATGTTTAGGCCGCAAGAAAAGATTATAAGCTAAAATAATACCTATAAAGAAAGATCAATGATATTTAGATTCCTTAGAACCCGGTTACTATTTCTAAGACAGGTTAAACCAACTGAACATTCAAGAGGGTACTTACCTTAAACCTCATGCAAGTATTTGAACCTAAGGTCTATTGTGTGATTTGCTTGTGTTTATCTGTGATTTAAGCATAATCATGACATCATAAACATCATAACATCATGCCACAACATTTCCTTAACCATTTCAAGGATCTCAAGGGCCTGTGATGCAGGTTATGACAAAGCAGACGTCTAGCAAGGGGCAAGGGGATTTATTTTCCTCTAGCCAATGCCTTCAAAAGACCAAAACATGACAACTTTAGTTAGGGACTATGACCCACTTGATATGGTAAGCTTGACTCTCGTGGAAGGACACTCAACAATATGAAGTTCTTCAATCAAAGCTGCAAGTTTCAACTTCTGACATTTTCTTATTTACCCCGCGAGATCCTTGAAAACATTGCATGCATGCCATTTCATAACAGGTCTTCTAGTACATGTCTCTCATCTTTTCGCAGTTTATTTCAGCAAAAGAAATGGCCCTTGAACAAACCATAAAAGACCTTCAAGCTCAAAACACTCAGTTTCAACAAATGTTCATGGCTTTAGTCCCAGGGTAGGAAGAACTGAAAGCTCTCGTCATCAAAGAGAAGAAGAAGGCAAAGAAACCGGCTGGCATCATGAATATGGGAAGAAGACTCAGAGGACCGGTTAGAGGAGCTCTAAATCTTTCAACTCCATCAAATAAGGGGGATAATCATGAAGAAGATAACAACCCCAAGGATGGTGAAGAAGAAGTTGATTATTCTAAGGAGCAATATCCTCCTGCTGATGATAAATACAAACGGTTGGAGGATCGTCTCAATGCTATGGAGACTCAGCAGATACATGGCTTGGACTTTGAAGAATTAGGGCTTGTTTATGGCGTGATCATCCCACCAAAATTCAAGGTTCCCATGTTCTCCAAATATGATGGGGTCTCTTGTGCTAAACTTCACTTGAGATCATATGTTAGAAAGATCCAGCCTCACACTGCTGACCAGAAGTTATGGGTCCATTTATTCCAAGAAAGTTTAGGTGTCACGCAACTGGAATGGTTCTATCAGCTAGAAATAACAGGCACTCATACCTGGGAAGACTTGACTGCTGCTTTCTACAAGCAGTACCAGTACAATGCTGACCTCGCTCCAACTCGTACACAACTTCAAAGCATGTCTATGGGTTATAACGAAGACTTCAAAGAATATGCCCAAAAATGGAAGGATCTAGTTGGCAGGGTACAACCTCCTCTAAATGACCGGGAAATGGTAGATATGTTCATGGGCACTCTCACAGGCCCGTTCTTTAATCTGCTGATTGGGAGTTCCTCATCTGGGTTCATAATGATGATTTTGACTGGAGAAAAGATTGAAAGTGGTATCAAGAGTGGGAAGATCCCGATGGCTTTATCTTCTAATGCTGAGAAGAAGCCATTTGCTGGTAAGAGGGAAGCCAATGTTGTGTATGGCCATAAGGATCATAATAAGGCAGACGACCACAATCAATCTGTGGGGAAAATACTGGTCTCTAATCCTACGCCTAAGCAACGACACCAACAGGGGAATCAGCATAAAGAGGTTACTCCTAAGAGATAATTTACCAAAATCAACATGTCACTAGCTCAAGCGTTACAACACATGTTGAAGGCAGAGTTGATTATGTTAAAGGCTCCTATGCGAAATCCCAATACTTTTACTCCTATTACCACCCCGACGAAAGGTGTGCATACCATTATGATAGTCCTGGACATGATACAAATGGTTGCTGGCCTCTGAAGAAAAAAATTCAGGATATGATTGACACCAAATAAATTGAATTCGACCCTCCAGAGACTCACAGAGTGATCACTGCTCCTAGGCCAAATCATTGAGAACGTCCAGTTCATTTTTTTATTTTTCATTTTTAATTTCATTTGTTGTTCAAACAATTATTGTCATGCCGAACTTTGGTTTTCCCATTAATGAATCACATATGTTTGTCTTAAATGATTTCTGTGATACGGTGGGAGAACTGACTTGAGGTTTGCGTTTGTTTTCGCAAATGTTTCGGTTTAGCAAGAGTCGCCACCGACTTTTTATTTTATCCTAAGGAAAGGTTAAAAAGCACAGCAAAAACCTTTGAGATGTTTTCTTGGGTTCGGGGAGTAGATTATATAAAGGGAAGGTATTAGCACCCTTTCTATCCATGGTTATCCATGGGCTCTTAGTTACTTGCTTAGATCACTTGCCTTGCATTTTCAATTGTTTGAAATGGTGCTTTCAATTGTTTGAAATGGTGCTTTGTGTGTGCGGTTTTGAAAATGTTTTGAAAAAGATGCCTTGTCTAGGCAACCCTTGTAACAATTCTTTACTCGAATGTTTTACAAAAGGTGTTTGTCTTTTTGAAAAGATGTTTCAAGGTTTTGAAAGTTTGTTTTTGAAAGTTGTGTTGTGGAATGTGTTTTGAAAAATGGCAAGGATTTGTTTTGCAAGTAACCAAGAGCCATCTACCCTAAATTTCTCAAAGATCTTTCCTATGTTTTAACCCTTTTAACAGTATTGTTCCACCATTGTATTTGGTGGACAATGTTGTGTTAAGATGTTAACGGGACGGGCGCGGGTCATCGTTTAGACCATGAATGCAATAGTGCCAAGTGTCTTTGGCAATTTTTCCTTTAAGGGACTTGATCATTTTTTAGGCAACTTGAGAAAGTGTCATCGAGGGACTATGATCATTTGATTTGTTTTTGTTTTGCCAAAGACACTCAACATGCAACATGGCCCATTTTGAAGGCAACAAGCGGAGGAACCCTAAGGGTGCAAGTATGCATTGTGTTGTCCATTTTCATGCTTGTTTGTCTTTGAATTAGGTCAAGCTATTTGTTATTTGATTTTGCATACAAACCCTAGGTCTATCATGGCATAATTTGAAAGCTTTTAAATGCCGAAATTTAAAGTCCTAAATTATTACAACATAATTATGGGGATGGGGTACAAATGTTTGAATGGGGGGATATTTGTAGCGATAAAAAATGTAGCGGGGTAAATCGGAGATCGAATTATTGATTAATTCGTCTCACAAAAGCAAGAGTCGCCACCGCGCTTTATTATTTCCAAGGGAAAAGGGAAAAGAGCGAAATAAAACCCTAAATATGCAATGTAAAATAATACTTTTTAAAAGTAATAAAAATACAAGGCATTTTGAAAAGAGATCTATGGTTCGGGGGTTGGTTATACAGTGGGAAGGTATTAGCACCCAATGTATCTATAGTACTCTATAGGAACCTTTTGAAATATCTGTTTAATAAAATGTTCGTTTGATTAAAAATAAATTGTTTTGGACGAAAAGGGGTACGGACGGGTTTTTGAAGATACGACGACCTAATGTCGAAGTTTTTGCTTAAAAGGTATAAGTTTTGAAAAGATTGGATATTTGAGAAAAAAATTGTCTTAAGTTTTATTGAAATGAAACTATTCGCATGATTGGACTCGAGGACATGAAGTCGACCAGTTTAATCATTTTTCCCTCGGATTTAGACGTAAACAGAATAATCATGTAAATATGAAATAATTAAATAGAAAATTATGCGGATAATGATTAAATAGCAACAATTAAATAATAGACTAAATGGTGTGAACATGCATTTTTTGTATTTTTGTCTAATATTAAGGAAAAGAAAATGTTTTAATAGTTTTCATTTTATGCATTTTTAAATATGGACAAAACATGAGAATTAATTAAAGAAAAGATAAAATGCTTTAATTTTTAAATTCTATTTTTTTATATATTTTTTGTATTAATATTAACTAAAGCGAGAGAATTAACTAAAGAAAACAAAATGTTTTTAAGTTTTTTATTTATATGTTTTTTTTAGTATTAAGATAAAATGTTATTTTAAGAGTTATTAAATAATTAAACTAAATTAAAACTTAAAAGTTATTTAACTAAACCTAATAAAAAAAATACTAAAATTACTAGATTAAACCTAAAGTTAAACTAATAAAATGATCCCATTATTTAAAAATTGTTTTTAATTAAAATACGTCTATTATTTAATTAAGTTTTACTAATTAACTAAATTAATAAAACTAAAAAAACTAAAGAAAACAAATAGAAGTCAAGAATAAAAAAAAAAGGGGGGTAAAATATAAACAAAGCAATGGGCCAAAGGGCTAAAGGGAGGCCTAATCAGAAAGCAACAAAAACAGGGGTGTATTAGAAATTTCGCTGGGCTTTGGCAAGCAGGTCAGGTCCATATCATAATTGTTTTTTAGGGTAAACAAATGTGTTTAGTTTGGTTGAATTAGATTAGGGCTAAGTGTTTGCACAGAAGCGGCGCTCTTTCGCTCGTTCACTTCGTCTTCGTCTTTTTCGCGTTGTTCGCTTCTGACTTTCCTTTGTCCATGGCCACCGGTACCTTGATCTTCCTCTTCCCTCCAATGAAAGCTATGGCGATCGATGGATTCACGGTACAATCGTTTTCTAATTCGTTTAGGGTTTTGTTACAATTTACATGTTATGATTTTTATATCCATTTTGATACTGACTTCGAATTTATGTGATTATTTGAGGAATTTGAGAGAAAAAGAAGGTGAAATGCTACCTGGAGACGGAGGAGGAAGGTTTGGGGCGAGCTAGGAGGTCAAGGCGAGGGGAAGGCAGGGACGGCGTGCTTGGAGATCCTGGTTTGTGTTTCTTACTTCTTTGATTTGTGGTTGCTGATGACGTTGACTATTGTGACATTTTCTTCTTCTCCTGTGACCCTGCCTCGCTTTGCTTATACACGCTTCTTTTCCTTCTTCTTCTGTTGCCTGGACGCTTGCCTATGTTGCCTTGTATACCCTGTAGCTTCTGATATGCTTCTGATATGCTACTGTTGAAATGTTTTCATTTTGATTAGCTTTTCTCTTCTTCTCTTGCTATTGTTGCTTTCAGTTGCCTTTTTGGATTTTTGGCCTATGATGATAACTTTTGAGGCTGGATGGTATTGGACATTGGTTTCATGGTTTATGCTTAGTGGTTATGGTTGATGGTGTTTTGGCTGGGCGTGTATGGCTTTGATGAAGCCTTACTGGTTATGGCCTTAGAACTGGTTTTACAGGTTTGGCATTGATATGGTTTTTGATATTGTCTTAGGCCAAGGTTTTACTGGTTTTGCAGGTTTGGCCTTGACATGGATTTTGATATTGTTTTAGGCCAATGTTTTACTGGTTTTCTTTTAGGCCTTTGAACTGGTTTTGGTAAGGCTTGAACAGGTTTGGTGATGATTGAGGTTTCAAGGCTTAAGGCTTTGAAAATGGTTTTGCAGGTTGTGTTTGATGGTTTTATGGTTTGAGACTGTAGGTTCTTGGACAGGGTATTGGCGTTATGCAGGTTAATGGTTTTAGGCCATGGTGTGATAGTTTATGTAGATAGCATGTTTTATGGTTTGAGACTGTAGGTTCTTGGACAGTTTTTTGGTTTTCAGTTTTTGAAGGCTTGAAAACAAGTTATCCTCACTTTTTTTTGAAGGGGTTTGTGTTATGTTATAACAGTTGCTGGCCTCTCTATCCTGGAGGTTTACGTTACAAGTTTTGAAATACTTTTACTATATTTTGATATTCTGCCATCTCTACTGCTACATCAGTTTGTCTCTATTCCTTTCTATGCTTTCTTTTTCTCTTACTGTATGCTGCTGCAGTTTGTTTTGTATCCATTTCTGCCTAAGCCAAAACCTGTAAAAACCAACTCTTCCTCTCTTCTCTCTCTTAAGTACAGTTTGATACATTAAAATGTGATATGTACTGACTGTTCTGAAAAAGCAATATGCTGGAAAATGATGAGAATGGAAAATAAACTTTGCTTGCATATATTGTTTAAACTGCATATCTCTTTGTCTTTGCAATGTAACAGTAAGGAGCCTATTTTTTTTTAGCCTCTTCCCCCATGTTTGGCAGTTTACGTTGCATGCTTGTGTTGAAAATGCATATGCTGTTTTGTTTTTGAAATATGCATTGGATTTGAAACATGCAGTTTACAATTAAAATGCAATTTTGACAAAAACGAATTTGTGCATATTTAAATTTGTGCATTCATATTTGTCAATAAAATTCATCCCTTTTTGTGAACCGGGAGAAATCCCGTGATTTACAAAAAGGGTAAAACTGATTCCAGCCGTTTGCTTTTAATGATGAACACTAAAAATTAATTTTTTTTTTGCTTTTAATTATCTATTTATTTCTGACTTTTTTCTTTAATTCTTTTTTGCAGGTAAAAATCAAATGAGCATTGGATAGAAGATGAAGATTTAGAACTTAGGAAAAATAGTTTTTTATTTTACTTTAAACTTTTTATGTAATTGTCATCATAAATACTTTGTACAATAGTATTTAAACAACAATTGTAATAATTAGAATAAAGATGAATAAAAATTCTATTATTTACCAATTAATTCTTTTTCCTTTTTCCCAATTGTTTATTTATCGTTTATAATTCTTTAAATTATATAATAACTGAAAACCAGTTTCAATTATTTAAATTCAGAATGATAAATAATTAAATAAATCTCATTGATCAATTAACTTTTCTTTTCAAATATTTATTTTATTATTTATAAATCTCTAAATTATATAATAACTGGAAATAAATTCCAATCATTTAAATTTAAGATAATAAATAATTAACAAACATTGTCTGATCAATTAATAAACTTCTTTTCAAATATTTACTCTATTATTTATACATATTTAAATTATATAATAACTGAAAGTAAATTCCAATTATTTAAATTTAAGATAATAAATAATTAATAAACATCATTTTAGCATTTATCAATTAATAAATTTAGCGTTCAAAAATAAACAGCTCTTGACTGGAAAAAGTTATGAATTTTAAAATCGATAGATCAAAACGCTTGCAATGTAATGATGCAGATGGGAGATGGTATCTTAGGTCAAAATTTGGGGTACAACAGCTGCCCCTATTTAAGTTTCTTCTATCCGGAGATATGAAGATTAAAATCTTCGTTTCGAAGAGATTGAAGGTACTTAAATACATAATACGCAAATTTTGTCCTAAGATGCCGCCATTATGTTCGATATGAATGTAGTGATTGAATTCACAGAGAAAGATATTGTATGAAACAAGACAATTTTGGAGAAATCAAACACCAACAAAACACAGGGACAAGGATCATTCAATACTGGGGGAGCGAGCCATCGACTTCAAATGACAGACTCTTGACGGCGAATAAAATTGAGGGAATACGACCTCTGACCCTAACAAAGAAGGCATCTTGCATAGGCCATAAAACAGATTATTGACCCAAAAACAGTGAGTTCACAACTCGAGGTCAAAGATAGACAGAGAGTATCAAATTTTGCTGATAAGGGGTTACCGACTTCTGAAGGTAAAGATTCATAACAAACTTCTCTGCGAGATTTCCCGAGATATACCAATTAATGCTGAGATATAATAATATTGCAGATACACAAGTTGCCTCAAATAAAGAAGCTGCCACTTGTTGTCTTCCAAAAAACAATTATGACATACAAGCTGCTCAAATAAAGAGACTGCCACTTGCTGTCGTCCAGGGATGTCGATAACATACAAGCTGCTCAAATAAAGAAGCCGCCACTTGCTGTTTTCCAAAAAAATACCAATAACATACAAGCTGCTCAAATAAAGAAGCTGCCACTTGCTGTATTCCAGAAAAATAATAACGTACAAGTTGCTCAAATAAAGAGACTGCCGCTTGCCGTTTCCCAAAATAATAATAACGTACAAGTTGCTCGTGAAGAGCTGCCGCTTGTCGTTTTCCAACGATGTCTACAAGTTGCTCATGAAGAGACCGCCACTTGTCGTTTTCCAAAATAATAATAACGCACAAGTTGCTCATGAAGAGCTGCCGCTTGTCGTTTTCCGAAAATGATAATAACGCACAAGTTGCTCGTGAAGAGCTGCCGCTTGTCGTTTTCCAATAATAATAATAACGCACAAGTTGCTCGTGAAGAGCTGCCGCTTGTCGTTTTCCAACGATGATAATAACACACAAGTTGCTCGTGAAGAGCTGCCGCTTGTCGTTTTCCAACGATGATAATAACGCACAAGTTGCTCGTGAAGAGCTGCCGCTTGTCGTTTTCCAAAAAAACTTAGAAGGAAATTGCGATGATACTGGCAGAGAATAAAATCTTCGTCAAAGAGAATCATAAATCAATCCTTCCCAAGGAGATCACATACTTAAAGGTGCAAAATAAATGCATCATTCGTCTAGGTCGCGACTTCACTGGGGAAAATCATGAGATAGCCTACGCAAGAGACAACAACTCCATCCAGGAATAAACTAGAGAGAAAACAGTCAAGCAAAGACTTCACCCAATGAGAAAGTAACTCGATTGGGGAATTCATCCTATCCAGAAATGGACAGGGTAGGCTAAATCAAAAATTATCCACGAGGATTAGCTCAGTTGGGGAATTTAGAAAGGAAGCACATTTTCTGCCTAAGCTAACCTTCTACTTGGAAAGAAACATGTACGTTGTTTGAATAAACAGAGTACAACCTAAAATCAACGGCAAATGTGAATATGCATGCGTGATATAAGTGTAAATGAATAAATGAATGTTATGCTGACAAAACAAACAGACGGAATATCCTGAAGACGATAAAATGTCACGACAAGATAGATACTCGGCCAATCTTAAAAAAGACGAAAGATAACTAGAACTGGAACCACAGAGCAACGTCGGAGCGTACCACGCTACAAGGCTCAAATCCTCTGAGGAGAAAAGTATTCAAATCCAATCTTCTAAAACCAATAGACCACTGGCATAAGACAAAGCGTACCACACTTCAGGAATCTGCTCGAATGAAGATAACCAAAACAACGCTTAACTGGAACAACTGGGGAGTCACCAAACTTAGTACCACGAGAAACGCAAGTTTACACAACCAACACCTCATGACGATTTTGAAACGAAACATGTTCATCATGCAAGGATAAATTACTGTACTATTTCGCATTTCATGGCTTGACCATCCTCGGAACAACTGTTAATATTCCTTTCATGATTCACGACACATTTTAAAAATAAGAATACTTTAAATAACTTTTTTCAAATTTTTTCTGTAAAAATTGAAATTTTGTCCACAAAAGGTAAAGGCTCAAATTTCATTAATAAGATGGTAGTTCGCTAACAACGCGACTCCAACGGTTTACAAAAGTTTGGGAAATAGTTCATGAAAGAAAAAGGGTTACACAAAAAACAATGATCACTATTCTCCCTAACAACTTCGAATTCCGAAATGTGTTCAAATACCAAGACCAGTCTGACCAATAGCTCGCCTAAGCCGTCCCTTCAGGTTTTCAACTCAGCAAACTGTCGACTCAAACCTAAGCGAAATACTTCTTGACTGCGTCGGCGTTCATGGGACGCGGGAGCTCCTCACCGTCCATATTGGTGAGAATCAAGGCACCTCCAGAGAAAACTTTCTTAACGACATACGGTCCTTCATAATTCGGAGCCTATTTGCCCCTAGAATCAGGTTGGAAAGATAATATCTTCTTGAGCACGAGGTCACCTTCTCTGAACTCGTGTGGTCGAACCTTCTTATCAAAAGCCTTCTTCATTCTCTGCTGATACAATTGACCGTGACACAAAGCTGTCAATCTCTTTTCTTCAATTAAATGCAACTGATCATATCTACTTTGACACCATTCGGCCTCTGAAAGTTTAGCTTCCATCAACACTCTCAGAGACGGAATCTCAACCTCCACGGGGAGTACTGCTTCCATACCATAAATTAGGGAAAACGGGGTTGCACCGGTTGAAGTTCGAACTGAAGTACGGTATCCATGTAAAGCAAACGGAAGCATTTCATGCCAATCTTTATAAGTTACCACCATCTTCTGGACAATCTTTTTGATGTTCTTGTTAGCAGCTTCAACAGCCCCATTCATCTTCGGTCTGTAAGGAGAAGAATTATGATGTTCGATCTTGAACTCTTCACAAAGCTCTCTCATCATCTTGTTATTCAAATTCGAACCATTATCAGTGATGATATTGCTCGGGATACCGTATCGACAAATGATCTGATTCTTGATAAATCTGACTACCACCTGTCTGGTTACATTAGCATAAGATGCTGCTTCCACCCATTTAGTAAAATAATCAATCGCTACCAGGATGAAACGATGACCATTTGAAGCTTTGGGTTCAATCATTCCAATCATGTCAATGCCCCACATAGAGAAAGGCCAAGGTGAAGAGATAACATTGAGGAGGGTCGGTGGCACATGTATCTTGTCCGCATAAATCTGGCATTTATGACATTTCTTCACATATTTGCAACAATCAGATTCCATTGTCATCCAATAGTAACCAGCTCTCAACATCTTTCTAGCCATTGCATGTCCGTTGGCATGTGTGCCAAAAGATCCTTCATGTACTTCTTGCATCAGCATGTCTGCTTCACGTCTGTCTACACATCTAAGCAAGACCATGTCGTAATTCCTCTTATACAAAACTTATTCATTGAGGAAGAAACTGCTTGCTAATCTTCTCAACGTCTTCCTATCTTTACTGGATGCCCCAGGCGGATACTCTTGAGTTTGAAGAACACGTTTAATGTCATAGAACCACGGTTTGTCGTCGATAACCTCTTCTAATGAGAACACATGAGCAGGTCTATCAAGGCGTATAACCCGGATTGTAGGCACATCGTTCCAACCATTCACTTGAAACATTGAAGACAAAGTAGCTAAAGCATCAGCCATTTGGTTCTCATCTCTAGGGATATGATGTAATTCCACTTTGTTGAAGAAAGTTAACAATCTTCTAGCATAGTCTCTGTAAGGGATCAAACCAGGATGACGAGTCTCCCATTCTCCTTTGATTTGATTGATTACCAATGCTGAATCTCCGTAAATATCAAGAATCTTAATCCTTAGATCCACTGCTTCTTCGAGACCCATAATACATGCCTCATATTCAGCTATGTTGTTCGTGCAATCAAACTTCAATCTCGCCGTGAACGGGATATGAGTACCTCGGGGAGTGACGATGATTGCCCCAATTCCATTTCCATAAGAGTTCACAGCTCCGTTAAAAATCAAACCCCAATGCAATTCGGGATCAGGTCCTTCTTCAGGTAACGGCTCTTCACAATCTTTAGCTTTCAAGTACATAACATCTTCATCTGGGAAATCAAACTTGATGGATTGATAATCGTCAATTGGTTGGTGAGCCAAATGATCGGCTAAAATACTCCCTTTGATCGCTTTCTGAGTGTGATACTCAATGTCATATTCAGATAACAACATCTGCCAACGGGCTATTCTTCCAGATAAGGCGGGTTTCTCAAAGATATACTTGATCGGATCCATTTTGGAGATCAACCAAGTAGTGTGGTTAATCATATACTGGCGCAGACGGCGAGCAGCCCACGCTAAAGCACAACAGGTTTTCTCAAGCAATGAGTATCGAGACTCACAGTCTGTGAATTTCTTACTCAAATAATATACGGCATGTTCTTTTCTCCCAGTCTCATCTTGTTGACCAAGCACACACCCCATGGAATCTTCCAATATAGTCAGGTATATAATCAAAGGTCTTCCTTCCACCGGAGGGATCAAAATGGGAGGTTCAAGCAAATATTCTTTGATGCTATTAAAAGCTCTCTGACAATCTTCTGTCCACACGCATCCTTGGTTCTTTCGGAGAAGCTTGAAAATCGGCCCACAGGTAGCAGTCATATGAGATATAAATCTAGAAATATAATTCAGTCTCCCAAGGAATCCTCTTACTTGTTTTTCTGTCTTGGGTGCGGGCATTTCCCGAATAGCTTTGACTTTATCAGGATCTACCTCAATACCTCTCTGACTGACAATGAAACCCAGAAGTCTTCCAGAACGAACACCAAAAGTGCACTTGTTGGGATTCAGACGGAGTTTATACTTTCTCAAACGCTGGAATAACTTCAATAAGTGTTCCAAATGATCTTCTTCAGTTTGTGATTTGGCAATCATGTCATCTACATACACTTCTATCTCTTTATGCATCATGTCATGGAACAAAGCAGTCATGGCCCTTTGGTATGTTGCACCAGCATTCCTCAAACCAAACGGCATAACCCGATAACAAAATGTTCCCCAAGGTGTAATGAAAGCCGTCTTCTCCATATCTTCTGGAGCCATCTTGATTTGATTGTAACCAGAGAAACCATCCATGAAAGAAAAGACTTTGAACTTGGCGGTACTGTCGAACAATACGTCAATGTGCGGTAATGGGAAGTCATCCTTTGGGCTAGCTCTATTCAGATCTCGATAGTCTACACACATCCGAACTTTGCCATCTTTCTTAGCAACAGGAACTATGTTGGCTAACCACTGAGGATAGACCGATGTAACAAGGAAACCTGCATTAATCTGCTTTTGAACTTCTTCTTTGATCTTGTCAGCCATATCGGGACGAGTCCTTCTCAACTTCTGCTTAATCGGCGGACATTCAGGTCTTAACGGTAAACGATGCTCCACAATATCGTTGTCCAAACCCGGCATATCTTGGTAGGACCAAGCAAACACATCAACATACTCTTTGAGAAGCTCCGACATTTTCTCTTTGACCTCTGGGATAAGCAATGCTCCGACCTTAACCTCCTTTCTATCTTCTTCATCACCCAAATTGATCAACTCTACAGGTTCTTCAAACGGTTGAATAATCTTTTCGTCATGCTCAAGCAAACGGGAAATTTCATCAGGAATCTCTTCATTATCCTCTTCTTTGGCTCTGAACACAGGGAATTCAAAGTTGGGAGAGGGCATAGGATCATTGTTTTCAATGGTTAAGTCATGGATTAATCTGCACATATGATTATGCTTTATTTTAGAAATCGATTAATATGAATGTTGTACGAATGAAACAAAATATTATTATATTTTCCTATTACTACCAATTAATTTTCATTACTATTTCCCAGAAAAAGTGAAAAATAAAACAGTAGTGGACAAAATAACATTTTTATTTATTGAAGGGAAATACTTGAAACAAAGAGCCCAGACATTTCTCTTTTGCCTTGGGCAGAGCAAAAGGATTTATTTTTATCATAGCCCGACACAAATACTTTTCGCCTTGGGCAGAGCGAAAGTTTTTTCAAAATAAAACAAAACATTACTCAGAAATGTGCATCACAACAGGAATATCAACAGCAATCCAGTTCTGGAAAGCCACTCCACGCGTCACAAAATCGGGTAAATCCTCTTCAGAATCGTCTCCTATGATAGCATCAACTTCAGGAGGAGTCGGATGGATAAAACCTGCGCTTCGGAAAACCTCTTGAATCGGACGAGTAACCACTTCCTGCTTGACTCTTGCAGACACGGGATGAAAACCAAGACCTTCTCCAGACTTGTTCTCGGGCAAAGTCAACACCTGGCCCCAACCTTCAGCTGAACCACTTTCAACCACTCGTCGCGCATCCTCAAAAGAAGAGATAGACGTCCCTTGCTTCTTCACTTCATTCTTAGCAACAGATAGAGCTTGGAATTGGGTTCCAACATCCTCATCAGCATCAATAAAAGAGAAAGATGACAAATGGCTTACCACCATAGCCTGCTCTCCACCAATCATTACCAGCTTTCCATGCCTCACAAACTTCAATCTCTGATGGAGCGTGGAAGTGACTGCCCCTGCATCATGGATCCATGGACGACCCAATAAGCAACTGTAGGCGGCACGAATATCCATTACTTGAAAAGTGATCTGAAAAGTATGAGGACCAATTACTATAGGAAGATCTACTTCACCAATAACAGTCTTCCTAGAACCATCAAACGCTTTAACAATTACTCCACTAGGTCTCATGGGAGCACCTTGATATGAGAGTCGAGATAATGTAGTTTTGGGCATTACATTTAACGACGAACCTGTATCTACCAACACACTTGATAAAGTATCATTTCCACAACTTATTGAGATATGCAAAGCCATATTATGGTTCCTCCCCTCCTCCGGAAGCTCTTCATCACTGAAACCAAGATTGTTACACGAAGTAATATTTCCCACAATTCCATCAAATTGGTCAACCGTCACATCATGATCCACGAACGCCTGGTCCAAGACCTTCATCAAAGCTTCTCTATGGGCACCAGAATCTCTCAGCAAAGCAAGCAAAGAAATCTTGGAAGGAGTTTGCAATAGTTGGTCCACAATCTTATATTCACTTCTCTTGATAAGCTTCAGAATCTCATCATCCTCAGGGCGAGGGATAGGTTCATTGGATCGGCCTATCTCAACCCTTGGTTCAACATTCCTCGCTGGAATTTCTGCCGGTACGGGCCTCCTGACTTGAACTTCTGGTCTCTTCAAAGGTACTGCTGCAAAGACACATCCAGTTCTCGTAACTCTACTCACATCAGCAATGTTAACAAAAGACGGCCTTGTTGGTATAGGGACTTCTACCCCATTCTCAATCATTGTGGCATTATACTTATACGGTATAGCTTGGTCTGAGTTGTAAGGCACAGGACCAGGTGGGTAAATGATCAAAGGATCAACAGGTGCAGTCTGACTATCGTAAACGATCTCTACTGATTCAGGCAAATTGAATTGCGGTATTATAACATTCACTTCATCCTCCGGATCTCTGTCATACGTAATAGTGATAACTCTCTGGTCTAACAACTTTTGAATGTCCTCCTTCACAATAGGGAAATCAACCTCTCTTGAACAAAATTCACAAACGTCATAATCATGCTGATGCCTAACAAAGGCAAGTCTTCTTAAACTCTGATGTAACCTGATCAACGATTCTCTTATGTTTTCAACTTGAAAAACTCGAAACTTTCCCGGACAACCTTCCACCATATTCACTGAAGCTGCCCCATGTCGAGGCAAAGGATTATCTCTAACATTTGGATTAACATCCTTGAAAGACAAGATACCATTCTTAATCAACCTCTGCACGTCCGCCTTTAGAGCAAAACAATTCTCAAGGTTGTGCCCCGACGATCCTTGATGGTATTCACAAAACTGATCCGCCTTGTACCACGGAGAAGTACTATTTGGTGCGACAAGAGGAGGCTTTGTGGTTATGAGGTTCTTTCTGATAAGAGCAGGGAATAATTCAGTATAAGTCATAGGAATGGCATCGAACTGCGGTTTTCTTGGTGAACGGTTCTGATTGTTGAATGGATAAGCCTGTTGTCGAGGCTGCTGCTGAAATGGTCGTTGTTGAGTTGGTGGGGTTTGATGAGCTGGGGTCATCAAAGCTGGGCGGACAGCCGGAGGGACTGCCGCAACGTGAGAGTAACCTCTCCTCGGTCTCACTGGGAACAAAGCGCTGACATCCTGCTCTTTTCTTTTCGGGAAAACACTTCCAAACTTCTTAGTACTGCTAGACGGACATCCTTCTTTAACCAAACGCCCTTCACGAATCCCTTCCTCTAACCGCATGCCCATGCTTACCATTTCGGTGAAGTCACTGGGTGCGCTGACAATCATTCTTTCATAGTAAAAGGAACCTAAAGTCTTCAAGAATATCTTCGTCATCTCTTTCTCCTCAAGAGGAGGATAGATTTGAGCAGCAATTTCACGCCACCTCTGGGCGTATTCCTTAAAAGATTCTCTGTCTCTCTGCGACGTCGCCCGGAGTTGATCCCTGTCCGGCGCCATGTCAACGTTGTACTTATACTGGTGAACAAAGGCTTCGCTAAGATCGTTGAAGTTGTGGATCCGAATGCTGTCTAAACCCATATACCACTTTAGAGCAGCACCCGTCAAACTGTCTTGAAAATAATGAATCAACAAGTCATGATCATCAGAATACGTAGACATCTTTCTCACGTACATATTCAAATGACTTCGAGGACACGAATCACCCTTATATCTCTCAAAGTATGGCACTTTGAATTTTGCTGGAATCTTGACATTCGGAACTAAACAAAGGTCATGAGCGTTCTTCGCAAACAAATCCTTCCCCTTTAACGCTCTAAGCTCCTTCTGCATTTCTTGGAATTGATCTTGAAACTCTTCCATTCTATCAAAAAGACCCAAACTTTCAGCAGGCTCGGCAGGATAAGTAGGTTCATTCAAGTATGGCACGGAGTGAACCACAGGAGCGACAGTTGTCATTATCGGTTGCGGAAAAGGTGTCACAGACGGGATTACCGGCGGCATGGCAGTTGTCTCTGGTTGAGGAAGAGACAAAGTAGGTTGAAACAAAGGATGTACGACAGGCTGATACCCCTCTGGCACAAAGTTGTAAGGCATTCCCCACGGAAAACCTTTTGGCATCTGATGTTGAAGCGGAGAGTTGATTTGAGTCACAGATGTTGGAACGATGACAATCTCGGAAACCACAGTAGTTGAAGTCTGAATCTCAGCAGCCGTAGTCGATGGATGATTCTGAACAGCCACGAAACTTTCCACTAGCGCAGTTAACTTTTCCATACCGACACGCAGGGTAGTGACCTCCTCACGAAGCTCATGGTTTTCCTGTTCCAGATCTTCCATCTTCCTCTGTCGATTGGCTCGAGTATCGTATCGATGAGACAGCTTGACAACCTTCGGAGTGGAAAAGAAACAAGGATAAGACTCTAGAAAACATGTGAAGTGGAATGTTGAATGATGCATGATGTGTGATGCAAATGATAACTCATTTTAATAGTTTTTCAAGGACCTTCAACGATTTTGCACACATCAATGGTAAAGGAATTTGGAATAACAAAAACTCAGTCCATTAATCAAAAGCGGTAAATTACAACTTACAACTTTGGAACAACAAAACAATAAATTACAACTTTGGGATAACAACCCAATAATAAAAGCAGTAAACTACAACTTTGGAACATGAAGCCCATAATAAAGCAGTAAATTACAACTTTGGAACATGAAGCCCATAATAAGAAGCAGTAAATTACAACTTCGGAACATGAAGCCCTTTTACAAAGTTTTACAAAATGACATCAGTAAAATAAAACTAAAAGCTAAAGATCACTCAGAATCATCAGATGAAGGACCAAATACCAACTGTAACCGAAGCTTCCTGATCTTCTTTTCATAAAAGTCTTCCATCTCTTTCTTCTCAGCTACCAGTCGATCAATGACCTCCTTTTGTGAATTAGGAACAAGAGCAACGCTTACCGAACCTTCCTTCTTTCTCTTCCTTTCGCTAACATACTTCTTCAGTAAAGCATCCTTTTGACGAAGCTTCTCATCATGATCAATGAACCAGCCGTCTTGAATAAACAGCAACTCCTCTTTTTCCTTTAGCTGTCGAGTCAGGACCCGATTCTCATATTCAGACATATTATACTTTTCTTTCCAAGCATCTCTCTCGGACTTCATCCTAGCCAGATTTCCTTGGTATTCTCCCATATTCTCGATAGGGACAACAACAAATGACGATGCAACAGTAGGGAATAAAGGTTTCTCAGGTTTATAGGGCATCTTGAGAGCACAAGCCCTAGCACGGACCCATTGTAGGTAAGGCTCCAAAGAAACGGCACCCCTACGTCCTAACATGTCTCTCCCTTTCCTATGGATGTGGCGCCAAGCTCCTTCGATCTCCCTCTTAGCTGCCTGATGATCTTGTCCTTCTTGAAGAAAGAAACCACTCACATGGATGTTGTTTGGCTTGTCCCTCATCGGATATCCAAACTGACGGCGCGCGAGAACAGGGTTATAGTTAATTCCACCTTTCGTACCAAGAAGAGGCACGTTAGGAAAAGCAACATAGCTATCGATGATCTTCACGTCATAGTAAACTCGATTATACCAATCATTGTCGAAATGAGTGAGAGCCATAATCTTTGGCGCCCATCGCGGCTCCTTCTCGAGATCCCAGAAAACATCAGACCCAGGTAGATGAGAAACATACCACTGATACAGCAACGGTGCACAACAAATAATCATTCCTCCTTGATAAGAGTTTCGAAGATGGATGGAGTAGTAGGTATCTCCTAGCAGCGTAGGGACCGGATTTCCAATCAAGAAAATTCTGATGGCGTTGATATCCACAAACTTATCAACGTTAGGGAACAAGAATAGACCATAAGCGAGTAAAGCAAAGACGTCTTCAAAGGCAATAGTATCTTTTATCTCAGCGAAATGACGAGCTTTCCTCAATAAAAACTGCACATACAAACCTCAGATTCCCCCTTTTGTAGTCATGTTCTCCTCTATCTCAGATTTCTTCAAGTGGGTGATGGTCGCTATCTCGTGAGATTTGGGTTCCTCTTCTAATCCAGAAAAAGGGACACAGTCGGTGATCGGCAAACCAAGTATGTAGGAGTACTCTTCTAAGGTGGGCATCAACTGGTAATCCGGAAAGGTGAAACATCGGTACAAAGGATCGTAGAATTGGACCAACGTATTAAGGATGCCTTCTTTCATCTTGCGCTTCATGAGAGGTATAATGGACCCATACTTTTTCTGAAAATCCGTCGGGTTCTCGATCTTAGGAATCAAACTCTTCAGTTCTTCAATCTCGGGCTCCTTAAAACTAAAACTTTGAGTGTTTCTCCTTCCAAATTCCATAATAATACCTGAGATGTCTGCAAAAAACATTCCTAAGTTCCTTGAAAAACAAGTTTTTTACAAAAATGTTGATGAATGCATGAATGAATGATAATGCAACAGTTACACACAAGTTCACAAACATGGGGTTCAAAGGTTCAACACTTCGAGCATGGAGTCAAGGGTAAAGCCCACCCCAAGGTATATACTAACGGTTCAATCACACCTGTAAGACAAGGTTCTAAGAGTTCCCAGAGTCTACATTCCTCCTTCGGATATTACCAACGTCTTGATTACTCAATAATTAGCAATATTCTCAAGAGAAACTCATCCGAGCGTAGCATCGCGTAACAACTACTTCCGAATTACTCTGTTATAGTCTCCACGCTACACCTAAAAAAGGCCAAGATGGGTTAGGGTTCTATGGTCCTCAATTTCTCTGGCTCCTAGGTCGAAAATAATAATGTCTTCCCAATTACTCGGTAAACAAATATTAAGTTCAAGAGGGCCTTCCATTGAGTGTGGGATCTCATGCCTCCTTCTTCGGGATTACTCCCTCAAAGTTAACATGACTGTACCGCCCGTCCTATTCTTAAGTGTAACTTAATCCGGGTATAGGATTCGTCCTTTGCAAAAAACCCAAACAACCCCAAATTTAAACACATAATCAAACAAAACAAATAATAATAAAACAGATAAGACAAACTAGGCTTAACCCACTTAGGGATGGACCAGCAAGAGGTCAATCTTTCCCCAGCAGAGTCGCCAATTCTGTAGCGATAAAAAATGTAGCGGGGTAAATCGGAGATCGAATTATTGATTAATTCGTCTCACAAAAGCAAGAGTCGCCACCGCGCTTTATTATTTCCAAGGGAAAAGGGAAAAGAGCGAAATAAAACCCTAAATATGCAATGTAAAATAATACTTTTTAAAAGTAATAAAAATACAAGGCGTTTTGAAAAGAGATCTATGGTTCGGGGGTTGGTTATACAGTGGGAAGGTATTAGCACCCAATGTATCTATAGTACTCTATAGGAACCTTTTGAAATATCTGTTTAATAAAATGTTCGTTTGATTAAAAATAAATTGTTTTAGCCGAAAAGGGGTACGGACGGGTTTTTGAAGATACGACGACCTAATGTCGAAGTTTTTGCTTAAAAGGTATAAGTTTTGAAAATATTGGATATTTGAGAAAAAAATTGTCTTAAGTTTTATTGAAATGAAACTATTCGCATGATTGGATTCGAGGACATGAAGTCGACCAGTTTAATCATTTTTCCCTCGGATTTAGACGTAAACAGAATAATCATGTAAATATGAAATAATTAAACAGAAAATTATGCGGATAATGATTAAATAGCAACAATTAAATAATAGACTAAATGGTGTGAACATGCATTTTTTGTATTTTTGTCTAATATTAAGGAAAAGAAAATGTTTTAATAGTTTTCATTTTATGCATTTTTAAATATGGACAAAACATGAGAATTAATTAAAGAAAAGATAAAATGCTTTAATTCTTAAATTCTATTTTTTTATATATTTTTTGTATTAATATTAACTAAAGCGAGGGTATTAACTAAAGAAAACAAAATGTTTTTAAGTTTTTTATTTATATGTTTTTTTTAGTATTAAGATAAAATGTTATTTTAAGAGTTATTAAATAATTAAACTAAATTAAAACTTAAAAGTTATTTAACTAAACCTAATAAAAAAAATACTAAAATTACTAGATTAAACCTAAAGTTAAACTAATAAAATGATCCCATTATTTAAAAATTGTTTTTAATTAAAATACGTCTATTATTTAATTAAGTTTTACTAATTAACTAAATTAATAAAACTAAAAAAACTAAAGAAAACAAATAGAAGTCAAGAATAAAAAAAAAAGGGGGTAAAATATAAACAAAGCAATGGGCCAAAGGGCTAAAGGGAGGCCTAATCAGAAAGCAACAGAAACGGGGGTGTATTAGAAATTTCGCTGGGCTTTGGCAAGCAGGTCAGGTCCATATCATAATTGTTTTTTAGGGTAAACAAATGTGTTTAGTTTGGTTGAATTAGATTAGGGCTAAGTGTTTGCACAGAAGCGGCGCTCTTTCGCTCGTTCACTTCGTCTTCGTCTTTTTCGCGTTGTTCGCTTCTGACTTGCATTTGTCCATGGCCACCGGTACCTTGATCTTCCTCTTCCCTCCAATGAAAGCTATGGCGATCGACGGATTCACGGTACAATCGTTTTCTAATTCGTTTAGGGTTTTGTTACAATTTACATGTTATGATTTTTATATCCATTTTGATACTGACTTCGAATTTATGTGATTATTTGAGGAATTTGAGAGAAAAAGAAGGTGAAATGCTACCTGGAGACGGAGGAGGAAGGTTTGGGGCGAGCTAGGAGGTCAAGGCGAGGGGAAGGCAGGGACGGCGTGCTTGGAGATCCTGGTTTGTGTTTCTTACTTCTTTGATTTGTGGTTGATGATGACGTTGACTATTGTGACATTTTCTTCTTCTCCTGTGACCCTGCCTCGCTTTGCTTATACACGCTTCTTTTCCTTCTTCTTCTGTTGCCTGGACGCTTGCCTATGTTGCCTTGTATACCCTGTAGCTTCTGATATGCTTCTGATATTCTACTGTTGAAATGTTTTCATTTTGATTAGCTTTTCTCTTCTTCTCTTGCTACTGTTGCTTTCAGTTGCCTTTTTGGATTTTTGGCCTATGATGATAACTTCTGAGGCTGGATGGTATTGGACATTGGTTTCATGGTTTATGCTTAGTGGTTATGGTTGATGGTGTTTTGGCTGGGCGTGTATGGCTTTGATGAAGCCTTACTGGTTATGGCCTTAGAACTGGTTTTACAGGTTTGGCATTGATATGGTTTTTGATATTGTCTTAGGCCAAGGTTTTACTGGTTTTGCAGGTTTGGCCTTGACATGGATTTTGATATTGTTTTAGGCCAAGGTTTTACTGGTTTTCTTTTAGGCCTTTGAACTGGTTTTGGTAAGGCTTGAACAGGTTTGGTGATGATTGAGGTTTCAAGGCTTAAGGCTTTGAAAATGGTTTTGTAGGTTGAGTTTGATGGTTTTATGGTTTGAGACTGTAGGTTCTTGGACAGGGTATTGGCGTTATGCAGGTTAATGGTTTTAGGCCATGGTGTGATGGTTTATGCAGATAGAAGGTTTTATGGTTTGAGACTGTAGGTTCTTGGACAGTTTTTTGGTTTTCAGTTTTTGAAGGCTTGAAAACAAGTTATCCTCACTTTTTTTTTGAAAGGGTTTGTGTTATGTTATAACAGTTGCTGGCCTCTCTATCCTGGAGGTTTACGTTACAAGTTTTGAAATACTTTTACTATATTTTGATATTCTGCCATCTCTACTGCTACATCAGTTTGTCTCTATTCCTTTCTATGCTTTCTTTTTCTGTTACTGTATGCTGCTGCAGTTTGTTTTGTATCCATTTCTGCCTAAGCCAAAACCTGTAAAAACCAACTCTTCCTCTCTTCTCTCTCTTAAGTACAGTTTGATACATTAAAATGTGATATGTACTGACTGTTCTGAAAAAGCAATATGCTGGAAAATGATGAGAATGGAAAATAAACTTTGCTTGCATATATGGTTTAAACTGCATATCTCTTTGTCTTTGCAATGTAACAGTAAGGAGCCTATTTTTTTTTTGCCTCTTCCCCCATGTTTGGCAGTTTATGTTGCATGCTTTTGTTGAAAATGCATATGCTGTTTTGTTTTTGAAATATGCATTAGATTTGAAACATGCAGTTTACAATTAAAATACAATTTTGACAAAAACGAATTTGTGCATATTTAAATTTGTGCATTCATATTTGTCAATAAAATTCATCCCTTTTTGTGAACCGGGAGAAATCCCGTGATTTGCAAAAAGGGTAAAACTGATTCCAGCCGTTTGCTTTTAATGATGAACACTAAAAATTAATTTTTTTTCTTCTTTTAATTATCTATTTATTTCTGACTTTTTTCTTTAATTCTTTTTTGCAGGTAAAAATCAAATGAGCATTGGATAGAAGATGAAGATTTAGAACTTAGGAAAAATAGTTTTTTTATTTTACTTTAAACTTTTTATGTAATTGTCATTATAAATACTTTGTACAATAGTATTTAAACAACAATTGTAATAATTAGAATAAAGATGAATAAAAATTCTATTATTTACCAATTAATTCTTTTTCCTTTTTCCCAATTGTTTATTTATCGTTTATAATTCTTTAAATTATATAATAACTGAAAACCAGTTTCAATTATTTAAATTCAGAATGATAAATAATTAAATAAACCTCATTGATCAATTAACTTTTCTTTTCAAATATTTATTTTATTATTTATAAATCTCTAAATTATATAATAACTGGAAATAAATTCCAATTATTTAAATTTAAGATAATAAATAATTAACAAACATTGTGTGATCAATTAATAAACTTCTTTTCAAATATTTACTCTATTTTTATACATCTTTAAATTATATAATAACTGAAAGTAAATTCCAATTATTTAAATTTAAGATAATAAATAATTAATAAATATCATTTTAGCATTTATAAATTAATAAATTTAGCGTTCAAAAATAAACAGCTCTTGACTGGAAAAAGTTATGAATTTTAAAATCGATAGATCAAAACGCTTGCAATATAATGATGCAGATGGGAGATGGTATCTTAGGTCAAAATTTGGGGTACAACAATATTTAGAAAGAAATTAAATCTAAAACTATTACATCCATATCGAATATACAAATTATTTAATTGTACAATAATTAAATAAATACACTAAATATGCAAAATGTATTATGCACAAAAATGGTTTTTTATGTATGTAAAAGTATTTTTCAATGTAAAATATAAACAAAAATAAAAAAGTCGATTTTTTGAATATTTTTATGTTTTAGGGCAAAACCCTAGTTTTCTAAATAAATAACATTTATTTATTAATTACATACAATATTTGTTAATTATATAAAAAATAAATAAAAAAATAAGTATATTGTAAAAAAAAGAGTATTTTTTAGTGTCATATATTAATAAAAATAAAAATGTATTATTTTCATATTTTATCCTAAGTATTTTAATAAATATATACAAGTATTTATATTATATATTAAATATACTAAATATATACCAAAATAAAATATTAATTATTTACAAAAAAGTATATTTTTAGAAAATGGTTTCAAAAGGTAAAATAAAATAATAACTGGAAATAAATATATTTTTGTATTATTTTTTAGTGTTTTAAATAAAAGTAAAAATATTTATTTACATGTACATGTTTAATAAAGCAAATAAATGCCAAAAAATGTAAAAATAATGTGAAAAAATATTTTTGGGATTTTTTATGTTTAAGCAAAAAATATGGAATCGGAATAAAAAATAAAAAGTCAAAAATGATAAAGATTTCACACAATGGGCCAGGGGGGTGCAAAACTAAAAAAGGTGTGCAAACTGCAAGTTGACTCAGGCCCAGCCCAAGTCAACTCTGTCTTCAACCTTCAGCCATTTGAAACAGAAAACGCGCGCCCTTCCTTGTTCCACACTAACTCCTGATTCCTTGATTTTTAGCCAAAACTCATAACATAAATAATGTAGAGCATTAAATCACGAGTTCATACATATAAAAATCTTGACCTAACTCTCAGAAACGAGGGAGAATTTCTTCATCCCCAATTTCTGACCTAAATTTTCTCCCATGTTTATGGCCAAAATTCTCATAGCATACTCAATATAAATGAAAAGTAAGTATATGGATGGCTTCAGGGCTATGAGGAGAACATGTTTCATTCACAAACCTAAGCCTAACTCTTCCTATATTGAGAGATAGAAGTTCATTTTTTTACCTGTTTCAGCTTGAGTCGTGTACAGCAATGGAGGTATCTTCAATGGAGTTTGAGCTTTGGTACAGCTTGCCTGAAGTCCAAGGATGCTTCTCTTATGCTTGGCTTGCTCTGAAAGTGCCTGTATCGTGTTATGGAAGTCCACCTGCACAGCTTGAAATCAAAAATCGCAAATGATGTTAAGGATGTTACAGCTTGGATTTAATGCTTGGGATAACTTCAGTGGGTGATATGGAACATGTTTGAACTCTTTTTGGCCAAAGTGCACGAGTGGAATGGACTGTGGAAGTCAATCTGCAGCAGGGACTCTATTTTGTAGAAAAACTGTGCTTTTGGATATGAGGATGGATTAAGGGTGAAGGAATCGTGTTTTAGGTCAGTTAGGGAGTGTGAAAGATGAGAACAAAGTTTGCTTAGGTTGGTGTTTACAGGAATGAGAGATTGGAGTTGTTTTGCCAAGTTTCTTCTACTTGAAGCAAGAAAATGCAAGTTTCAATACAGGCCTGTCCAATGCCCTAAAACATGCTGCATATCTTCTTCTTGATTAGAGGGATTTGTGTACAAATGCTAGCCTCAAAGATCTGGCCCATGCCTCTTGGATTTTGAATTTGACATAAAGTGCATCTTTTCAAAAATGGCAAATATGCTTTTTCCATTTAAAGATTAATCTTGCATGTAATGACCAAATGAAAAAAATAACATCTTAGCACAATGGTTAGGAATTTAATTATGGTGTGTGAGACTGGTTTTGAGGCCTGCAAGCTAGCTTGTACAAGCTGACTTGAAAAATGCCAATGTATGAACATGCATTTGGTTATGAACAAAAGTGACTTTTGCCCAACTTTGCCAATTCGATTCTCCCTAACCACAAGGGTGTTTGAGAAGTTCTTGGACAATTTAGAAAGCTTGGAATGTGTACTACAATCCATCTTTGTAATGAAATTTGAAATTCCAAGTGGAAATATGTGAAAAGTGGCCATGAAGTTGGACAAAAATCCTGCCTAGAATAGGTCAAATTTTTTCTAAGTTAAGAATGGTTTGCACCCTTATTCCAAAAATCATAACTTGAGCTGCAAGCTTCCTTTGAGAAAACTTTGTGAATCAAAGTTGTAGATTTTTCAATGGAATACAACTTTCATGTTTTGAGTTTTGTTTGAATCCATTTTCAACTTGGTGAAAAAATGGGACAAAGTTAGGAAAAAATAAGGAAATTTTATAACTTAGAAAATTTCTAAGTTATGAAATTTCTTCATTTTAAACCCTAATTTGCAATTTTGGGTTTCTTGATGAAAAAGTTTCATAATTTGACATGTCTTGATGAAAAATGAATCTTGGCACTTGATTTTGACCAAAAAGTCAAAGTTTGACTTTTCAGTATACAGTCAAACTTTGATCAATTGACTGGAAAATTCATCTGTCAATCCTGTGCATTTGAGATCTTTTGAACTTGTTGAATGTGTCAAGACAATGCCATTGAGTTCTTGAGTCCATATGTGAGCTTGGTTTGCCATTGGTTAAGTCAGACAGTCAAAAATTGCCTTTGTGCAGTCAAAACCCTAAAAATGACCATTTTGCCCTTTTGGTGATCTGATCAAATTTCTTGTGGAATTGTGATCCAAACTTGACCAAATGGTTCATATGAGTTCATTATGTTGATGTGGGTCAAAAATTATGAAGTTTGACTGTCAATTGGCCCTGGTTGACTTTTCCCCAATACAGCTGATTTCTAGGTCAACTGTCCAATTGACTGGGCAAAGATTGGAATCCAGGCTTGAAACTTGGTATGGATAAACTTGTGAGTCCAACATGAAGCATGAAAGTCACTTTGGGCATTTTAGGTCAAAACATACTTGTGCAAACTCAAACCCTAATTTGGGTCAACAGTGTAAGGAGGAGTCTTGAGCAAAGCAAACCCTAACTTGATCTTGAATTCCAAGGGTCTTGTGGTGAGAAAATGTTGATGAAATGAGAGGGAAAATTTTGGGGTACAACAGTTGCCCCTGTTCAATCTTCTTGCACCTGAAGAGTTAGATTGGCAAGTTTGCCTTTCGCGTCTCGAAGGTAAAAGGAGATTGGACACTAGAGTGCCCTTAAATTTGCACTCGTCGAAACAATGGATGCGGGAATGGGCTTAGAGATGCCATTTGGAGATGGGCTTAAAGATGCCATCTGGAGGGGTGACAGAATCTTGTCGGGGATGGGCTTAAAGATGCCATCTGGAATGAGTATTAGAAAGGTGTCCCTGTTTTGTAATATCTCTGAACTGGGGGGTCTTGAATAAGCAATGGATTGACATCCGTGTTTGGAGAATCCGTAAACTGCTTTCAGAAGTTGAAGAATATGAACAAGCGATAGGTTAACATCCGTGTCTGGAGAACCTGTAAACTGTTTTCAGAAATCTTGAAGTTGAATAAGCAATAGAGCAGCATCCATGTTGGGAAGCGTCCGTAAACTGTTTTCAAAAATTGAGTCTGAACAAGCGATAGATTAACATCCGTGTTTGGAGAATCCGTAAACTGTTTTCAGAAGTTGAAGAATCTGAACAAGCGATAGGCTAACATCCGTGTCTGGAGAACCCGTAAATTGTTTTCAGAAGTCTTGAAGTTGAATAAGCAATAGAGCAGTATCCATGTTGGGAAGCGTCCGTAAACTGTTTTCAAAAATTGAGTCTGAACAAGCGATAGATTAACATCCGTGTTTGGAGAATCCGTAAACTGTTTTCAGAAGTTGAAGAATCTGAACAAGCGATAGGTTAACATCCGTGTCTGGAGAACCCGTAAACTGTTTTCAGAAGTCTTGAAGTTGAATAAGCAATAGAGCAGCATCCATGTTGGGAAGCGTCCGTAAACTGTTTTCAGAAATTGAGTCTGAACAAGCGATAGATTAACATCCATGTTTGGAGAATCCGTAAACTGTTTTCAGAAGTCGAAGAATCTGAACAAGCGAAAGGTTGACATCCGTGTCTGGAGAACCTGTAAACTATTTTCAGAGGTCTTGAAGTGGAGAAGGAACCGGTGTAGGGTTGCCTGATGATGAGTCCGTGTAGAATTGTATTTGAATAATTGTTAATGATAGCCTTTTATTCTTATCCTGAAAAGGACAAAATTTTAGCTAAACACAAGGTTATGTTGCATGAAATGTATGATGCAATATATGTTATATCGATGTTTATGATATGAATGTAATGAATGCGCATGCAAGCTGATGAGTTGTCTTGCTGAGGATAGATGAATCCTGGATGGATGGAGATAATAGAATCTTGACTGCTGTCGGGGAAAGTGAATCCTTGACTGCTGCAGGGGATGGCAAGAATCTTTGATTGCTGAGGATGAGACATCCTTGTTGACTACTGACTGCTTGGGGAACAAGATCTTCAATTGTTGAGGGATCTTAGGACCACTGCTGGGGATTGGAACTCCTTGGTGACTTGCGGGGCAAGAGAATTCTGATGATCTTTACTGGGGAGTCCAGAACCTGGTAGACTCATGTTGGGGACGTAAGACTGAGAATCTTCAGTCTGGTGGGAAGTATCTTTGTGGGGAGAAGGTTCACTAGTCTGGTTCCGCTGGGGATTGATAGTTAGAATTTTTAGTTCTGCTGGGGATAGGATTTCCATATTTTTAAGGCTCCACTGGGGATACTAAAACCTAACTCTGAGGGGAATTGAGTTCTGGAAGTCTCTCTGGCTGGGGAAATCAGTTTTGAGAAAGCTTCTATTCTGCTGAGGATCCTGAAGTTTAACTTTGTTTGGAGAATTAAGTTCTAGATTTTAACCTTGTTGAGGAATTTGGAGTTTAGTTCCGCTAGGGGTTCCTTCTGAAAGGGCATCAAGATACCTATCTGTACCTACAACCTATCAGTAATCATCTTTTCTTGGTTTGTAAGGAAAATGATTATGTTCAAATGCATATGCCTATTTAACAAAACATTGGATGTTTCTCAAATAAAACATAAGTGTAGCAAAAAGAGGACAAAGCAAATTTTTGTATTTGGAAAAGTATTTGTATTAACTTTTTATGAGTATCTTTGTACATGGGAGACAGACATCCTAGTAAGAGGATGTTGTCGTAAAAATTGAAAAATTTATACAAAAGAAAGATGGCTATGTGAAACAATTTCATGGGATTCCCATTCTGCTATAGCCTTCATAACTCTGAATATATGTTCATTCGCTGCTTCGTCCGCCGATGACTGGATTGATCAGAAGCTTGGAGCTGGTTGATGAAGAGATTGTCCTTAAAGCGATCCGACGAGACATAGTCATACGCTTTAATTCCCTAACTTTTGCCTGGACCGCCCTTTCGGGTTTTCAATCCAACGGGAAACCCCTTTTTGCCCAAGCCTCCCTTTCGGGTTTTCGAATTGCGGGGTGTACAGATTTTTTTTGTTTTATCCCTAATTTTTGCCTGGACCGCCCTTTCGGGTTTTCGGTTCACCGGGATGCCCATTTTTGCCCAAGCCGCCCTTTCGGGTTTTCGACTTTTCGGGTGACTTTATGCGTAGTATCTTTTGACTATGTCTGCGTTCGCAGGGTGCGGTAAATCGTCGTCGTCCATGGTGGTCAGAATCATTGCACCACCAGAAAATATGCTCTTGATCACAAATGGTCCTTCGTAAGTAGGAGTCCATTTGCCCCTGGGATCACTTTGCGGCAAGATAATCCGCTTGATTACGAGATCTCCGACTTGATATACTTGACGTATGACTTTCTTGTTGAAAGCCTTGATCATCCGTTTTTGATACGTCTGACCATGGAAAACAGCAGTGAGTCATTTCTCGTCGATCAAATTGAGTTGATCAAGTCGGGTCTGAATCCAATCGTCTTCATTCAAACCGGCGTCCTTCATAATCCTTAAAGAAGGAATCTGAACTTCCATGGGCAGGACAACTTCCATGCCATATACCAAAGAAAATGGGGTTGCCCCTGTTGAAGTACGTGCCGTGGTACGGTATCCATGCAGAGCAAATGGTAACATCTCATGCCAGTCCTTGTAGGTGACTGTCATTTTCTGAATGATCTTCTTAATGTTTTTGTTCGCAGCTTCAACAGCACCGTTCATCTTCGGCCGATAGGGAGATGAATTGTGATGATAAATCTTGAACTGTTCGCATAGAGCGGTGATCATAGTATTATTCAGATTTGTACCGTTGTCCGTGATGATCCTGTCGGGGACACCATACCGGCATATGAGGTTTTGCTTGATGAAGCGGGCAACCACATTATTTGTAACAGAGGCGAAGGAAGCTGCTTCGACCCATTTGGTGAAATAGTTAATGGCGACTAGGATGAAGCGATGTCCATTGGACGTTGTGGGCTTGATCTCTCCAATCATGTCAATGCCCCCACATTGTGAATGGCCAAGGAGCTGTCAGAACATTGAGAGGAACAGGAGGGATATGAACCTTGTCAGCATAGACTTGACATTTGTGGCAAGTACGGGAATGCTGATGGCAATCTGCTTCCATGGTAGACCAGTAATAGCATGCCCTTAGAATCTTCTTAGCCATCGTATGCCCGCTCAAGTGAGTGCCAAATGTGCCACTGTGTATCTCAGTCATGATTAACTCTGATTCAGCTTTGTATACACATCGGAGTAAAAAACAATCATGGCTGCGTTTATAGAGGATGCCATTGCTCAGGAAGAACTTGGCAGCAAATTTCCTTAGGAACTTCTTGTCATTTACGGAAGCTCCTTCAGGATATTCTCTATTCTGGAGATACCTTTTGATTTCGTGAAACCAGGGTTGTTCCACTACTTCTTCGGTATTAATCTCATGACAATGTGCAGGTTCATCCATTCGTTCGATGGTGATTTGGGGAGCCTCGTTATCCCAGTTGAGTTTAAACATGGAAGAAATTGTAGCCAGAGCATCTGCTAGCTGATTCTCTTTTCGCGGGAAATGCTCGAAGGTGATTTGCTCGAAATGAGGCAACAATGTCAGGACATGTTCTTTGTATGGGATAAGATTAGGATGTTTGGTATCCCACTCTCCTTTGATTTGACTGATAACCAAAGCCGAGTCCCCAAATACGATCAAAGATTTGATCCCCAAGTCTATAGCAGCCTTGAGACCAAAGATGCAAGCTTCATATTCGGCCATGTTGTTGGTACAGCTGAAGCAAAGTCGGGCCATGAAAGGTGTGTGGCAACCTTCTGGGGAAATGAGTACCGCACCGATACCGTTTCCAAGTGCATTTGAAGCACCATCAAAGTACAGGGTCCATCGGGATCCATTTTCAGGTCCGTCATATGGTCTGTTACCTTCAAGGTTGTCCAAATTCATGATGTCCTCGTCCGGGAAGTCGAATCTCATGGATTGATAATCTTCTATAGCTTGATGAGCTAGATGGTCAACTAGTACACTCCCTTTTATAGCTTTTTGGGTAGTATACTGGATGTCATACTCAGTCAGGATCATCTGCCATCTAGCGATCCTTCCAGATAAAGCAGGCTTCTCGAAGATATACTTGATAGGATCCATTTTGGAAATCAACAGAGTGGTATGAGTCAACATATACTGCCTTAGTCGGCGAGCAGCCCATACCAAAGCGCAACAAGTTTTCTCGAGCAGTGAGTAGCGAGTCTCACAGTCGGTAAACTTTTTGCTAAGGTAATAAATGGCATGCTCTTTTCGACCAGACTCGTCATGCTGGCCCAGTACGCACCCCATTAAGTTATCCAAGACGGTCAGATACATGATCAGCGGCCTTCCTTCGACAGGTGGCATCAGAATAGGAGGTTCTAGCAAATACTCCTTGATCTTATCAAAAGCAGCTTGGCAATCGTCGTTCCATTCGACTACCTGATCTTTCTTCAATAGTTTGAAAATTGGCTCACAGGTAGACGTCAGATGAGAGATGAATCTGGCAATATAGTTCAAGTGCCCCAAGAACCCTCTAACCTCCTTTTCAGTACGGGGGGCAGGCATTTCTTGTATTGCTTTCACTTTCGCTGGATCGACCTCAATGCCCTTGTTGCTGACAATAAACCCTAGAAGTTTACCAGACCTAACTCCAAAAGTGCACTTACTTGGATTCAGCCTGAGTTTGTACTCTTTCAACCTGGAAAACAGCTTCTGCAAATGCTCAAGGTGTTCCTCCTCTATTTGAGATCGAGTTATCATGTCGTCTACGTAAACTTCGATCTCATGATGTATCATATCATGGAACAAAGCCACCATGGCGCGCTGATAAGTTGCCCCTGTGTTCTTCAGTCTGAACGGCATCACCTTGTAGCAAAAGGTACCCCATTGTGTGACAAAGGTTGTTTTCTCCATGTCCTCGGGGGCCATTTTAATCTGGTTGTAGCCCGAGAAGCCATCCATGAAGGAAAACACTTTTTGTTGAGCTGTGTTATCAATCAAAATGTCGATATGCGGTAGCGGAAAATCATCTTTGGGGCTAGCCCTGTTCAAATCCTGGTAGTCCACACACATTCTGACCTTGCCATCTTTTTTAGGAACTGGCACGATGTTAGCAACCCATTGTGGATAGGATGTAACAGCCAGAAAGCCAACGTTGAGTTGCTTCATTACTTCCGCTTTCATCTTTTCAGACATGTCGGGCCTCATTCGGTGGACTTTTTGCTTGATCGGTGGACAATCCTCTCTTGTAGGGAGACGGTGAACCACGATATCTGTGTCTAAACCCGGCATGTCTTCATAAGACCAGGCGAAGATTTCAACATATTCATTCAACAGCTGTATCAAGCGCTCCTTGACACTTGGTTCCAGATTGGCACCCACTTGTACTTCTTTCCTGTCTTCCTCTGTTCCTAAGTTGACTGTTTCCAACAACTCTTCATGAGGCAAGACGGCCCTCTCTTCTTGTTGTAGAAGTCTGGCTAGCTCTCCTGGTACTTCACAATCTTCGTCGTCTTCGCACTCAGCTTGATTGACCAAATCTTCAGAGTTATTTAAGGACATAGCCGAATAGTCACCCATAGAATCCAGAGTGGATGGGTACCTGCATTTGTGAGTGTGGGTGTGTGTAAGGGATAGCCATCCTTAAATAAACAAAAATGCAAAAGGAAAGAAAATGAACACAGCAGTTTATAAATGAAAAACGTCCAATGAATCATTAAACATGGCATATGAATATGAAGAGAATCAAAACCCTTACAAATGGACCTACATGCCCCGGGCAAGGCATGAGGTGAAAAAGTAGTGTGCAGATTGTTTAAAAGTAATTATTACAGACCAACAGGAAATGTTCGAAAGATAAGTTACTGATTAATGAAAGTAATAGGGACGAAGTCTTTCGCCTCCCAGTTGTGTAGTCCTCCTCCGATGGTTGGGAAGATCCAGTCTTCAACGTTACCCTCTTCGTCTTCGTCTTCCAAAGCATTGATTCCATGAGGAGAAATCTTGATGGGTGTTCTTTCAATTTTTGAGCGACGCATAGCTTTTTTCCCCGCAGCGGTGAATCCCAACCCAAACTTGTCTGTCTTGTGAGGAAAGTCAGGCAACTGACCCCATGTTGAGCTCTTTCCCTCCTTCATTGCAGCCTTTGCGTCTTTCAGAGATGCCATCTTGGCCACCTGCTTGGGTACTTCAGCTACTGCCTTTGCTACTGCAACTTCGAGAGCAATTTCCTCGAAGTGTTGGAACGGTGTTTCAATGAATTCGCCCTCCACCTCTACATACCGAAAGGAGTTCAGGTGACTGATCATATATTCCTCTTCACTGTGTACAGTTATGATCTTCCCTTTGACAGGGTATTTCAGCATCTGATGTAGGGAGGAAGTGATCGTGCCAGCATTATGTATCAATGGTCTCCCTAGCAAGCAAGAGTATGACGGACGGATGTCCATCACATAGAAAGTTGAGTGGAATACTTCAGTGCCCACCTTGATGGGAATGTCGACTTCCCCATGCACCATTCTTTTAGACCCGTCAAAGGCCCTGACAATGATATTACTTGGTTTTAGCTCCAAGCCTTCACAATCTAATCGATCCATAGCTTTCTTAGGCAGCACATTCAGAGAAGAACCAGTGTCGACCAAAACATGGGCCATAGTAGTTCCTCGGCATTCTACTGACACATGCAA
Organism: Vicia faba; assembly: GCA_948472305.1. Taxonomy (NCBI): domain Eukaryota; kingdom Viridiplantae; phylum Streptophyta; class Magnoliopsida; order Fabales; family Fabaceae; genus Vicia; species Vicia faba. The sequence continues at coordinate 303,375 of CATIWC010000500.1, forward strand.
TGCATCATTGTGCTTTCTTCCTTTCGGAGTCAGGTCAGCATCAAAGAAACCCAGGCCGTTGTCTGCGGTAAGGCTGGCTACACAATCCTAGAATTGATCGGCTGAGGTATCCTGGGGCACATGGGTTGTCTTCAAAAACCTTATCAAAGCTTTGGCATGAGCCTCCGAACAAAGCAGCAAAGCTAACATGGATATCTTCGAGGGGGTTTGCCCCAGTTGCTCGACAACATCGTAATCACTCTTCTTAATTATTTTCAGAATCTCCTCCATTTCTTTCTTAGAGGTTTCGGGGATGACCAATGGCTGAGCCCTCGTCCTGACGAGCTCATCTTGGATCCCTTTCCCCTTATCAGCAGAAGTAGGAGGGACTACCACAGGAGTAACAGCTTCTTCAATTAACGGAGTTCTTGCAGAAAGTTTTATCGGTGCAGGAGTAACTTTGGCAGCAGCTGAGGGTCCAAAGATTGCCTTTGGAGGGGCAATCTCTGGAGAAAATATTCTCCCACTTCGGGTAATCTTGCTCGTACCGGCAATGTTTCCAATGTCGGTATCTTCTTCGTCAGAGCTCTCTTCAGTTATCTCAACTTGTTTCACACCATGGTAGTAGATTTCTCCACCATAATTCCATGGTATTGATTTGTCAGATTTGTAGGGGACAGGCCCAGGCATGGTTATTTTCAGAGGAACAAACTTCGTAGCGGATGTAATCTTAACAGGCTTTTTAGGGACCTTGGAAAGATTGGTGGAAATGGTGATTATTGACACATCATTGATAGGGGTTGGAGTAGCAGGAATCTTTTCGAAAAGAATTTGTTGACTGTCTATTAGGCCTTGGATGCCTATCTTCAGCAATGGACAGTCGATTGGTAGGGAGGAACAACAGTAGCAGTCTTCTTTACATCCTGGGAAAATCCCAGCCTTCAACAGATTCAACTTGATTGTCAACAGTGGGGTCATCAGATCATCAACAGCGGAAACATACAGATCTTCTTCAATAGCATGGACATTGCGACCATGCTTCGGCATTGGAGCGGATATTAAGTTTGGCTTCTCTGGAGCATCGAACTCAACCTCTTTTACATCTATCAAGTCTTGAATTTTATGCTTAAACACCCAACAATCGTTGGTGTCATGCCCGATGCTGTCAGAATGATAGGCACATTTAGCATTAGGATGATAATGTGGGGAAGATGTGTTCACATTTTTTGGTGCCTCTTTGATAGTGGTGAGATTTAGCTTCAACAAATGGGGAAGAACTTGTGCGGGCGTCATATTGATGCGGGTGAACTGCCGTTGTGGCCGTTCTACCCGTTGCTGGTTAGGTCTAGACTGACTGTTACGAGGCTGATCATTTGATGAATTTTGGATCATCACGGCCCCCACAGTCGGCCGGTGCTCAGTTCTTCCCGATCTTTTCTGAGAGTATATAACAGCTGTCTCCTTCTTAGCCGAAGATTCTTTCTTAACAGTTGTAGATGCAGAGGCATCCCTTTGAATCTTCCCATTCTTAATACCAGCTTCCACCCGTTCGCCAGTCAGAATCAATTCAGTAAACCCTGCAGAAGAGCTCCTGATCAAATGGTTGAAGAACGGGCCAGATAGGGTTCCCAAGAACATATCAACTAGCTCCCTATCTGAAAGAGGTGGTTGTACTCTTCCGGCCAAGTCGCGCCATTTCTGGGCGTATTCTTTGAATCCTTCATTTGAGGCCATCCCCATACTCTGTAGCTGAGTACGGGTTTGCGCCAAGTCAGCATTATATTGATATTGGCGATAAAAGGCAGCTGCCAAGTCTTCCCAGTTATGCACTTCTGACCTCTCAAGTTGGTAAAACCAGTCTAGCTGTGTACCAGACAAACTGTCCTGAAAGAAGTGTACCCAAAGATTTCTGTCGGATGTATGAGGTTGAATTCTTCTGACATATGACCTTAGGTGCATTTTTGGGCAAGACATCCCGTCATATTTTGCAAAAATTGGCACCTTAAACTTTGAAGGGATCACAATTCCAGCAATCAGTCCCAATTCTTCAAAATCTAACCCAGGAACCCTTTGCAGCTCCATAGCTGCTAGCCTATCCTCCAGGTTTTTGTATTTGTCATTCGCTGGCGGGTATTGTTGCTCTGAGTAGTCTTCATCTTCCTCAACCTCTTCCTCTTCAGCTTGGGACTCAGAAGGTAGTGCAGCTCCTTTTCCCTTACTGGTTCCCTCCTCAGATGCGGAGGGAAATTCAAGAACTCTTCTAGCTTCATTCTCAAATCTTCTTCCCAGTGTGGCTACCCCGACTCTTTTCTTCTTCTTTTTCACTTTTTCTTGCTCTTTATTCCCAAGCAGTGCTTTTAGATCCTCCTGACCCTTTGCCAAAGTCATTAGGAGCTGTTGAAACTGTGAGTTTTGTAACTGCAGATCTTTGACCGTCTGTTCGAGATCCATCTTACTGAAATAAACAGCAGAGAGATAAGGAAACCTGGTGTAGAGACCTGTTTATGCATATGATGAATGATATGTTTATTCATGCAATGCATTCAAGGATTTAGAAATTCAAAATTGTTGCAAACAAAAAGAACACATGTCATATTAATAAGAAGAAATTTTGTCAGTACATAAATGCCCCATGGGCCAAATATTACAAAAACTTCTTAAGGTAGAAAGACGTTGCGCATCCTCTTTGGTGCGATGTAAGTGTTGAGGGTCTCCTCCTCGTGGAGTCGGCGGGTAAGCTCCAAAACCTTCTTCTCACTGGAATAGAAGCTGGCTTCAAAAGTATTATGTTCCTCCTTGAGTTGGATCCAACTCTTTTGCATTTCCTCCCATGATGTTGGCATGTCAGGATGTAGGATGGTGTAGGGAACCTCTCCTTCCTTAACAGGCTCTTTAATCAAAGGGAGAACATGAGGGTAAGGCATCATAAGATTCTGGGCTCGGGTCCTTACCCACTTGAGATAAGGCTCAAGAGGAATGGAGTTCTTGTGCCCTAGTGTCTTACTATCTATCTTGTTAGGCATCCTCCAAGCTCTGATGAATCTTTGGCGAAGTCCTTGCGCATCGTTGTCAAAGTCAAAAACCAGGTCAGGAATCAGCATGTCATGAGGGCCATCCCTCCATGCATATCCAAATTGTCTCAAAGCTAGACAAGGGTTATAGGTAATGCCTCCTCTAATGCCAAGTAATGGAACATTAGGGAACTCACCATAATGATCGACGATGATGACATTTTCTCTGGACCGAGAACACCAATGTACATCAGAATGTGTGAGGGTCATCAACCGTTGTGACCACCTTAAGCCTTGCTCATTCTTCAAAACAGATTGTGGAAGGTGAGAAATAAACCACCTAGCAAGGAGAGGAGTACATCACATGAGAACACCTCTCTTTCTCATTGTTCGTGTGTAAAATGAGTGGAGGATGTCCCCAAGCAATGTAGGTATGGGATTCCTGGATAGGAAAATCTTGACAGCATTGATATCTATAAGTTGGTCAGGATTTGGGAACAAGACCAACCCATAAATGAGGAGTGCCACAATTTCTTCAAAGGCTTGTAGATCCAAAGAATTCCAACACTCGTGTGCCTTCTCAAACAAGAATTTTGCCAAGAAGCCCTTGACACCACTTCTAGTCTCCCAATGGTCCTTGATGTTAGATGGTTGCAAGTGTAGTGTTTGAGCAACCTCTTCAGGCTTTGGTTCTTTTTCTGTACCGTTGTAGGGTAGTTGATTAAGAATAAGAATTCTCAGGAGTTGAGAAAATTCCTCCAAAGTAGGCACCAATTGGTAGTTGGGAAATGTGAAACAGTGATGAAGGGGGTCAAAGAACTGGAATAGCACTTTCACCATGTCTTCTTCAATGATGGTGTTGACTAGGTTGAGAAGTCTACCATGTCTTTCACTAAAGAGAGAGCTTTCTGGAATTCTGGATGTGAGCTCCTTGAGTTGAGGAGGGATTCTCACAAGGTTGACTTGGATAGTTTTCCTGCGAAGAATTTCCATGACCTACAAAACAAGAACAAAGATGAAGATCCAAACCCTTGAAATTTTTAGTGGATGCATATGATGCTTTATGATGTTCATGATGTATGCACAAACATATGTACAAGCAAGTCACCCAAAACCCTAGTTTCAGGCTTGCATGAGGTTTCATAGGTAAGTACCCTCTTGAGTGAAGTTGGCTTAAAAACCTGTCCTATAAATAGTAACCGGGTTCTAAAGAGCTCAATATCATTGAATTGTTTTCTATGTTCATTGTTTTGGTTTAGCCACTTAACTAGCGACCAAAATATCCCAAGAAAACAACCCTCAATGAGTGTAGTATCGAGTATCTACCAACTTCGGACTGCACCAAAGCCGATCATCTCACTACCCCTAATAAAAGGCCAAGATGGTCAAGTAAGGTTCTAGGTCATTAGTGCTTAGTGACATCACTCAGCGGCCCCGTACTATCCTTGATTGAACTCAAGGGTTACCGGTACTCACAAATATGTCGCACTAATATAGCTATTGCTTCAACCGTGTCGGTATATCCCGCACAGTTTCCACAGCGTATTGCTATCTATGAATGTTTCCCAAATCCGGGTGTAGGATTTCAAGCCCAAACAAGAGAACCAAAATGTAAAGCAATCAAAACAAACAAATAGTTATGCAAAAGGGTGATCTAAGCCCTAAGGTTACTCCACTTTTAAATTTCTTCCCTAGCAGAGTCGCCAGTTCTGTGATACGGTGGGAGAACTGACTTGAGGTTTGCGTTTGTTTTCACAAATGTTTCGGTTTAGCAAGAGTCGCCACCGACTTTTTATTTTATCCTAAGGAAAGGTTAAAAAGCACAGCAAAAAACTTTGAGATGTTTTCTTGGGTTCGGGGAGTAGATTATAGAAAGGGAAGGTATTAGCAACCTTTATATCCATGGTTATCCATGGGCTCTTAGTTACTTGCTTAGATCACTTGCCTTGCATTTTCAATTGTTTGAAATAGTTCTTTCAATTGTTTGAAATGGTGCTTTGTGTGTGCGGTTTTGAAAATGTTTTGAAAAAGATGCCTTGTCTAGGCAAACCTTGTAATAATTCTTTACTCTAATGTTTTACAAAAGGTGTTTGTCTTTTTGAAAAGATGTTTCAAGGTTTTGAAAGTTTGTTTTTGAAAGTTGTGTTGTGGAATGTGTTTTGAAAAATGGCAAGGATTTGTTTTGCAAGTTGGTCAAGTAACCAAGAGCCATCTACCCTAAATTTCTCAAAGATCTTTCCTATGTTTTAACCCTTTTAACAGTATTGTTCCACCATTGTATTTGGTGGACAATCTTGTGTTAGGATGTTAACGGGACGGGCGCGGGTCATCGTTTAGACCATGAATGCAATAGTGCCAAGTGTCTTTGGCAATTTTTCCTTTAAGGGACTTGATCATTTTTTAGGCAACTTGAGAAAGCGTCATCGAGGGACTATGATCATTTGATTTGTTTTTGTTTTGCCAAAGACACTCAACATGCAACATGGCCCATTTTGAATGCAACAAGCGGAGGAACCCTAAGGGTGCAAGTGTGCATTTTATTGTCCATTTTCATTCTTGTTTGTCTTTGAATTAGGTCAAACTATTTATTATTTGATTTTGCATACAAACCCTAGGTTTATCATGGCATAATTTGAAAGCTTTTAAATGTGGAAATTTAAAGTCCTAAATTATTACAACATAATTATGGGGATGGGGGTACAAATGTTTGAATGGGGGGATATTTAGCAAGAAATTAAATCTAAAACTATTACATCCATATCGAATATACAAATTATTTAATTGTACAATAATTAAATAAATACACTAAATATGCAAAATGTATTATGCACAAAAATGGTTTTTTATGTATGTAAAAGTATTTTTCAATGTAAAATATAAACAAAAATAAAAAAGTCAATTTTTTGAATATTTTTATGTTTTAGGGCAAAACTCTAGTTTTCTAAATAAATAACATTTATTTATTAATTACATACAATATTTGTTAATTATATACAAAAAATAAAAAAAAGAAGTATATTGTAAAAAAAAAAGAGTATTTTTTAGTGTCATATATTAATAAAAATAAAAATGTATTATTTTCATATTTTATTCTAAGTATTTTAATAAATATATACAAGTATTTATATTATATATTAAATATACTAAATATATACCAAAATAAAATATTAATTATTTACAAAAAAGTATATTTTTAGAAAATGTTTTCAAAATGTAAAATAAAATAATAACTGAAAATAAATATATTTTTGTATTATTTTTTAGTGTTTTAAATAAAAGTATAAATATTTATTTACATGTACATGTTTAATAAAGCAAATAAATGCCAAAAAATGTAAAAATAATGTGAAAAAATATTTTTGGGATTTTTTATGTTTAAGCAAAAAATATGGAATCAGAATAAAAAATAAAAAGTCAAAAATGATAAAGATTTCACACAATGGGCCAGGGGGGTGCAAAACTAAAAAAGGGGTGCAAACAGCAAGTTGACTCAGGCCCAGCCCAAGTCAAATCTGTCTTCAACCTTCAGCCATTTGAAACAGAAAACGTGCGCCCTTCCTTGATCCACACTAACTCTTGATTCCTTGATTTTTAGCCAAAACTCATAACATAAACAATGTAGAGCATTAAATCACGAGTTCATACATATAAAAATCTTGACCTAACTCTCAGAAACGAGGGAGAATTTATTCATCCCCAATTTCTGACCTAAATTTTCTCCCATGTTTATGGCCAAAATTCTCACAGCACACTCAATATAAATGAAAAGTAAGTATATGGATGGCTTCAGGGCTATGAGGAGAACATTTCATTCACAACCCTAAGCTTAACTCTTCCTATATTGAGAGATAGAAGTTCATTTTTTTACCTGTTTCAGCTTGAGTCGTGTACAACAATGGAGGTATCTTCAATGGAGTTTGAGCTTTGGTACAGCTTGCTTGAAGTCCAAGGATGCTTCTCCTATGCTTGGCTTACTCTGAAAGTGCCTGTATCGTGCTATGGAAGTCCACCTGCACAGCTTGAAATCAAAAATGGCAAACGATGTTAAGGATGTTATAGCTTGGATTCAATGTTTGGGATAGCTTCAGTGGGTGATATGGAACATGTTTGAACTCTTTTTGGCCAAAGTGCACGAGTGGAATGAACTGTGGAAGTAAATCTGTAGCAGGGACTCTGTTTTGCAGAAAAACTGTGCTTTTGGATATGAGGATGGATTGAGGGTGAAGGAATCGTTTTTTAGGTCAGTTAGGGAGTGTGAAAGATGAAAACAAAGTTTGCTTAGGTTGGTGTTTACAGGAATGAGAGATTGGAGTTGTTTTGCCAAGTTTCTTCTACTTGAAGCAAGAAAATACAGGTTTCAATACAGGCCTGTCCAATGCCCTAAAACATGCTGCATATCTTCTTCTTGATCAGAGAGATTTGTGTACAAATGCTAGCCTCAAAGATCTGGCCCATGCCTCTTGGATTTTGAATTTGACATAAAGTGCATCTTTTCAAAAATGGCAAATATGCTTTTTCCATTTAAAGATTAATCTTGCATGTAATGACCAAATGAACAAAATAAAATCTTAGCACAATGGTTAGGCATTTAATTATGGTGTGTGAGACTGTTTTTGAGGCCTGCAAGCTAGCTTGTACAAGCTGTCTTGAAAAATGCCAATGTATGAACATGCATTTGGTTATGAACAAAAGTGACTTTTGCCCAACTTTGCCAATTCGATTCTCCCTAACCACAAGGGTGTTTGAGAAGTTCTTGGACAATTTGGAAATCTTGGAATGTGTAATACAATACATCTTTGTAATGCAATTTGAAATTACAAGTGGAACTATGTGAAAAGTGGCCATGAAGTTGGACAAAAATCCTGCCTAGAATAGGTCAAATTATTTCTAAGTTAAGAATGTTTTGCACCCTTATTCCAAAAATCATAACTTGAGCTACAAGCTTCCTTTGAGAAAACTTTGTGAATCAAAGTTGTAGGTTTTGCAATGGAATACAACTTTCATGTTTTGAGTTTTGTTTGAATCCATTTGCAACTTGGTGAAAAAATGGGACAAAGTTAGGAAAAAATAAGGAAACTTTATAACTTAGAAAATTTCTAAGTTATGAAATTTCTTCATTTTAAACCCTAATTTGCAATTTTGGGTTTCTTGATGAACAAGTTTCATAATTTGACATGTCTTGATGAAAAATTAATCTTGGCACTTGATTTTGACCAAAAAGTCAAAGTTTGACTTTTCAGTATACAGTCAAACTTTGATCAGTTGACTGGAAAATTCATCTGTCAATCCTGTGCATTTGAGATCTTTTGAACTTGTTTAATGTGTCAAGACAATGCTATTTAGTTCTTGAGTCCATATGTGAGCTTGGTTTGCCATTGGTTAAGTCAGACAGTCAAAAATTGCCTTTGTGCAGTCAAAACCCTAAAAATGACCATTTTGCCCTTTTGGTGATCTGGTCAAATTTCTTGTGGAATTGTGATCCAAACTTGACCAAATGGTTCATATGAGTTCATTATGTTGATGTGGGTCAAAAATTATGAAGTTTGACTGTCAATTGGCCCCAGTTGACTTTTCCCCAATACAACTGATTTCTAGGTCAACTGTCCAATTGACTGGGCAAAGATTGGAATCAAGGCTTGAAACTTGGTATGGATAAACTTGTGAGTCCAACATGAAGCATGAAAGTCACTTTGGGAATTTTAGGTCAAAACATCCTTGTGCAAACTCAAACCCTAATTTGGGTCAACAGTGTAAGGAGGAGTCTTGAGCAGAGCAAACCCTAACTTGATCTTGAATTCCAAGGGTCTTGTGGTGAGAAAATGTTGATGAAATAAGAGGGCAAATTTTGGGGTACAACAATTTCATTGTAATTTTATTTAAACTGTTTTCTTGCTTCCTTTATGTGATATTCGACTCTCGATAAAAAAGTTATAAGCCTTTAGAGGGAGGATGACGAAAACGATACCACAATCTCACACAATGTGCTTTTTGAACATACTTTCCTGACAATGTACAAACGTTGTTTCAAATCCCAAATAGTGGATTTATAAGGAAGATAATCCCTAGTCAACCCCCTTTGAGCCTAAGAAGTAGGAGTTTTTCTTTTCACACAAATTAAAACCCTTAATCACAACCTGGGGCAGGGTAGTTTTCTCAGTTAATTCAGATGCGCACTCAGTCGCAATCTTCCACTTCATACATAATGAATGGCATCAAAGACATCTTTCCAAATCAGAAGAGGGTGATGGTTCCACAAAATCATCAAGACATGCAGTCATTATCTCTCAAAATAAAAGCCCATTAAGTCAAAACTTATGAAGGAGACTTAAGAAAAAAAATGGGGGCATCCCGCTGACTATAATCACAAAAGAAACAGTTAAGGCAAAAGATCAGGATAATAAAATATTAAAAAAAAAAGAGGTTCCTACAAATCCTCAACAAAAAGAAAAGGTCATAAAAATGATTGCCTTCTCAAACAAACGTTCAATTTCTGAACCATCACTGGAATATCAGGGCCAACATTCCAAAACTCAACTGGGATTCGAAATGCATAATTAACTGAGCATAGGACTGAAGAAAATCACGAAGAATGGGTGGGTACAAATAAATTTTGAGCCTTTATCCTTTGTTTCTTAAACCGTGAACCAGGCCATGTTATAACCCTTAAAAATCCTAGCTGAAGCATAGGTTAGTTCGGAAGCATACTGTTACAAAAGGTATCCTGACTCCTGTAGGACTTGTTATAAATCCTGAGTTGATATCACCCTCTGGAAAAATTTGTTTTACTGAAAAAATGAATTTTCAAAAACTTCAAGACAAGCATAAACTTTGCATTATTTGAATATCATTGTTTGCATATAGTTATCTGTTCGACAACAGAGAAATTCGCATGACGAATATCTAGTGAACAAAAACTTTCTCAATGAAAAGGATCCCCTCAAGTGGAAAAACACTTCCAACCAAGGGGCGCAGCATGATCATTGTCCATCATATGGAACAGTCAAGTCAAGATTCAAGGAATCTCTCAAAAATGCCAAATAGCCAGGGGCAGATCTCCATCTGAATCACTTGGGGCATTAGACATGAATTCCAGCAACGAATCACGTACAATCAAGCAAAATCAATGTTCCCTAGCAGATTTCTTCTCACACACAATTAAACAGGAATTCCCAACGGAAACATTCTAAATAAACCAAGTCCTCTTCTAGAAAAGGTTCAGGTACGATCCAGAGACGGATGTTATCCTGATACTTATTCCAGACTTCTCTTTTAGAAACAGTTTAGTTCAGGTACGATCCAGAGACGGATATCATCCTGGTACTTACTCCAGATTATCCCCTAAAAACGGTTCAGGTATGATCCAGAGACAAATGTTATCCTGATACTTATTCCAGATTTCTCTTCTAGAAATAGTTTAGGTATGATCCAGAGACTGATGTTATCCTGATACTTATTCAGATTCTCATCTAGAAACAGTTCAGGTACGATTCAGAGACAGATGTTATCCTGATACTTATTCCAGATTTCTCTTCTAGAAACAGTTCAAATACGATCCAAAGACGGATGTCATCCTGACACTCATTCAACACATGTTTCAAGTAAAGTTCATATACAATCCAGATACGGATTTCGTTCTAACACTCATTCAACACATGTTTCAAGTACAGTTCAGATACGATCCAGAGATGGATGTCATTCTGAAACTCATTCAATACATGTTCTAAATACAATTCAGATACAATCCAGAGACGGATATCATTCTGACACTTATTTAAACATATAGATCAATCCACAAAATCTCTGCAGGTACTTTCTCCAGCAGGGGCAGGGGCAGAAACATCCTGATGCGAAGTCACCACTACATCCTCAACATACATCCTAGTGATGTCTATCTCACCGCAGAGTGAAAACAACCAAAGTTTTGACCTCTTCTTCCCCAAGAAGGAATTACCTCCTCCAGCAAAGTTCCCTCAAAGAGCTTATATCCATGTTCCCCGGCTAAGTTTTCTAATCTCAAAAGTTTATAAAGCCTCATCCCCGATTGAGTTTATTTCTCTAGCTGCGGAAGTTCATCCCCCAACTGAGTTTATTTCTCTACATTGGTAAAATCTTCCAACAGAGCATCTTCTCTCCAGTGGAGCATTATCAAGCAGAATTCAAAGATCCCCGGCAGAGTACCCTCAAACGGAAAGAGGAAATCCCTGGAAAATCATCTCCATTCATCATCCCCAGTGGAAATGAAAGAACCACTTTCCTCATCTACCAAACAACAGTCTGAGATTCAGCTCCCCAGTGCTCTCTAGCAGCAGTCAAGGATTTATTTTCCCAGACTAGGAAAATTTGCAACAGCATTCCATGTTCATACATCATGGCATACGCATACATATTACATACAGCACAATCTCATTTTGAGAACATCATTACACAATGTATTTCATACATCATGACATTGCATATGACTAACTCTTTACCCTTCAAGAAAGATCAATCAACAAACATCACAAACTACTTATATGACCTGATAGTCTTTTCAAAGGTTACCTACGACGAAGGGCTATTCCAGTATTTTCTTCAGAAGATCATACTCAAGGCGTCTACTAGTTCAATTTAAATCGACCAATGATTTATCCTGATTCTTTTCCGGTAGATACTTTCTTTGGTTCAGTCAAATCGACCCTAAGATTTCTCTGATTCTATTCTAGTTAAAGATAACTCAAGACTTCTGCTGGTTCTGTTTAAATCGACCAATGATTTATCCTGATTCTTTTCTGGTAGATACTTTCTTTAGTTCAGTCAAATAGACCCTAAGATTTTTCTGATTCTTATCCAGTTAAACATGACTCAAGGCCTCTACTGGATCAGTTTAAATCGACCAATGATTTATCCTGATTCTTTTCCGGTAGATACTTGCTCTGGTTCAGTCAAATCGACCCTAAGGTTTTTTCTGATTCTTTATCCAGTTAAAGATAATTCAAGACCTTTCTTTGGTTCAGCTAAATTGACACTAAGATTTTTTTATTCTTATCCAATTAAAGATACTGTAAAGCCTGGAGTCCGACTAGATAGCGGTTTATTAATTATTATGAAGCCTGGACCTGACCGGATGATAGTATAACCTATGACACCGAAACCTGGACTCGACCAGATAACGGTATACCTCATATTCAAGCTGAAGCCTGGATACGACCAGATAACAGTTCAATGTCTACAAATACTATGAAGCCTGGAACCAACCAGATAGCAGTTAATTTCATATTCCCCGATAAGTCGCTGTGAAGCCTGGAATACGACCGGATAACAGTCAGCCTTATTATCCTCAACAAGTTATTATGAAGCCTGGATCTCGACCAGATAACGGCTCGCTTTCGTCTCTCCAGTCAAGAGATAACTCCCTAGTAGAGTAATGGACAACCGAAGCTCCTAGACTATATTCCCCTAAAACATTCCCCAGCGGACTCCTCCTCAGACAGCAGGAATAGGAATCCCCACAAAGAGACTTTCTTATGAAGTCAGCATCTACTTTTGATGGCATCTCTAAGCCCATCTCCGACGACTCTCCGTCATGTTCTTTGGATGGCATCTTTAATCCCATCTCTGACGACTCTCCGTCATATTCCATGGATGGCATCTTTAAGCCCATCTTCGACGGTCTTCCATCATCTTTTCCAAATGGCATCTGTAAGCCCATTCCCGATATTATCCACCAACAATATCACTTCAGACGAGTGCAAATTTCTGGGCACTCTAGTGTTCAATCATCTTCCACCTTCAGATCACGAAAGGCAGACAAGCCAATCTACATCCTCAAGTCTAAGAAGATTGAACATGGGCAGCTATTGTACCCCAAAATTTTCCCTCTCATTTGAAGAAGTGAAAAACACAAGAAGGGGGGTTGAATTGTAAACCTTGAAATTAAATGCAGACAACACGATATTTTTATCCTGGTTCATTTGATCTCAAACTACTCCAGTCCACCCGTCAAGGTGATTTCGCCTCTCTCCAACGAGGTCTTAATCCACTATATTCAACTGAATATTACAACTGCTTTAACAACTGCTAAAGCCTTCTTGAGTCTAAACCACAGACCGGTTTCTCAAGGAAATTCTTTCTTACAGATAAATGAAAACTATGTGTGTTGAATGTTTTCTACAAAAAATCTATATCACACCTGTGATAATACACAAAAGAAAGCTTATGTGAAACTGGGATGCTATAACTATGGAGTAAGCAATTTTAGAGATATAGCAACTTGTATGAGTGAGGATGAAGATGTTTAGCTTTTGGCGTGTAAAGAGTTGTAGAGCATTAGCCAATTCATTTCTCACTGACTTGTTTATATAGCATTTGGAAAAGATACGTTGTAGTCAATTATGCCATTTCAATGTCCATTATGTTATTTCCATATTGAGAAGATCTTGTCTTGGAATACAGTTGTTGGTAATAAAGTGTCTTGAATGCACAGTACCGTTGTCACTTAAGCGTGTTGCTGGCTTTGGCTTATTCTAACGCTTCTAGCTGCTGATGATATTGTTTTGGTCTTGATCAGAGTTTAAAGTATGTTACGTGTAGATCTGTTCATCAAGCTTCAGCGTAAGCACATGCTTTGATCTTCTGATGCTGGCATATGATATTTCATCTTCTGATGCTGATATTAATGTTTCATCTTCTGATGTTGATATCCATTAGAGTTTCTGTAAATGTACAATAGAATTTTTAGGTAGCATATATGTCTCATACGAATTATACAATTTATTTAATCTAGCATTTTGTTATCATCAAAACTTTAACTTGGGGTAGTAGATTCAAACTTTGTTCTAACAATCTCCCCCTTTTTGATGATGACAAAAACCGGATATTTTCAATTGAAATTTAAGGGAAAAATATCAGAGATAACCAAGTAATAGATTGTATTAGAGATAGACAGGTAGGTATCAAAGATAAGGAGGAATAAAAAGGTATCAGAGCTTAAGAAGATAAGGAAAAAAAATTATCAGAGTTATGATCAGAAAAACTCCCCCTGAGTTTATTACTTCCCTTTTAATTCCATGAGTCCTTTAGCATCAGATCTTTCTTGAACTTTCTTTGAGCATCAGATCTTTCTGGAGCAGAGCTTCAGTGTATCAGTGATAATTAAATTCTTGTACATGTAAGCTTATGCAGAACAAGGAAACATTCAAGTATATCAGAGTGTTAGAATGTTTGAGACTTTTGTCTCAGTAATCCGTTATTGAAAAATATCAATCTTTTTCTCCCCCTTTTTGTCAGCAATCAAAAAGTGCAAGTAATTGAAGTTAAAACGATCAGTGCAGAAAAACTATTGTATTTAGTTCAAAGCTTAGAAGATAGTACAGAAAATATATAAAGAAAACAATGAAAACATTAAGAAACAAAATCTAAGGTTAGGGTGAAAGGCGTGTGAACAGAGCTTCTAGCATGTTCTTAATCTGATCAGCGGTTTCCTTCTGCTGATGCACCATGCTGGCTACTGAATCAATCTTACTATCTTGAACATCCATCCTTTCCTTCATTCATTGATCATTCTCATCCATTCTTTTCTGCAGACAAATATCATTTTGCTTCAGCTTTTCAAGAGTCTTCCTGTCCAATACAGCTTGAGATACGTCAGAATCAGGATGCTTCTGAGAGCTTTCTGCAATAATCTTCTTCTTGACTGAATTCTTCAGCTGGAATCGTCTGATCTTCTGTTGGTTGAAGAGTTGAGGCTGGACGCTTTTCAGACCAAGGCTCACTGTCCAGAAGAAGCACTTCCTCCTTCAGCAGCTGACTCATGACTGGACCTTCAACTTCTTTCAGAAGATTGCTGAAGTTCTGTTGAGCTTGTTCATAGTTTAGGTCTTGCAGCTTTAAGGTTTCAGCGTGTACCCAACCTCTGAATCGTGTCCAGAGTTGGTCTGAAGCAGCAGGATCAATCACTCCTGGACAAGCCTGCTTTAGAGAAGCAATCCAATTCTGCATGTCTGTTTCAATATTCAAGATGCTAGAACCAACATCTGGTTGTTTGGGTTTGGGAATGGCGGTTTTATTTTTAAGGGCAGCAAGGCGGTCAAGGACTGTTAGATCAATGAAGGTCCTGCTGTGGTCATCTGGATTTTGTTTGGGTGAGGGAGTGGGAGAGTCAGAAATGATTATGGGACTGTGTGGAGTGTTAGGTGGAGTAGTTTCTGGTGAGGATGG
Organism: Vicia faba; assembly: GCA_948472305.1. Taxonomy (NCBI): domain Eukaryota; kingdom Viridiplantae; phylum Streptophyta; class Magnoliopsida; order Fabales; family Fabaceae; genus Vicia; species Vicia faba. Next base: position 318,560 of record CATIWC010000500.1, read on the forward strand.
TAGTTGAGGTATGTTTACAGTTGTACCACAAGGAAGTTGAATGGCCAAGGGTTGTGGTTCAGGGAATTCAGATGATTGAGGTTCAGGGGTTTGAGCCTCAGAGTGTTGAGACTCGGAGTGTTGAGGTGAGGGTGGATTAAGTTCTGGTTGTGGAGATGGAGGTTGTGGAATTTCTGGTTGTGGAGATGGAGGTTGTGGAATTTCTGGTTGTGGTGAGAGTGTGGTTTCTGGTTGAAGTGAATGAGAAGATTCTGCTTGAGGGTTTGGATTTTCTGTATTGGGAGCGGAAGAGTGTTGATCAATTTCTGAAGGAACTTTTTCAAGTTCTGGTTCTGTTGAGGTTGTAGGTTTGGCGCGGGATCTTCTGAGGGTTAATGACTCAGAAGGGTCAAACTCAGGTTCAGTATCATCAATGGTTGGAATTGGGATTTCAAATGAAGTTGGGGTTGGAATAAATGTTGGAACAGCAGATGAATTTAAAACATTAACAGAAGATAAATTACATCTCTTCTTTGGGGTCTGTTGTGACGGTCCTTCTGATGCAGCCTTTCTCTTCTTAGTTTTCTTCAAAGTAACCTCTGGTGCTTGCTGGTGCAGATCTTTGATGTTCAGATCAGGATCTGTGCCATCAGCTTTACACGCATCCAAGTATCTGAGAATAATGACTGGTTTAGAGTCAATCTCAGAGAACATAGGAAAGTCGTCCAGAGGGACTCTTATGCTGGTGATTTCAGCATGAGGAGTGACGCTGGGCTCCTTCCTTATATTCTCTATCAGCTTCATCTTCTTCAGATTCTTGGCATTCAGCTGCTTGCCAACAGAAGGTTCTAGAGGGCTTATTTCCTGTGCTTCTGTAAGGTGTTCAATCAGCCTATTCTCTGTTAGAATATCTGATATTAATCTGCCGAAGGGTATCCAATCCCTTTTAGTCCTTTCTTCCTCTCTCGTTTCCTTGACGCTTGTCTTCAGATGATTGAACAAAAGGTGAGCAAGGTTGATCTTGGACTTCTTTGCAATAAAATAAATCAGAAATTGTTGATCTATGTTTATATAGTCAGACGAGCTTGTAGGCTTCCTGTGGTTGAAGCAGCCCATAATGATCTTTGCCCAGATTCTGTGTTGATCCTTCAAATCTCTTATTTTGCTGCTGGGAACCCCATGAGTGAAAATCTCTCTTGCAATTAGGGCAGAGTTTGCACATCTATCTGCCATGTCAATACAGCGGATACCACCATCATTGTATCCAATCAGCCTTGCAATGTGATCCTCAGTAATCACTATCTTCTTTCCCATGATATACGAAGTAACCTGATGAGTTAAGGCAGACGCATGAATCCAGAATTCTTTAACCAGAATTGGGAACGTTGGACCCACCAATCTATCAAAGTACCTCTCCCAGCCTTGTGCCTTAATTTCTTCAGCCAAATCAAAGCCATTCTCCTTCAAGCTGTTGAAATTAACTATCAATTCTGACAGAACTTCCAAGTTCTTGACCGGAGTGAGGAGCGTTCTGAAGGGAATCTGATACTGTTCAGAAGAAGCATCTTGCTGGGAACCTGCAGATGGAATGCTAGAAGATTCCATGTTCACACAAGGGTTTGAGAGACAAAGTTTGAAAATGGTTTCTTTGAAGAAAAGAAGATGAACACATAGTAAGAAGAAATCACAGAAAAATGTTGAAGATTTGTAAGAGACGGTAAAAAGGAATGAATGATGTTTAAGGCGTTTAAATAGGTTTCAAAAAAGTGTTTTGAAAATATAAACGTTTTAAGAGAGAGAATTAAATCATGATTACTAGCATTTAATGTTGGCTGATTTTGGGGGATTTAGAAAGATATTTGGAACAGTTACCCATGACATGTGTCTCAATGCATCCAAGCAGCGTTTTGCCTACTCAGAAGCGTGCACGCGTGTTCTGCTTCAGAAATTTGCTGATGACTGGATGACACCTGTTTGATTTGGTGAACAGCACATCTATCCTTGAAATGAAACGCTCAGATCTTTATGGATAGACTCTGATACAATCTGCATGTCTAACTTTCTGAAGGAAGATTGATCATAAGTTCACAGTAAAATAAGACACATTCTGAAGGTTAATATATAAAATTAAAACATTTTCACTCTGGGCAGAGCTTCATGCTGAGATGTTTCAGAATGAAGTTAAACCTATCTTCAGAAAGTGGTTTTGTGAAAATATCAGCCCATTGATGGTCTGTATCAATAAATTTTAAGTTTAAAATGCCTTTCTGAATATAGTCCCTAATGAAATGATGTTTTATTTCTATATGCTTAGCCCTAGAATGCAAAATAGGATTTTTACTTAAGCAAATGGCAGAAGTGTTGTCATAGAGTATAGCAATGTTACTCTCAAATATCTGGAAGTCTTCAAGCTGACTTTTCATCCAGAGCATTTGTGTGCTGCATCCAGCTGCTGCTATGTACTCAGCTTCTGCTGTTGATAGCGCAATTGTGGATTGCCTTTTGTTGGACCAAGAGATCAGATTTTCTCCCAGAAACTGGCAGCTTCCAGAAGTACTTTTACGCTCTACTCTGCCTCCAGCAAAGTCAGCATCACAGTAACTGTGATCGGTGGAAATAGAACTGACTGTTTTGGAATGCTGGTTCGCGAAATGTCGCGGTAAGCAAGAGTCGCCACCGTCTTTTATGTTCCCCAACAAGGAAATGACAAAAGCACAGCAAAATTCCTATTGAGATGTTTCTCAGTTCGGGAGGTAGATTTATAGAAAGGGAAGGTGTTAACACCCTTTCTATCTGTGGTTATCCACGGGCTCTTAGGTACTTGCTCTTATGTTTTCAAAAGTGTTTGCTTTTCAAATGTGTGTGGGTTTTAAAAAAGGTTTCGTTTGAAAAATTTCTAAGTAACTCTTGTATCTGTCCTCAAGAGTGTATGAAAAATTTGCTTGAAAACTTTTAGAAAGTGTCAGTGTGAAAAGAGGTTTTTGTTTGTTTTGAAAAGAGCAAGTACCCATGAGATCTACCTACTCTAAGGAATTAGGCTGTGTAAGAGTCCTTTAGATAGTGATATCCCACCATTGAGAGGTAGGCAGCACCATCGTTGGAGGTATTCGGGTCAATTCGATTAAGGGACATGTGTGGTCACCGAAGCAATAGTAGGACACCTTAGAAGTAACCCTAATGTCCTAGATCCTTTTTATCCGAGGCAACCGTTTCGAGGCAACTGGATCTTAGACAGGAGGGCGACCTCTAAAACACCCTATACTTGACGACCACGTTCGAGGCAACCAGTGAGGCGTACCCTAAGAGTGGCATGTGCTTGTGTGTTGTTTTCATGTTAAGTTATCTTGTACATGTATCATGGTGATCTACGAGTTGGTTTTATTTTTCAGACAAATCTTGCATGCATATTTAACAGCTTAAGAGTGTGGAAAATAAAGTGCGGAAAGGTAAATCTACGCTATTACAAGGCGCGGGTCTATACATCGCCAAAAACAAAAACCCGTTTTGGAAAATAAATGCGGAAAGTAAAGAAAGCGGTAAACCTAATTAACTATTACATCCTCTGAACAGATACATAAATAATCAAAATAAGAATAATGCGCGAAAAGAAATAGACTCGGGACGTCCTTAGGGTTTTGGCCCTTTTGAGAAATAAAGAAAGAAAATTGTCCTTTTTGCAATTAATCAAATATTAACTCTAATTTACTAATTAATTATTTACAAGAAAAATGTTTTTTGTGTTTTTTATGTTTTATGGAAATAAAAGAAAAAGGAAATTAAAAGTCAAGAAAACCCTAATTCTAAATTATTTTACTTATTATAAAAAATGTCAAAGTTAACCTAATTAACTAAATTAATTAATTTACATTTTATTTACAAAAATAATAATAATTAATAAATAATAATAATAATAATAAGAAAATATGATTGAAAATAGTCAAACCCTAATTCTACATGATTTTTATTTATTTATGAAAAAAAGATTAAAGTTGACCTATTAAACTAATTACTTGGTTAGTATTTTATTTACAAAAATAATAGTTAATAGTAAAAATAATAAATAAAAATATTTACAATTTTTAAGTTTCTGAATTTATTAAAAATATTAATTTATTGGTTAATAATAATAATAATAATTAGTTAAAAGAATTAAAAGGAAAAAGAAAATAAAAAGAATAGTAAAAACCAGGGGGTTAAAGGACCATTGGGAGGTTTAGTGAAGCAATTTTGGCCCAATAAGCTTAAGCCTGCGTTGACTTTAAAATTGCCTGCATGTGCTTTGACTGAAGAACATGGTACTCCTCCTCTCATGGCCTTTGGATGGCTGTTGAAGACACTTGGCACGCTGGGAACGTGGGAGCCCATGGTGGAATGTTGTTATGAATCTGCATAGGAACACAATATGAAAAATAATATAGAGTTTTTGGGGGGACCTGGGAATCGAACCCAGGTCCCAATGATCATTTGCCAGCACGTCCTTCCACTGATCCAGTTGAGCACTTTTGTTATTATAGTGGCAATTAAATATATTATATAAAACAAAAATATATGCTGGAAACATAAAAAAGCACGCGTCATATTTGAATGACCCAACCACTTGCTTCCACGTCCTTCGTCTTCATCTTGTAACCTGCAAAACAAAAGCAATTAGCGGGGGTTTTTAACCCCCACAAAGTGAAACTGTCAATAATAGCGAATAGGATCCTAGGCCATATAAATTGGGCGCGATAGTCTTATTCAATTCGTCTTGTCCAGGCGGTTTCAACCATATGCGTGAGGTAGTCCAATTTTACTGTATGTGGAAAGCCCTAATCTGAGAGCTCTGAAACCCTAGATTTCATTAATGGTGTTTTGCGTTTCAGGGCACCATAAGGCAATTAATCAATACCAAAAGCTTCAGAATGATGTTAGCAATGCAAAGCAATAATCAAAACATGTTAATGATGCATAAAACTTGAGTTTCGATTATGGAAAAGAATGGTAAACCGTGTGACTGTTTGAGGTGATTCCTGGAGCTTTAAGGCTTGTTTTGGATTGCAACGCGTTCCTGAATGTCCCAGCAATGTATTGGAATCACTCTAAGGCTTTGAATTGATCTGCAATATGAAAAACAGTTTTTGGTTTTTCTTTGAATTTTTTGAATTTGGCTATGGTTCTTGCAGCAGCTTTGCACGTCCAAGGCTTTTGGGTTTGCTTCAGTATTTGTATTGGAATGAAAACTAGGGTAAATCTTGGTCCAAAAGTCCATGACTTTATGATTTCAATATTTGATTTCAATCAAATCTTTTCCAACTTTTTTGATTGATAAAACTTGCCAAACTTGGGTGATTTTGTCTCTTTGATTGGCAAACGAAATTTCCAGCTTGCCCTGAGTATATTTGCTCCACAAAAGATTTGAAAAACATATCTTTTGAATTTTCCTACAATTAAATTAATTAAATGAATTATTAATCAATTAAAAATCCAAATAATTAATAAAAATAAGGAAATAATTCAAATTAATCTCAATGGGTCGTGCATAGGCCTTGGACAAAGTTTCAAGAAAGAATTTGAGGCCCATTAGCAAAAATGAAGTGTTTTGGGCAAAATTGACTTTTGCAAATTCCCAAAACTTTCCCAACTTCTACAATGCATATCTTGCTCAATTTTGATCACATGAACATGTTCTTGGACATTTTGGAAAGGTCTTGAAGTCCTCTAACCAATTACTTTGGTCCCATGTCATTTTGATTTACCAATCTCAAGTTATGGTCTTTGACTTAAAGTGCCTTTTTGTTGACCTTTGAAAATGACCTATAATGTTGAAATTGATAACTTTTTGTGAGAGCATTTCTTGGACTTGGAATGTGAAGATGAGTTGTAGGAAATGTCATCCCCTTCAAAATGATCATTGGATGGGATTTTTCTGATGAACCATGAAAAAGTTATGCCTTGGTCAAGTTACAGTTGACTTTTCAATTGTCCGAAAATAGAAACTTTTGGCATCTTGATGATTTCTGAGCCATTCTTGTGGAATCATGATCAAGACTTGATCAAATGATGATTGTGGCTTCAAAATAATATATTGACCAAAAATTTTGACTTTTGACTGCCAAATGATCATTTTGCCCTTGCAGTTGATTGTGAACCAAATGAAGTTTTTGACTGTGCAACCTGACCCTGTGAGTCTTGAAACTTGCCATGTAGATACTTGAGGATATGTGTAGGCCTATGGGACTTGATTGGACCATTGAAAACCTAAAATTCACTGAAGGAACCAAAACCCTAATTTTGACTGGCTTAGGAGGATGTTTGACTGGGCAACCCTTGAGGAATCTTGAAGCATTTGAAGATTGATCTTGAAAAATATTAAAGAATATGGGAGGGCAAATTTTGGGGTACAACAGTTGCCCCTGTTCAATCTTCTTAGACCTGAGGATGTAGATTGGTTGGCGTGCCTTTCGTGATCCGAAGGTGGAAGATGATTGAACACTAGAGTGCCCAAAAATTTGCACTCGCATAGTAGAATGTCAGCAGTGTGATGGCGGGAATGGGCTTACAGATGCCATTTGGAGAGATGGTTGATAGGAGGATGGTCTTATAGATGCCATCTGGAGGTGTCGATTGCGTAAGAGATTCCTTAGCGAGAACTTGCATACTTTGAGAAAGAAAGACAATTTCCTGGCCTGTTTCAGGTGTTGATCTTCAAACTCTTCATGTAGATATGCCCTGGCTGGGTACAGGTATCGAATCTACCATCAGTTGCTCACAGATATGCCCTGGCTAGATACAGGAATTGAATCTGGAATTTCAAAAGGTTGATGGGTTGTCTCTACTGACAGGTTGTCTCAGAAAAATCTTTAGGGATCAATTTAACTGAACCAGGTTTTATCTTTTTTGACGAGGTTGTTTTAAATGACGGGTTGTCTTTACTGACAGGGTGTCTATAACGACGAGTGTCTATAATGACGAGTTTCTATAACGACGAGTGTCTATAACGACGAGTGTCTATGACGACGGGTGTCTATAACGACGAGTGTCTATGACGACAGGTGTCTATGACGACGGGTGTCTATAACGACGGGTGTCTATAACGACGGGTGTCTATAATGACGGGTGTCTATAACGACGAGTGTCTATAACGACGAGTGTCTATGACGACGGGTGTCTATGACGACGGGTGTCTATAACGACGGGTGTCTATAACGACGGGTGTCTATAACGACGGGTGTCTATAACGACGGGTGTCTATAACGACGGGTGTCTATAATGACGAGTGTCTATAACGATGAGTGTCTATAATGACGGGTGTCTATAACGACGAGTGTCTATAACGACGGGTGTCTATAACGACGGGTGTCTATAACGACGGGTGTCTATAACAACGAGTGTCTATAACGACGGGTGTCTATAACGACGGGTGTCTATAATGACGGGTGTCTATAACGACGGGTGCCTATAACGACAGGTGTCTATAACGACGGGTGTCTATAATGACAGGTGTTAATTTTAACTGGACTTGTCTTCTTTGACTGGATGAGTATCAGAAAAACCTTTGGGATTTAACTGGAGTTGTCTTTTTAGACTGGATTTGTCTTCTTCGACTGGATTGGTCTCTTTTGACTGTATTTGTCTACTTTGACATAGATGATCATTTAACTGTATCCTTCCTGAAAGGTAAAGGTCAGTCATATGCAATGCATGATATGGATCAAGCAATGAATGTTCTCGACATAAATGAGATTGTATGGTCTGATGCGTATATGCATGTATCATGATGTATAACAATGTGATGTTTATGAATGTATTCTCGTCTGGGAAAATAAATCCTTGACGAATGCCGGGAGTTAACTCCTGGGCTGATGTTGAAGAGTAGAGTTCTTCATTTCCGCTGTGGAGATGGTTGCAAGAATAAACCGGTAGGAGAAGATGACTATGTTGGGGAATAAACCTGGTGGAGAGATTACTCGGCGGGGAATTACTCTGTGGGAAGAGATACTTCGCTGAGATTTTAATGAGAACTCCGCTGGGGATTCCGTTGATAAGCTCGTTGGGGAATTGATGAACTCCGCTGGGGGATAGGAAGAACTTCGCCGAGGACGATCTTTCCATGGTAATTAGCTGAGGATAACCCAGTTATAGGCTCTGGTGGGGAATAACCTTTGGACATGGTCGGGGAGAGATGCATGTACTCTGCAGGTAACCAGCTTCCAGAATCTACTGGGGATGATGATTCAACTCTCCTGGGGGAAACTTTTGGACTGCACTGGGGAATGGCTCCACTGGGGTGTCTGGTATTCCGTTGGGGAACAATCTTATATTAAGACTGTCGGGGATGCTTGCTTAGGAACATTTGTATACTCCGCTGGGGAATGTTGAGATTTACTGGGGGTATCCAACTTCCTTAAGGCTGACAGTAGACTAACTCTGTTTGGGGAGAGCGTTGCTGACTTGTTGGGGATACTGTGCCTTTTTAGGGCTGCCGGGAGACCAACCCTTCTTGGAGAGAGTATTGATGATTCTGGTCTTACTCTGAGGGGAGTGAAGGTATCTTGGTTACATTCTTCAGCCGAACCTACCTTGTACTTGGAGGACAGAGTAACTTATACAGTTCGAACAGTTCTTATTGCCCCAGCTTCTGTGGGAGAAGGTACCTGTGGAGGAGCTTGATAACTGCCGATTGACAATTTTCCTCTGGTAGGCAAGTGACAAGATGACGGGACATAGTCCTACACTTTGATCCCTAACTTTTGCCTGGACCACCCTTTCGGGTTTTCAGTCCACCGGGATACCCATTTTTGCCCAAGCCGCCTTTTCAGGTTTTCGACTTGTCGGGTGTGCAGATTTTTCTTTTTCATCCCTTATTTTTGCCCGAACCCTTTTGGTTCATCGGGAAGCCCTTATTTTTCCTAGGTGTGTCAACCTAGCGGGTCTTTGATTATGCGCAGTATTTTTTTCGACTATGTCTGTGCTTTTCAGAATATAGGGAGTTGCCCCTGTCAGAAGTGTTTCGCCATGCCATCAAAAGATGTTTGATCAGGCAAGATTCGTTGTTGGAATGCCCCAAGTGACTCAGGCGGAGATTTGCCCCAGGCTACTTGACCTTCTGAGAGATTCTCTGAATCTTGACTGGACTGCCCCAGATGATAGACCATGATCATGCCATGCCCCTTGTTTGGAAGTGCTTTTGTTCATCAGATATTCTTCGTGCGAACTTCTATGTTGTTCAAACAAATGGTCATATGCAAGCAATGTTATATTAAAAATGCAAAGCTTATGTCTGTCTTGAAGCTTTTGAAAATACAGTTTTTAATAAAACAAGTGATTTTTTGTAAAATGTAATGTCAACTCGAGATTTTACAGCGAGCCTTAAGGAGTCAGGATACCTTTCGTAACAGTATGCTTTCGAACTAACCCATGCTTCAGCTAGGACTTTTAAGGGTTATAACGTGGCCTGGTTCACGGTTTAAGAAACAAAGGATAAAGGCTCAAATTTTATTTGTACCCACCCGTTCTTCGTGATGTTCTTCAAACCTAAACTCAGCTGATCATGCGTTAGACCTTGTTTGAGTCTTTTGCTCTGATATACCGGTGATGGTTCGGATATTGACAGATTATTTTGAAATAGGCAGTCTTTTTTTTTAGGGTTTGTAGGACCTCTTTATTATCCCTGTTTTTTGCCTGAACTGTTTTTTTATGATTACAGTCAGCGGGATGCCCCAGTTTTTGTAAGTCTCCTTCATAGGTTTTGACTTAATGGGCTTTTATTTTTTGGTAATGACTGCCTGTCTTGATAATTATAGGGAACCATCACTGTCTTTTCGTCTCGGAAGGACTTCTTTGATGCTATTTGCTGTGCACTTGGATCAACTGAGAGAACTACCCTGCCCCAGGTTATGATTAAGGGTTTTAATTTTCGAAAAGAATAACTCCTACTTCTTTGGCTCAAAGGGGTTGACGAGGGATTATCTTCCTTATAACTCCAGTGTTTAGGAATTGAAACAATACATGTACCTCATCAGCGGGGTCTGTTCAAAAGCATATTGTAGATTGTGGTATCGTTTTCGTCATCCTCCCTCAAAAGGTTTAGAATTTTTAATTGAGAGTTGATCATCACAAAAATATGAAAACAGTTTGCATATAGTGAATATGAAATAATTACTTCAAAACAGACATGTGTAATGCATTAATGAAATAACAACGTTTGACATGAATAAAATGTTTGAATAATCAAAGAAAAATACAACTTGAACATTCGAATGAACAAAAGTGTTTCAATCCTAGCCATGTTTTGGCAAGGGATCAGTGATCACATTGGGAGCTTCGGGCGCTTCGAACTGGACCTCCTTTGCGTCGATCAGATCCTGAACCTTGTTCCTCAGAGTCCAACAATCATCTGTGGCGTGCCCCGGGCTGTCAGAATGATAAACGCAGCGAATGTTGGGGTTATACTTTGAAGGTGTCTTGTTGGGATTCTTAGGAGGGTCCCTTAGAGTTACCAAATTGGTCTCCAGTAACTGTGGCAATATCTGGGACAAGGTCATACTGAGTCGAGTGAACTGTCTCTTAGGTCTCTCTTCCCTTTGTTGGTTGCGATGTTGGGGAGCACCGGCAGGCTTTGAAATAACTACCGCGTTGACAACACTAGATTCTTTCTTGGATGGTTTCTTCTCAGTGTTCGAGAAGTCACCCTTTTGTATCTTCCCAGACTTGATACCAGCTTCAATTCTATCCCCAGTCAAGATCAGATCTGTGAACCCAGCAGAAGAATTACCAATCAGATGGTTAAAGAATGGACCAGACAGGGTCCCCAAGAACAAGTCTACAAGCTCACGGTCAGTTAGAGGTGGCTGCACCCTTCCAGCAAGGTCTCTCCACTTTTGCACATACTCTTTGAATCCTTCACCCGTTCCTAGTGACATACCCTGGAGTTGGGTACGTGTAGGAGCGAGGTCGGAATTGTACTGATACTGCTTGTAGAATGCAGTAGCCAAGTCATCCCAGTTACGAATATTGGCTCCATCCAGCTGATAGAACCATTCGAGTTGAGTCCCTGAAAGACTTTCCTGGAAGAAATGGATCCATAAGTTCTTGTCTGCAGTATACGGTTGGATCTTCCTCACATATGATCTGATATACAGCTTAGGACAGGAAGCTCCATCGTATTTTGCAAAAGCAGGTGCTTTGAATTTGTGAGGGATCACCACCTCAGAGGATAGACCTAAATCTTCGAAGTCCAGGCCGGGCACTTTTTGTATCTCCATAGCACTTAATCGGTCTTCTAGCTGTTTGTACCTGTCCTCGGCAGGAGGGTACTGCTCATCATTGAAATCCGTCTCGTTGTCGGAGACCACAGGACTAGGAACCCTTCTCCCTTGGGGGCTGTCTTTCCCTACAGAGGAAGTAGCTTGATCAGCCTCATTTTGTAGTGTATTCCCAAACCTCCATCCAGTGTTAAACAGCACAGTCCTCTTCTTCTTCTTCAAAAGCAGAGTCTTCAATTCCTGTTGACCCTGGGCTAAGCTCATGACCAGCTCTTGAAACTGGGCGTTCTGGGCCTGGAGGGCCTTGATAGCTTGTTCATTGGATGATTCAGGATTCATGATGACTGCTGAAATAAACAGCAAAGAAGGTAAGTGACCTGTCAAAAGGGTACCTGTAATGCAATGATATGTATGTATGCAGGCAATGTTTTCAAGGATCTCGCGGGGTAAACAAGAAAATTGTTAGCGTTGAATTTTATAGCTTGATGGAAGGCACTGCATATTGTTGAGAGTCCTTCTTCAAGAGTCAAAGCTCACCATATCGAGTGGGTCATAGCCCCTGACTCAAGTCATCAACCTGGCTAGAGGAAAATAGATCCCCTTTGCCCCTTGCTATTGGTTCATCATGACCTGCATCACAAGCCCTTGAGATCCTTGAAATGGGTTAGTCCTTATGCAGGATGTATGCAATGGTATGATGGTATGATGTTATGCTATGCATGGAGTGATGTAGCTGAACCCTGTTACGAGTCCAGATTAAGGACTGTAAGCAAAACCTGCAAGGAACTTATGTGTCAGATAACAAGAACATGCAAGTAGTCAAGTTTGAAGGCACACAAGTCACATATATAGCCTTAATTTTAGGCTGGCATGGAGTTCGTAGGTAAGTACCCTCTTGAAGTTGGTGGGCTCAAACCTGTCCTATCAAAAGTAATCGGGTTCTAAGGAGCTCAATATCATAGGGTTGTTCTCTATGTTCATTGTTTTGATTTAGCCACTGAACTGGCGATCAAAATATTCCAAGAAAACAACCCTCAATGAGTGTAGTATCGAGTATCTACCAACTTTGGACTGCACCAAAGTCGGTCATCTCACTACCCCTAAAGAGGCCAGGATGGTCAAGTAAGGTTCCTAAGGTCAGTTGATGCTTCACGACACCACGCGGCGGCCCCGTACTCTCCTTGACTTGACTCAAGGGTTACCGGTACTCACCAAAGTGCCACATCAACGTAGCAAACTGCTTCAACCATGTCGGTATACCCCGCACAGTTCCCTCACAGTTTGTTGTTACTTTCTAAGAGGTATCCCCCAGATCCGGGTTAGGATCTATGAAACTCTAAGGCAAACCCACAATATTAAATCAAGCAAAGCAAGCAATTGAAAACATAAGAGTGGTCTAATCCTAAGGTACACCTCACTTTATTAATTCCCCAGCAGAGTCGCCAGTTCTGTGATCGGTGGAAATAGAACTGACTGTTTTGGAATGCTGGTTCGCGAAATGTCGCGGTAAGCAAGAGTCGTCACTGTCTTTTATGTTCTCCAACAAGGAAAGGACAAAAGCACAGCAAAATTCCTTTTCGAGATGTTTCTCAGTTCGGGAGGTAGATTTATAGAAAGGGAAGGTGTTAGCACCCTTTCTATCCGTGGTTATCCACGGGCTCTTAGGTAATTGCTCTTATGTTTTCAAAAGTGTTTGCTTTTCAAATGTGTGTGGGTTTTAAAAAAGGTTTCGTTTGAAAAATTTCTAAGTAACTCTTGTATCTGTCCTCAAGAGTGTATGAAAAATTTGCTTGAAAACTTTTAGAAAGTGTCAGTGTGAAAAGAGGTTTTTGTTTGTTTTGAAAAGAGCAAGTACCCATGAGATCTACCTACTCTAAGGAATTAGGTTGTGTAAGAGTCCTTTAGATAGTGATATCCCACCATTGAGAGGTAGGCAGTACCATCGTTGGAGGTATTCGGGTCAATTCAATTAAGGGACATGTGTGGTCACCGAAGCAATAGTAGGACACCTTAGAAGTAACCCTAATGTCCTAGATCCTTTTTATCCGAGGCAACTGTTTCGAGGCAACTGGATCTTAGACAGGAGGGCGACCTCTAAAACACCCTATACTTGACGACCACGTTCGAGGCAACCGGTAAGGCGTACCCTAAGAGTGGCATGTGCTTGTGTGTTGTTTTCATGTTAAGTTATCTTGTACATGTATCATGGTGATCTACGAGTTGGTTTTATTTTTCAGACAAATCTTGCATGCATATTTAACAGCTTAAGAGTGCGGAAAATAAAGTGCGGAAAGGTAAATCTACGCTATTACAAGGCGCGGGTCTATACATCGCCAAAAACAAAAACCCGTTTTGGAAAATAAATGCGGAAAGTAAAGAAAGCGGTAAACCTAATTAACTATTACATCCTCTAAACAGATACATAAATAATCAAAATAAGAATAATGCGCGAAAAGAAATAGACTCGGGACGTCCTTAGGGTTTTGGCCCTTTTGAGAAATAAAGAAATAAAATTGTCCTTTTTGCAATTAATCAAATATTAACTCTAATTTACTAATTAATTATTTACAAGAAAAATGTTTTTTGTGTTTTTTATGTTTTATGGAAATAAAAGAAAAAGGAAATTAAAAGTCAAGAAAACCCTAATTCTAAATTATTTTACTTATTATAAAAAATGTCAAAGTTAACCTAATTAACTAAATTAATTAATTTACACTTTATTTACAAAAATAATAATAATTAATAAATAATAATAATAATAAGAAGAAGAAAATATGATTGAAAATAGTCAAACCCTAATTCTACATGATTTTTATTTATTTATGAAAAAAAGATTAAAGTTGACCTATTAAACTAATTACTTGGTTAGTATTTTATTTACAAAAATAATAGTTAATAGTAAAAATAATAAATAAAAATATTTACAATTTTTAAGTTTCTGAATTTATTAAAAATATTAATTTATTGGTTAATAATAATAATAATAATAATTAGTTAAAAGAATTAAAAGGAAAAAGAAAATAAAAAGAATAGTAAAAACCAGGGGGTTAAAGGACCATTGGGAGGTTTAGTGAAGCAATTTTGGCCCAATAAGCTTAAGCCTGCGTTGACTTTGGAATTGCCTGCATGTGCTTTGACTGAAGAACATGGTACTCCTCCTCTCATGGCCTTTGGATGGCTGTTGAAGACACTTGGCACGCTGGGAACGTGGGAGCCCATGGTGGAATGTTGTTATGAATCTGCATAGGAACACAATATGAAAAATAATATAGAGTTTTTGGGGGGACCTGGGAATCGAACCCAGGTCCCAATGATCATTTGCCAGCACGTCCTTCCACTGATCCAGTTGAGCGCTTTTGTTATTATAGTGGCAATTAAATATATTATATAAAACAAAAATATATGCTAGAAACATAAAAAAGCGCGCGTCATATTTGAATGACCCAACCACTTGCTTCCACGTCCTTCGTCTTCATCTTGTAACCTGCAAAACAAAAGCAATTAGCGGGGGTTTTTAACCCCCACAAAGTGAAACTGTCAATAATAGCGAATAGGATCCTAGGCCATATAAATTGGGCGCGATAGTCTTATTCAATTCGTCTTGTCCAGGCGGTTTCAACCATATGCGTGAGGTAGTCCAATTTTACTGTATGTGGAAAGCCCTAATCTGAGAGCTCTGAAACCCTAGATTTCATTAATGGTGTTTTGCGTTTCAGGGCACCATAAGGCAATTAATCAATACCAAAAGCTTCAGAATGATGTTAGCAATGCAAAGCAATAATCAAAACATGTTAATGATGCATAAAACTTGAGTTTCGATTATGGAAAAGAATGGTAAACCGTGTGACTGTTTGAGGTGATTCCTGGAGATTTAAGGCTTGTTTTGGATTGCAACGCGTTCCTGAATGTCCCAGCAATGTATTGGAATCACTCTAAGGCTTTGAATTGATCTGCAATATGAAAAACAGTTTTTGGTTTTTCTTTGAATTTTTCGAATTTGGCTATGGTTCTTGCAGCAGCTTTGCACGTCCAAGGCTTTTGGGTTTGCTTCAGTATTTGTATTGGAATGAAAACTAGGGTAAATCTTGGTCCAAAAGTCCATGACTTTATGATTTCAATATTTGATTTCAATCAAATCTTTTCCAACTTTTTTGATTGATAAAACTTGCCAAACTTGGGTGATTTTGTCTCTTTGATTGGCAAACGAAATTTCCAGCTTGCCCTGAGTATATTTGCTCCACAAAAGATTTGAAAAACATATCTTTTGAATTTTCCTACAATTAAATTAATTAAATGAATTATTAATCAATTAAAAATCCAAATAATTAATAAAAATAAGGAAATAATTCAAATTAATCTCAATGGGTCGTGCATAGGCCTTGGACAAAGTTTCAAGAAAGAATTTGAGGCCCATTAGCAAAAATGAAGTGTTTTGGGCAAAATTGACTTTTGCAAATTCCCAAAATTTCCCAACTTCTCCAATGCATATCTTGCTCAATTTTGATCACATGAACATGTTCTTTGACATTTTGAAAAGGTCTTGAAGTCCTCTAACCAATTCCTTTGGTCCCATGTCATTTTGATTTACCAATCTCAAGTTATGGTCTTTGACTTAAAGTGCCTTTTTGTTGACCTTTGAAAATGACCTATAATGTTGAAATTGATAACTTTTTGTGAGAGCATTTCTTGGACTTGGAATGTGAATATGAGTTGTAGGAAATGTCATCCCCTTCAAAATGAGCATTGGATGGGATTTTTCTGATGAACCATGAAAAAGTTATGCCTTGGTCAAGTTACAGTTGACTTTTCAACTGTCCGAAAATAGAAACTTTTGGCATCTTGATGATTTCTGAGCCATTCTTGTGGAATCATGATCAAGACTTGATCAAATGATGATTGTGGCTTCAAAATAAGATATTGACCAAAAATTTTGACTTTTGACTGCCAAATGATCATTTTGCCCTTGCAGTTGATTGTGAACCAAATGAAGTTTTTGACTGTGCAACCTGACCCTGTGAGTCTTGAAACTTGCCATGTAGATACTTGAGGATATGTGTAGGCCTATGGGACTTGATTGGACCATTGTAAACCTCAAATTCACTGAAGGAACCAAAACCCTAATTTTGACTGGCTTAGGAGGATGTTTGACTGGGCAACCCTTGAGGAATCTTGAAGCATTTGAAGATTGATCTTGACAAATCTTAAAGAATATGGGAGGGCAAATTTTGGGGTACAACAGTAACCTACTAAGCTGTAATCACTAGATTTTATATAAAATAAACCCAGATTAGTAGTACCTTTCAGATACTTGAAAATTCGCTTAACAGCTGTTAAGTGAGATTCTCTAGGATCCGATTGGAATCTTGCACAAATGCATACACTAAATAAAATATCAGGCCTTGAAGCCGTCAAATAAAGAAGAGAACCAATCATACCTCTGTAGACCTTCTGTTCTACCTTTTTGCTTACCTCTTCTCTTTCCAGAATGCACGTGGGATGCATTGGAATCTTTGATGACTTACATTCTGAGAGGTCAAACTTCTTCAGAAGTTCTATGACATATTTGCTCTGATGAATGTAAGTTCCCTCTGGAGTTTGATTGATCTGAATTCCCAGAAAGAATTTCAGTTCCCCCATGAGGCTCATCTCAAATTCTGCCTGCATACACTTAGCAAATTTTCTTCTAAGAGAAGGATTAGTAGATCCAAATATAATATCGTCAACATAAATCTGACACACTAAGATGTCATTCTTAACTGTCTTACAGAATAAGGTTGTGTCCACTTTCCCTCTGGTGAATTCCTTTTCTAACAGAAAGTTACTTAGTCTTTCATACCAAGCTCTGGGAGCTTGTTTCAGACCATACAGTGACTTCTTTAGTTTGAAAACATACTCTGGATTTTTTCTACTTTCAAAACCAGGGGGTTGGTGCACATAAACCTCTTCTTCTATATAGCCATTTAAGAATGCACTCTTGACATCCATCTGATATAGAGTGATGCTTTTATTAACAGCAAAAGAAATCAAAAGTCTGATAGATTCTAACCTGGCGACTGGAGCAAAGGTTTCTGTATAGTCTATTCCCTCTTGCTGACTATAACCTTGTGCTACCAGTCGTGCCTTGTTTCTGATGACTTCACCTTGTTCGTTCAGTTTGTTTCTGAACACCCATTTTGTTCCAATGACGTTGAATCCTTTTGGTCTAGGAACTAGATCCCACACGTCATTTCTGGTGAATTAATTCAGCTCTTCTTGCATTGCTAGAATCTAGTCGTTGTCCAGAAGTGCTTCATCAATTGAAGAAGGTTCAATCAGAGACACAAGTCCCATGAGGGATTCTTCAGAGTTTCTGAAGTTGGCTCTTGTTCTGATTGGATCTTCCTTTCTTCCTAAGATTGTTTCTTCTGGGTGATCCATGCTGCTTCTGGGTAATATTTTCTGAGGTTGATCAGCAGTTGTTGCTGGATTGCTTGCAGTGCTCCTTTCTGATGTTGAAGGAGTGTCTTTGTTGAGAGCTTTTGATGACTTGTCTTCAGAACCTGTGAATTCAACTTCCATACCTGCAAAGACTTCATTCTGCTTTAACTTTTCAGAGTCAAGCTTATCATCAAAACGAACACTGATTGATTCTTCCACAATATGTGTTTCTGTATTGTATACTTTGTACCCTCTTGAGCGTTCAGAGTATCCTAACATAATACACTTCTGTTCTTCCACAATTCATATGGAGTCTTTTCTAGAATAGGTCTTATGGAGATTCTATTCTGAATGTAGCACGCTGTGTTTATTGCCTCTGCCCAGAAGATCTTAGCAACGTTTGTCTCATTGGTCATGGTTCTAGCCATTTCTTGCAATGTTCTGTTCTTTCGTTCTACAACTCCATTTTGTTGGGGAGTTCTAGGACAAGAGAAATCATGCAGAATGCCTCTGTCATTAAAGAATGACTCAAAATCTTTGTTTTCAAATTCTCCACCATGATCACTTCTGACTTTAACGATTCTAAGATCCTTTTCATTCTGAACTTGGTTACAGAAGGTGACAAACACAGAGTGTGACTCGTCCTTGTGTCTTAAGAACTTTACCCATGTCCATCTGCTATAGTCATCTACGATTACTAACCCGTACTTCTTGCCACTGACTGAAGCAGTTTTAACTGGTCCAAATAAGTCAATGTGCAGAAGTTCTAATGGCTTAGAGGTGGAAACAACGTTTTTAGATTTGAAAGCAGGTTTTGCAAACTTGCCTTTCTGACATGCTTCACACAGAGCATCTGAATTGAACTTCAGATTAGGAAGTCCTCTGACCAGATTGAGTTTGTTAATCTGAGATATTATTCTCATACTAACATGCCCCAATCTTTTGTGCCAGATCCATTGCTCGTTGTTAACAGACATAAGACACTTTACATTCTGACTTTTTAGTTCAGAAAGTTTGATTTTATAAATGTTGTTTTTCCTCTTTCCATTAAATAGGATAGTCTCATCTTTCTGACTAACAGCTTTACATGATTTTTGATTAAAGATTATATCATAATCGTTATCACTTAATTGACTTATGGATAACAAATTATGCATTAATCCATCTACTAATAGAATATTGTTTATAGAGGGAAGATTTCCATTACCTACTGTTCCAGATCCAATGATCTTTCCCCTCTGATTGCCTCCAAAGCCTACGTGGCCTCCAGGCTTAAGTTTCAGGCTTTGGAACATATGCCTTCTTCCCGTCATGTGTCGTGAGCAGCCAGAGTCCAGGTACCATGACTGGTGTTTCTGATTTGCTGCTAAAGATATCTGCAACATGTATTATTTTATCCTTAGGTACCCATATTTTCTCGGGTCCTGATTTGTTAGCTTTACCAAAACTCTGGTTGAATTTTGGTTTCACAGAATACTTACTACTAGTATATTTAATATCATGTGTGTGACCATACACAAAGTGTGAATTCAGAGGAGTGCGTTTAATAATTAAATCCATGGCATTCTTTGGTGTAGGTACCTTATCTTGGTATCCTATTCCCTTTCTTCCGTTTCTGCTAACTCCATAGATCATTGAAGCCATTTTGCTTCTATCTATGCTTTTAGCCAGGAACTTCTGAAAGCTGTGATCATACTCCTTGATGATCTCATCAGCGCTGCTGGGAGTTTTAGAAATTGTTTCCTTCTGAGAGTTTTGTAAAAGATTTTCTAATTTTGAAATTTTATTTTTCAACTCAGAATTTTCCAATTTAAGACTCTCAGTTTTATCAGAGTCAGAATCAAGATTCCTTTTCAGGTTTCTGAATTTAACTCTGATCTGCTGATATCTTTCCAGAATTTCATTAAGACTTTCAGCAAGTTCAGCCTTAGTAAAGTTAATTGCAAAGTCAGGGAATACCTCTTCGGTGTCTGATTCAGAGTCTGATTCAGAAGCTTCACTGTCTTCTGATATGTTAGCCATGAGAGTTATGTTTGCTCTCTCATCATCTGATTCTGAGTCAGCTTCAGATGAGTCAGAGTCATCCCATGTAGCCATGAGACTCTTCTTCTTTTCCCTTCCAAACTTCTTTTTGGGCTTTTCCCTCTGAAGCTTTGGACAGTCACTCTTGTAGTGTCCTTGCTCATTGCATTCATAGCAGATGATGTCCTTGGTGTTTGGCTTTCTGCTTCCTGAGGAGGCTTCAGATTGTCTGAATCCAGAGGAGGAGTCTGATCTTCTGTATCTGGAGGAGGACTCATTCTGATCGGATCTTCTGGTATTCCTGAACTTTCTTTGCCTCTGCTTCCATAGTTGGTTCACTCTTCTGGAGAGGAGAGAAAGTTCGTCTTCTTCTGATGAGGACCCATCAGAGGTTTCTTCAACAGTCTGCAAAACTTTGGAGTCAGATTTTCTGTTAGACTTTAAAGCTAAAGGCTTACCTTGCTTCTGAGGTTCATCAGCTTCTAGCTCTATCTCGTGACTTCTGAGGGAGCTGATAAGTTCCTCCAGGGAAATTTTGTTGAGATCTTTAGCTAGCTTCAGCGCTGTAACCATTGGCCTCCACTATTTAGGCAAGATTATGATGATCTTTTTGACATGATCAGTAGTAGAATACCCTTTGTCCAGAACTTTGAGACCAGCCACCAGAATTTGGAATCTTGAGAACATCGTTTCAATTGATTCACTTTCTTCCATTTTGAATGCCTCATACTTCTGAATGAGCGTAAGAGCTTTAGTTTCTTTGACCTAAATGTTGCCTTCATGCGTCATTCTGAGAGAGTCAAACATACTCTTTGCAGTGTCTCTAATAGATATCTTTTCATATTCAGCGTAAGAGATGGCGCTGAGAAGAATAGTTCTGGCCTTGTGGTGATTTTTGAAGTCACGCTTTTGTTGATCAGACATTGCCTTCCTGTCAATCTTCTGACCACTAGCATTCACTGGGTGCATGTATCCATCTGTCACCATGTCCCATAAATCAGCATCATGTGCCAGAAAGAAGCTTTCAATTTTGTCTTTCCAGTAATCAAAATTCTCTCCATCAAAGACTGGAGGTTTGCCGCTGAATCTGTCTATATCTTCATTGTTGTCATTGCTGATGTGTTGATATGTTCCTGCCATTGTGTTTTTCTGACGCTGGATCTTGTACTGACACGGTTAAGTGTTTTAGCTCAGAACCAGCCGCTCTGATGCCAATTGAAGAAGTGAAAAACACAAGAAGGGGGGTTGAATTGTAAACCTTGAAATTAAATGCAGACAACACGATATTTTTATCCTGGTTCGTTTGATCTCAAACTACTCCAGTCCACCCGTCAAGGTGATTTCGCCTCTCTCCAACGAGGTCTTAATCCACTATATTCAACTGAATATTACAACTGCTTTAACAACTGCTAAAGCCTTCTTGAGTCTAAACCACAGACCGGTTTCTCAAGGAAATTCTTTCTTACAGATAAATGAAAACTATGTGTGTTGAATGTTTTCTATAAAAACTCTATATCACACCTGTGATAATACATAAAAGAAAGCTTATGTGAAACTGGGATGCTATAACTATGGAGTAAGCAATTTTAGAGATATAGCAACTTGTATGAGTGAGGATGAAGATGTTTAGCTTTTGGCGTGTAAAGAGTTGTAGAGCATTAGCCAATTCATTTCTCACTGACTTGTTTATATAGCATTTGGAAAAGATACGTTGTAGTCAATTATGCCATTTCAATGTCCATTATGTTATTTCCATATTGAGAAGATCTTGTCTTGGAATACAGCTGTTGGTAATAAAGTGTCTTGAATGCACAGTACCGTTGTCACTTAAGCGTGTTGCTGGCTTTGGCTTATTCTGACGCTTCTAGCTGCTGATGATATTGTTTTGGTCTTGATCAGAGTTTAAAGTATGTTACGCGCAGATCTGTTCATCAAGCTTCAGCGTAAGCACATGCTTTGATCTTCTGATGCTGGCATATGATATTTCATCTTCTGATGCTGATATTGATGTTTCATCTTCTGATGCTGATATCCATTAGAGTTTCTGTAAATGTACAATATAATTTTTAGGTAGCATATATGTCTCATACGAATTATACAATTTATTTAATCTAGCATTTTGTTATCATAAAAACTTTAACTTGGGGTAGTAGATTCAAACTTTGTTCTAACATCATTTTACTCAAGGCATGCCCATTGAGGTCCTCAAATTGCTCAAGGATGATTAAGAATTGACCAGCCAAATTCTCCTCCTAAGGCAATAAACCTCTAATTAGGGTTTCAATTTTCATCAAGATGTGTGAGTTCCAATGGCCTCAAATGTTTTCCATGGTCCTAATATTCCCTCAAGGTTGTCCATGCCAAATTTTATGCCTTGCACAACAAGTTTGCTCAGTCAACTGCTCAAATGCTTGAAAATCAACTATATTAGATCAAAAGTCAGTTGTGGCCCATATGCAGTCAAACTTCAAGATTTTCTGTCAACATCAACATTTTGGAGTGATATCCATCATTTGATCAAGGGTTGATCATGATTCCTCAAGAAATGCTGTTAATTAATCAAAAGTAAAAAATTGCTAATTAGGGCTTCCATAGGAAAAGTCAACCAAACTTTGACCAGCCATAACTTTCTCATACTTTATCAGATATTTTTCCATAAAATCTCATTTTGAAGAGAATACAATTCCCTACAACTTCTCTTCATCCCTCAAGTTCAAGAAATGCACCATTTGCAAGATACAAGCTCAAACATTATGGGTCCTTTCAAAAAGTCAACAAAAACACCTCTTGGGTCAAAGCTTGGTACATGAACATGGAATATCCAATTGAGGTGAAACCAAAAGGGTTGTTTATAGGATATCTTAAGATCTCTAAAAAGTCCAAGAACACCTTCATAGAGTTAAAATTGAGAGAGATATGCATTGCAAAATTTGACTAATTTTGAAGAAGTGCATGAAGAAAATATTGATCAAACTTGGATTTTTCCAAATGGGCCTAACTTTTTGGATTTCAAACAATCTCATAACCTTATTAAAGACCTCTAAATCCATTTTTGTATGCCTTTGATTTTATTTACATTTATTTTGATTTTTGTTTAATTTAAAAATTAAATAAATACCAAATAAATGCATAAAATAATAGGTTAACATTTTAGACATGTGGGCTAGTGTTTTAGGTGAGTCTTGAGGCCCAAAGATTCATGCACAAGTGTCCAGATTCATTCAACATCAAAAATGGCATGAAATTGTAAATTATAGCATTTTTTCAAATATGGATCATGGATTAAAATGCATGTTTATGATGATGATTCTTTCCATTCTACCATGTCCCCTCCTCTCTACTATAAATACACAGCCTTCCTGCAAGCTTTCCTTGCACATACACAGCCTTAAGAACTCACACCAAAAATTGCAAAATTATCAAAAATCAAGAAATTCAAAAGATCAAGCTCCAACCTCTTTTAATCCAATCCAAGGACTCCATCAACATCCCAGGACTTCCAGAAGTTGAATCCAGTCCATATCCACTCTTGAAGAGTCCTGAGATTACCCAACCGAATCTCAACTTTTTTGGTAAAAGTCTTGGATCTCAAACTTGTTTAATTCATAATATAAATCCCTTCTGTTGGCATATTCATATTGTTATCATTATTTGCAAATTTTATAACGTGTGTCATGTGAGCAACAGTGCCAGAACCATAGATCACCATTATTAGGGTTCAGAAACATGGAGGTTTTCGTTTTTAGGGATGGAAATGTTTTTAGCTTAAACTAATACCATGGGTGAACTCACAACCTAGGTTTTAGGGGGGGTAGCCAAAATTTATGGGCTTGAAACGTCTTATTTCACAAGTTCCATTTCTAGCCTCGCTGGAGAAGACAACGGTCAACCACCGTGAGGGTTGGTTTGGCCCTTCCTGTGCTGGCGTGGTTGGATGGCATCATCCAATTGGTTGGGTTCAAATGGACTCTCTCTCTCTCTCTCCATGCATGATTGGTTTATTTGAAATGCAGGGACCCACTGAAGGGCGTGCATATGACAACTCAACAGTTGTCTTTATTTTATATTATATTATTATTGTTTGGTTTATATAAATGAATGATAAATAGCTCAGATGGCAGGGACAATACGTATGTGAAAGAGAGGACCTGGGTTCAAATCTTAGGTCCAGCCTTTTGTTTTTCTAACATTTGTTGATTGCAAATTCAATGCATACAAGGTTTAATTAGCACATGATATGACCTTCAATCTGGACCATCAGCTACCAATGAAGGTAGACCTAATGCTCATGGGGTGCTCCTTCATGATGGACCTCCCAGGATCCAGCAACACTGAATTAAGTCAGCTTATGGGCTTCTGGGCTCCCTCTGGATTGGGCCTAGCGAATTCAACAAATACCCCCCCCCCCCAGTTGCTTTTGATAGCCAGTCCCATTAATTGTTGTTTTTTTTTCTTTTAATTTGTTTTTTTTATTAATCAGCTAAATAATTATTAAAAAAATTATAAAAAATTAGGATTTAGTTTTTTTAAAATAATTAGTTTCTAAAATTAATTAATTAATTAACTTTAACCTTTTTCTTTCAAAATTAAAAGTAAATTAGGATCTAGGATTAATTTCATTATTTTCTTTTCATAATAAAAACAAAACAAAAAAACTTAGACAATTTTTCTTAATTAATTTTTTTTCTAAATAGACTTTAGGATGTTTAATTTAATTATTTTTTTCTTACATAAAAAAACAAGCAAAAAGATTTTCTTTTCTTAGGCATTTCTTTATTGCGTGCGCGTTATTTATTTTTCACAATTCTTTTTATATTCATGTAACTGCTTATGGGATGTAATAGTCTAAGTTTAAATTTCACACTTTACTTTCCTGTATCTTTTTTTATGTAACTGTCCCAAAGCGTTGTAATAGTTTAGGGTTTATGTTTCTGCTTTTATTTTTCATACTTTACATTTCCTGTACAATATTATTGTTAGTAACTAAGATTGTATGAAAAATACTGAAAAGAAAATGATTAGATAACCCTAAATGCGCAAGATAAATGAAATAAATTAATACGCTTGCACATGCTCACCCCTAGGGTATCTCCCACTTCGGTTGCCTTCGAAAACGGTTACAATTCTCGAAACTTGAGAATCTTTAGTGGTTGTCCTTTAGTTCAAGAGATCATAAGTCCCTCGATGACCCTTTTGATGCCACCTCGGTTAAAAAGTGATCTTAGAACTATAGGACAATTACTAAAAGTTCTTGCTCAGTTTCCTTAGTGACCGTAAACGTCCCTTCGATAGTCCCTCAACATCCAACGATATGGCTACCTACACACTAATAGTAGGATAGCACTATCTAAAGTAAAGGAGGAAAAGAACGCCTTTTTCGAGTAGGTAGATAACTGTTAGGTACTTGCTCAAAAATAACCTTTCTCACACTACACTTTCAAAACCTTTTTCAAAAACGCTTTATCAACACTACTGAGGACTGATACAAGAGTTATCATAAAGCAAACAAACTTTTCAAAATACACAAACATGAAATCAATTTTCAAAAATGAGCAAGTATCTAAGAGCCCGTGGAAAACCTCATATGGAAAGGGTGCTAACACCTTCCCTTTCCATAATCTACCCCCCTTACTCAGAAACTCTCGAAAATGTCTTTTTTTAATCTTTTCACCCTTTCCTTTATTGGATAAAAGAAAAGTCGGTGGAAACTCTTGCTTACCGCATATTTGCGAGTACAAAACGCAAACCAGTATAACAGTCGGTTTTGTCACCGTATCACACTAAGCTACATGATCTCACTTTTAAAGCCATTTAACTTCTAAATCTCACCTTGATCATAGATTTACACAGTTTAGCGGTAGAAATGTTTAAGACTAAGCCATTAGATTTACTAGACTTATACAGATCAAAATAAAAA
Organism: Vicia faba; assembly: GCA_948472305.1. Lineage (NCBI taxonomy): Eukaryota > Viridiplantae > Streptophyta > Magnoliopsida > Fabales > Fabaceae > Vicia > Vicia faba. The sequence goes on from CATIWC010000500.1 coordinate 344,138, forward strand.
TTGCTACCGCGCTTTATTGTTTTCAAAGGAATGGGAAAAGAGCGAGTAACCCAAAAAGAGGGGGAAAGATTCAAGGTAAGGGGGTTGGTTATGCAAAGGGAAGGTATTAGCACCCTAAACATCTACGGTACTCTGCAAGAACCTCTTTGTAAAAATCTGTATATTTTGGCTATAAAATGTTGTATTTAAAATAGATGATGGAGGTGAGAAAAGAAATATATTTTTTATGATTTTTGCACCCGTCGCGGTTGCGAACCTTTAGTGCCTATGTACCACCTTTCATGCAATAGGGGATCAGGGTACACGTAGTTCCTCTTTTAAAGAATTTAAAAAAAAACACAAGTGTGTTGGTTAATTTTATGAGATAAGACATCATCGTTATTGTCCGTGTGGAAAACATACTTACTACCCACAATCATGAGAAAGGAGAATTTGCATCATCTCAAGGTGAAGGATATGGCTTGGATCTAAAAATCAACAATGCCTCACTCAACATACAAGTGGAAAATATCTCACTTCACTACATATTGTGGAAGTATAGTTATTTGCATCTCTACAGGGATTGATAAGAATCCAATCTTTTGAGAAGAAGTTTTAAAGTAAAAAGCCAAAGTGGCAAAAATGGTTTGAAATGAGATTGATTGACTTTTAGTCTTCTCATAAAATGCCAAGATATTATTAAGTTAGTTGAAATTTATTTATGAAAATGTTTTGAAAATGCATGGACCTAAGTCCAAGTTTATTATGAAAGTGGGTCAAGCTTTTTAGAAAAAAATAACAAGAAGATTTTTTCAAAAGGAGGGAGAAGATTTTTTAAATTAAAGAAGATGGGAGGAGAAGAATGGACTATCCTAAAGCATAAGGTAAAAGCTAGGTATAAGAACCATCTAACCAACAAGAAGTCAATACTTGACATTATGAGTCAAGATAAAATTCTCATTCTTTAGATTGAAACCAAGCAAGCAAAGATACTAGACTTCTTATGAGAACCAAACTTCAAGTATATTAAGTCTTCACAAAAATTGGACAGAGTAACGGTTGTATATGGGTGAATTCCATATTATAAACAAAGAATGTAATCACAATAACCTGCACACAAAACAAACAAACAACCCAATGTCTTGAGGTAAACCTCAAGAACTCCAGACAAAATATCAATTAAGGTCACAAGGTCTCCAATATAGGCCAAGGTTTCTATTCCTAAGTCCAAGAAGTCCAATACTCCATAATGTCAAGGATAGTAACCAAATAGTCCAAGTATTTTAAAGGTTTTTATGGTTCATGTTGATTATTAAGTGTCTTAGAAGAGAAAAAGAAAATCTCAAATGAGCAAAATAAAAATGACATGAAATATAATGCTTAAAGTAAATGGTACATAAAGCATAAAAAATAAAATGGCACAAAGTAAAAGCAATTTAATAATTAGTGGTTAGTTGGATGACCATCTTGAAACTTGCATTTGGAACTCATTAGAGGATTGGTAGAACCAAATCCTCCACACAACAAGTTGCATTTTCTTTTTGTCAAGTATATCATCCATTTGCAATCCTCAAAAGTACCATTTAATGATCAACGATGTTTAAGTGATCCGCGTTGACCAAAAGTGTTGTAGATCCATTAGAGGATTAGTAGAACCAAAGCCTCCACACAATGAATCTCAAGGTTATTGGATCAAAGGGATCAAATTAACATGCTTGGGCTTGCAAACATAGGTTTGGGCCACGAATGATCATTTATTTGAGTCGGGACAAAATTTAGCGCTATGTTAAGCAATCGTAAGTGGACTTATATAGAAGTCGCACCTAATTTGAGGTCGGTCAATAGCAATCTATGCACCATTTGTTTTGAGACATGATATAGGGATCATGCTCCAATAACACTTAGTGTAATAAGAAAGGGACAAGATGAAGAGGGTGGGAAAGAATATACAAACCACATTTGAATTAAATTTAAATCAAACTATTATTAAAATTATTCATTCAGTTTTATGGAGTTAGACTCAATACCATGGATTCAATGATGTTAATAAAGTTCATGATCAAAATTCAACTCAAGTTCAGCCAGAAAATAATCATAAAATAATATTGCATTTAATATATTCATTAAAAAAGGTTTTAAATAAGGTTTTAAAATGGAAATAAGAAAGGAAAATATCAACTATATTCAAATTAATCAAGAAAATTTGAGTAAGGACATAGAAAAATCAGAAAAGGACTCAAACATTTATTAAAATTTTTGGCAATTTTTAAAAAGTCAGAAACTATTTTAAAACTAATTAAAATTGTTCAAACAAAAAGAAAATAGGTCAAAAATAGTAAACATCAATATAAAATTCCATAAAATTTTCAAAAAGTCAGAAATATGCAAAATGATATTTAGGAAATTTTTCAGAATTAAAAAATGTCAGAAAGCATTTTTAAAGTAATTAAAAGAAAGCAAATAATGAAAAAATATAAAAAATATCAAATGTCAAAATAAAAATGTGAAAGAATAGTCATGAGATCAGAAATAATTCAAAGTATTTTAGTGAATTTTTTCATAATTTTTGGATAAAAAATAAAAGAGTTATGAATTTTTGAAAATTAAATCAATTAAAATATAAAAATCAGAAAATAAAATAAAACCAAAAAGATATGGGCCATCAGATCATAGTCAAAATGCGTTAGTAAGCTAATCCAATGGACCAGACCCGTTGTGCTTGATATGAACCTTAGTGAGATGCGCAGGGAATTAGAAAAAAGGCAACCAATGAAATGAAAACACTTGGCACGCTATCATTGGCTGAGACGAGACATGTCATCGTCTTCAACCTCCAGCCACCCTGCAGTGGAGATTTTGTGAGATCCTTCAAACGGTAAAATTAGGATCCCATACCAGTATCATTGGATTCGTCTCTTCAAGACGATCCTAACACCACCATCGCGCCAAATTTATATAAAGTATACAAAGAGATATGAATCAAAAACCAATAAGATAGCGAGGACCTTCAATTTGAGATTTCTCTCAATTCTCAATGGATTTAAAAATTGTAAGAAGCACTAGAACCAGGAGAAGGAGTAGAACATGTTAGTGTTTTATTTGGATCCAAATGGTTGAGAATTCTACCTTTTCAAAGTTCAAGAAAGAAGCTCTGAAACTAGACTTTTGTAGCTTGGAATATAGCTTGTTTTGCTTGGTTTAAGGGCTGGAGAGTTTGTATGATGCTTAAGGAAGATGAATGTGTAAAGAATTTTTGAGGAAAAGGCTGGAATCTCAGAAACTGATTTCAAAAATTTCAAGCTCGTGTGAGGTTTTGACATAGTGTTTTTGGCTCTCAAAGCTTGAGGAAATAAATGGGGGATGACTGTTGTACCCCAAAATTTGCCCTCTCTCTTTTTCACAAGAAATCACAGCTTCGGGCTTTTCCTGATTTTTTAAATTGGCTTAAGAATCGGTCAAACAGACTTTTCTTATCAGTAAATCCAAAATTAGGGTTTCTATTGATTTTGAATCAGTCCCAAGAAGATTATTAGGGTTTCTATTAATTTGGGTGAGTTTGGCTCAGGGTTTGATCAAGCAGACGCTTCTTTGATAATAAATCCAGAATTAGGGTTTGCACGCGCATTCTCAGAAGGAATTGAGTCCACAACATTTCATTTGACTGTCACGTGGCTTTGACGCTTGTTCAAGATTTCTGTCTGTCTCTCAAAGTCTAAACATTTGGGATAGAAGCTGAGGCTTCTGATTGAAAGATTGAAGTGTTGGTTTAATCAGTAAGGAAAAAGGCGTATGGACGTTTGTTTGTTTAACTGTGCAATGCATTTGGTTATTTGGAACGCCGAACGTTTATTGATTATTTATAATTTCTAAGTTAAAATTATTGGGATAGTTTCCAATTATTATAACTCAAGAGATTTAAATGATTAAATAAACAAGTGCAGAAGAATTAAAGAATTAAGTGACAAAGGATTTTTTTTATTCATTTTCAATTGTTGTTACAAATGTTTATTTGATACAGTAAATTTATTTACAGTGTTACAATGACATTTATTACAATAATTAAAAATAAATTAAATCTATATCCTAAGTTTCTTGAAGTCTTCATCTTCTACCGCTGCTTCCTTTGCCCGACTGGTATTTACCTGCAGAGACAGAAAAAGAAGTCAATACAGTATGGATTAAAAAGGCATTTTCAGACAGTTAATCAAAAAATTCATCATTAAAGGTTGTTGGTCGGAATCAGTCTGTTCGTCCTCTCTGCAAATCGCAAGAAGATGTCTCTTCTTGGTTCACAAAGAGGGAAAGAAAAATTGTTTGCAAGCATGGAATTAATTAAATACAAGGCTGCATAAGAAATTCACAAATTGCAAAGTGCAAACTGAAATGCCAAACAAAGCTGCACAAGAGCAAAACTGCCTTCAAACCAAACAGCCAAGTTACAGTTTCAAACTAAGAAAACTAAATCACAAATTCAAAACTGTCCAAAGAAGCTGTCAAAAAGAGCTGTCAACAAAACTGTCCAAGAGCTGTCAACAAAGCTGCATACAAGTACACAAAAAGCAAAGGTAGAAAATCTGGAAGATATGTAGAGGAAAGCCAAAGATGCAAGCAATATTTCAAAACGTTTTCATCATTTTCCAGGCCACAACCTTTTCAGAAAAGTACTTCTAAAGCAATATAATATGCTTTTCTGAAGAGAGAGAAAGAGAGTAAAAAGTAGCAGGCTTACAGTTTTTTAGGCAGGCTTAGAGTTAGATAAATATAACAAATCAACACTGTTAAGAAGGGGGGGCAGAACACATAAAGAAAAAGATAACACAAAGCTAAAACACAAGCCTTGAAGCTGTAACCATAACACAAGCCCTCAAAACCTATTACAGAAGCAAGCAAACCAAAGCTTGCCTCAAGCCTTGCAGCCTGCCTCAAACATGTTACAGAAACTGCTTCAAGCCAAAGCCTAAAAGCCTTACCAAGCAAGCAAACTTCCAGGCCTGTAACCAAAAAGCAAGCCTTGAAGCCTGTTTTCCTCCGAGCTTGCATAACCTCCAGCCTGCTTCAGCCTGCCTTCAGGCAAGTAAACAAAAGCTTGCTTCAAACCTGTTTCAGACTGCCTAAAAAACCTGTCAAACACATAACAAAAGCAAGCCTTTCAAGCATGTATCCTGAACAAGCCTGCATCAAACAACCAGAAAAAAAACCTCTAGAAGCCTTGAAGCATGTACCAAACAAACTGCACAATAAGCAAGCATTCAAGCCAAAGCCCTGAAGCCTAAATAAAAACAAGCCTGCTCTAAACTACCTTAAGCCTGCATAAAACTAGAAGCCTGCCTGTACAACAAGCAATCAAAAGCAAGCCTGTCAAAGCAAACTCCAACAAGCCTGCCTCAAGCTTAGAAACCCTTCAATCCAAACCATTTCAAAATCAAAACACCAACAAGACGCCTCAGAACATGTTCATCATAGGCTAAACAGATCCAAGCATCTCAAAATCAAAGAATAAGCATTCAAATATTCAGAGGCAAGCAATCAGAAGAAGAAAAGAAGATGCAGAAGTGAAGTATCCTAGGGTTTTCAGAAACACTCTCATCACTAAACCATTCAAAGAAGAAAGATACGAGGGTACCAGACAAACCAGAAAAGCTTTCATCAGCATCATAGCCTCCCCGCCTTGGCCACCTGAGAAGCGCCGCCGTCCAACTCTCATTCTCCTCTCCAACAGCAAACCCTAAAGGTATTATTTCCTCTTTCCTTTTTTCTAACACCTCACACAAACACAAATAACACATAAAGATCAAAACGTGTCCAAGATTAATAACATGCAAGAGATAAGTTTTTGAAACCCTAAAACATGAAAAAACAGAAATCAATACCTTTTTTTTCATCACCGCCTGAGCAACCATGGAGAGAGGAGAGTGGAGGTGGCGCCTAGTGGCCTGAGGCGAGGAAAGAGTTTAATCAGTGGTCATGTTTGAGAAACGATGAAGAGGACGAAGAAAGGTGGAGAAGCGGCGCCGTTCAAAACTCTGTAAACCTTGTTCTGAAACAAAGCATTTCAAACCCTAACAAAAAAAAAGCTTGTCAAACGTTTGGGCCTGCCCCTTTGCACAAACCCCTTAGGCCCAACGATTCAGGCGTGTGCACCCCCCTTTTTTTGGTTTTAATCCATTTTTATTTGGCATTTTGGGCCCACCATTCCCCTAAGGCCCATTTTATTTTCTTAACCCTTTATACAAATTAATACTTTTTTCTTACCTTATTTTCTTATTTTATATAATCTAATTCCTATTTTCTTTGATTAAATAAAAATAGAATATTAAACTTTTGTATAAAAATATTTTTAATGTTTATTACATTTTAAAAATACATAAATAATTAGTTTGTTTTGAATTAAATACTTTTCTCTTTAAAACCCTTTTTATTTATAATTAACATTAATAAAAACACAAAAATAATAATAATACTTAATAATACATTAGGTTAACCTCTTAATCACTTGTAAATAATCATGTGCATCATACTTTGCTTTTGATTCCTTTTTATTCTTACATTTTACATTGAGAATGCGATGATTCGATTTGGTTGTAAATAATATTTGGACACTACTATCCTGATAAGACTCATCCCCATTTGTAAACATTTGTACCCCCATCCCCGGATACTTATTTGTAATAGCTTAGACTTTAAATTCCCGCAATTTATCGCTTTCTATATACTGTATAGTAATTAGGGTTTGTATGCAAAAATCAATCAACAAATAGCTTGACCTAACACAAGATAGATGCATGAAAATCAATACACAATTCACACTTGCACCCCTAGGGTAATCCCGCTTGTTGCCTTCAAAAATGGGCCATGGTTGCATGTTAAGTGTCTTTGGCAAAACAAAAACAAATCAAAATGATCATAGTCCCTCGATGACGCTATCTTGTTGCCTAAACAAAATGATCATAGTCCCTCAAGAAAATTGCCAAAGACACTTGACACTATTGCTCTCATGGTCTAAACGATGACCCACGCCCGTCCCGTTTAACATCCTAACACAAGGTTGTTCACCAAATACAATGGTGAAACAACATTGTTAAAAGGGTTAAAAAGCATAAGAAAGGATCTTTGAGAAATTTAGAGTAGATAGCTCTTAGTTACTTGATCAATCTTGCAAAACACACTTGCCATTTTTCAAAACACACATCTCCACACAATTTCAAAACAAACTTTTAAAACATTGAAACATCTTTTCAAAAAGACAAACACCTTTATAAAACATTCGAGTGAAGAATTGTTACAATGGTTGCCTAGACAAGGCATCTTTTTCAAAAGATTTTCAAAACCACACACACAAAGCACCATTTCAAACAATTGAAAAGCAAAGGCAAGTGATCTAAAACAAGTAACTAAGAGCCCATGGATAACCATGGATGGAAAGGGTGCTAGCACCTTCCCTTTTCATAATCTACCCCCCGAACCCACGAAAACATCTCAAAGGTCTTTCCTGTGCTTTTTGACCTTTCCTCAGGATAAAATAAAAAGTCGATGGTGACTCTTGCTAAATCGAACAAGTGCAAAAACAAACGCAAAACCTCAAGTCAGTTCTCCCACCGTATCACAGAACTGGCGACTCTGTTGGGGAGTAATTCTAAAAGTGGGGTTACCTTAGGGTTTTAGATCACCTTTACATGCTTGCTTTGATTGCTTTGATTGTTTTACTTTTCGGGTTCCTTGTTTGGGTTTGTTTAATCCTACACCCGGATTTGGGGGCATCTTTTTAGGTAAATAGCAATAAACTGTGAGGGAACTGTGCGGGGTATACCGACATGGTTGAAGCAGTAGCTATGTTAGTGTGACATATTTGTGAGTACCGGTAGCCTTTGAGTAGTCAAGGAGAATACGGGGCCGCTGAGTGATGTCATGAAGCACTAACGAACTCTTAGAACCTTACTTGACCATCTTGGCCTTTTTAGGGGTAGTGAGATGACCGACTTTGGTGCAGTCCGAAGTTGGTAGATACTTGATACTACACTCATTGAGGATTGTTTTCTTGGAATATTTTGGTCGCCAGTTAAGTGGCTAAACCAAAACAATGAACACAGAAAATAATCCAGTGATATTGAGCTCCTTAAAACCCGGTTTCTATTTTAGGACAGGATGAGCCAACTAACTTCAAGAGAGTACTTACCTACAAACCCCATGCAAGCCTAAACCTAAGGACTTGTTTGCTTTGTGTGAATATGATTACCTGTATATACACTTGCTTACTTTTGCATACATGTACATAACATCATGACATCATACCATAGCATTTTTCAAATAACCATTTCAAGGATCTCGAGGGTCTTTTGATGCAGGGTCACGTTGGACCAGACGTCTACCAAAGGGTAAGAGGTTTCATTTTCCTCTAAACAAACGCCATCAAAGATCAAGTGCAACAACTTAAATCAGGGGCTATGACCCACTCGACATGGTGAGCTTGATTCTTGTGGAAAGACATCCACCGATACGAAGTTCTCCAATCAAAGATGTTGACCAAAGTTCGACCTCTAACATTTTCTCGTGTTTACCCTGAGAAATCCTTGAAAACTTGCATCCACATATCATGCATTGCATCATGACAGGTTTTCCTTTTCAGGTTTCCTTATTCTCCTAATGTTTATTTCAGTAGAGATGGCTCTGGAGCAGACTATCAAGGGCATCCAGGCTCAAAATGCTCAACTTCAAGAGATGTTCTTGAACCTATCCAAGGGGCAGGAAGAGTTGAAAGTACTCCTCGCTAGGAACCTGGCCGAGAAATATTCGGAAGACAATAAGGACCAACAGTTGGAACAACTGCAAACTGAGGTTGAAGAAATGAGAATCCAGACGCTAGGGCAGATGGCTCTTATCCAAGGCCTAGCCCGAAGACAAGAAGAGTTGGTAACCATTGTCAATCAATTTCGTCAAGACGGTTGCAACCATATGAAGCAAACAATCAGGATCGGAAATCAAGGCCTTGCTCAGCTTCCCATGAGACAAGAAACCGGTTTAAAGGAGAGAAGACCTTATCACTTTGCTTCCACATATCGAGCCCAACAACGGCTTCGTCAACATCAAACAGAAAATTAGCAAAGGCCAAGCAAGCCCAAAAGACAGTTTACCAACATTAACATACCACTGTCCCAAGCTTTGCAACACATGCTGAGGATGAATCTGATTACACCAATAAGACCACATCCAAATCCCAAAACCTTTTCTCCCAGCTACAATCTAGATGCCAGGTGTTCCTATCATTCTGATAGTCCTGGACATGATACAAGCGATTGTTGGGCGTTGAAGTACAAAATTCAAAACCTGATCGACGAAGGAATGCTGGAGTTCACACAAGATGGCCAGACTGAATTCTTCTGCCAAAGGTTCACCACCTAAAGTGACAAGTTCAGACAAAGAGGCTTTTGTTCATTTTGAATTTTCAAGTTGTAATCTCTTTGTTATTCAAACAATTATCCGTTGATGTCAAACTCTGTTTCATTAATGCATTGCATATGTTTGTCTTGAATTCATCCATTCGTTTTCACTACTCTTAAACTATGCTTTCTGCTTTCTTTATGATATTTAACTCTTGATAAAAAGCTACAAGCCTTTAGAGGGAGGATGACGAAACAATACCGTAATCTCATACAGTATGCTTTTGAACAGACCTTGCTGACGATGTACAGGCGTTTCTTTCAAATCCTAAACACTGGAGTTATAAGGAAGATAATCCCTAGTCAACCCCTTCGAGCCAAAGAAGTAGGAGTTTTCTGTTCTAAACAAATTGAAACCTCTGATTTAAACATGGGGCAGGGTAGTCTCTCAGTTAATTAAAAAAAAGGGTGCGCATTGAAGTCGCAAACTCTCAGTTCGTAATACAACGAACGACATCAAAAAAAAGAAAAGCATTCCTCTGGAATCAAAAGACGGTGATGGTTCCCTATCACGTAGGCAGTCAATCTCTCAAAAAAAGAAAATCCCACTGAGCCAAAACCTATAAAGGAGGCTTAAGAAAGCTGGGGCATCCCGCTGACTGTAATCTCGAAAACAGGAACAGTCAGGCAAAAGTTAGGGATAACAAATCAAGAAGAACGAGGTCATTACAAATCCTCGACAACATGAAAAATGTTGTAAAAAAATGATGACTGCCTTCCGACAAACTTAACTTGTGTGAACCATCACAAAAAAGTCGTTCCAAACTCGAATAGAGTTCGACGTACAATTAACTGAGTTTAGGACTGAAGGACATTACGAAGAGCGGGTGGGTACAAATATGCTTTGAGCCTTTATCCTTTGTTTCTTAAACCGTGAACCAAGCCACGTTACAACCCTTCAAAAGTCCTAATTGAAGCATGGGTTAGTTCGAAAGCATACTGTTACAAAAGGTATCCTGACTCCTGTAAGGCTTTGCCCTAAATCTTGTGTTAAATTTGTCTTATAAAAAGTTTACTTGCTAAAAATGCATTTTTTCAAAACTTCAAGACAGACATAATCTTTGCATTACTTGAATATCACTATTTGCATTTGGCTATTTGTTTGACAGCGGAGAAATTCACACAATGAATATCCGATGAACGAAAGCTCTCTCAGTGAGCAAAATCACTTCAAAAAGGATGACACTTCCATTGACAAATCTCCTATCAACAAGGGGGCATGACATGTCACTATCCAGTTAACCTGGGGCAGTCCAGTTGAGGTTTCAACAGATCTTTCAAAGTTCAGTTAACCAGGGGCAGTCCAGTCAAGATTTCAACAAATCTTTCAAAGTTCAGTTAACCTGGGGCAGTCCAGTCAAGATTTCAACAAATCTCTCAATTACAGATTAACCTGGGGCAAGTCTCCCTCACCATCACTTGGGGCATTTAAACGTCAATCTCATCAAAGGGTTACGTGTATTCCAAGTATCCTGGCAATATCACAAGCATCTGATACTAGGGGCAGTGATGAAACCTCTCCGAAATCTTTCTGAAAAGAAATTCAAGCGTCCTCGAGGAGTTCATCACGTCTCTAGCAGACCAGCAGTCTTGGGTTTATTTCCCCAACATTTGTCAAGGATTTATTTTCCAAAACAAATTACATTTCAAGTTTCAAGAGCGTTCAAAAATTTCCTTCATCACCTGCTGGAAGTTGCGGTCATCATCAAAAATTCCTTCATCACCTGCTGGAATTCAAGAGCGTTCAAAAATTTCCTTCATCACCTGCTGGAAGTTACGATCATCATCAAAAATTCCTTCATCACCTGTTGGAAGATACGGTCCAGATATGCTCCAGACACGGTTGCCATTCTGTAACCTTTTCAAGTCCCAGTTTAATACCTGTAGCAAGCCAGGAAAATATCTGCGGACGACTGATTGTGGATTGATACCTGTAACAAGCCAGGAAATTATCTACATGAAGAGATTGAAGATTAACACCTGTAACAAGCCAGGAAAACTATCTTTCTTTCTCAGGTCAGAGATCAATACCTGAAACCAGCCAGGACAGTATCTCCTTGACCAACCTTTTCAAGTTCCAGATTAATACCTGAAACCAGCCAGGAAAACTATCTGTGGACGACTGATTGTAGATTAATACCTGAAACCAGCCAGGAAAACTATCTACGTGAAGAGATTGAAGATTAACACCTGAAACCAGCCAGGAAAACTATCTTTCTTTCTCAGGTCAGAGATTAATACCTGAAACCAGCCAGGACAGTATCTCCTTGACCAACCTTTTCAAGTTCCAGATTAATACCTGTAGCAAGCTAGGAAAATATCTGTGGACGATTGATTGTAGATTAATACCTGAAACCAGCCAGGAAAACTATCTACGTGAAGAGATTGAAGATTAATACCTGTAACCAGCCAGGAAAACTATCTTTCTTTCTCAGGTCAGAGATCAATACCTGAAACCAGCCAGGACAACTATCTTATCGACCAACCTTTTCAAGTTCCAGATTAATACCTGTAGCAAGCCAAGAAAATATCTGTGGACGACTGATTGTAGATTAATACCTGAAACCAGCCAGGAAAACTATCTACGTGAAGAGATTAAAGATTAATACATGTAACCAGCCAGGAAAACTATCTTTCTTTCTCAGGTCAGAGATCAATACCTGAAACTAGCCAGGACAGTATCTCATCGACCAACCTTTTCAAGTTCTAGATTAATACCTGAAACAAGCCAGGAAAACTATCTGTGGACGACTGATTGTAGATTAATACCTGTAACAAGCCAGGAAAACTATCTACATGAAGAGATTGAAGATTAATACATGTAGCAAGCCAGGAAAACTATCTTTCTTTCTCAGGTCAGAGATTAATACCTGAAACCATCCAGGACAGTATCTCCTTGACCAACCTTTTCAATATTCCAGATCAATACCTGCAGCAATCAAAAGATTCTTGCAATCCCCTGCAGCAATCAAAGATTCACTTTCCCCGGCAGCAGTCAAGATTCTATTATCTCCATCTATCCAGGATTCATCTATCCTCAGCAAGACAGCTACTCAGCTTACATGCGCATTCATTACATTCATATATCATAAACACATATATTGCATTATACATTTCATACATCATGACATTGCATACAACTAACGTTTTACCTTTTCCAGAAAAAGGTCAATCAACAGGTGGCTACCATCAACCTTTTCAAGTTCCAGATCAATACCTGTAGCAAGCCAGGAAAACCATCTGTGGACGAGGGATTGAAGATCAATACCTGTAACGAGCCAGGAAAACTATCTTTCTTTCTCAAGTTGGAGATTAATACCTGAAACCAGACAGGACAAATATCTACTCGACCAACTCATGTTTATTCAACTTCAAGACTTCTGAAAACAGTTTACGGGTTCTCCAGATACGGATGTTAACCTATCGCTTGTTCAGATCCAAGACCTCTGAAAACAGTTTACGGGTTCTCCAGATACGGATGTTAACCTATCGCTTGTTCAGATCCAAGACTTCTGAAAACAGTTTACGGATTCTCCAAACATGGATGTCAATCTATTGCTTATTCAGACCCCCGGTTCAGAGACGTTCCAAACATGGATACCTTTCTGATACTCACCCACTCACCAACGACATACAGTTCAATAAACATTCTTGGATGGCATCTACAACCCATCTCCAACAAGATACAATCACCTTCAGATGGCATCTATAAGCCCATCCTCCTACCAATAATTTCCAGATGGCATCTCTAAGCCCATCCCTCGACAAGATTCTGTCACATCTCTAGATGACATCTTTAAGCCCATCTCCAAATGCCATCTTCAAGCCCATTCCCTCAAACTACGCTTTAACAAGTGCAAATTTTTCGGGCACTCTAGTGTCCAATCTCCTTTTACCCTCGAGTCGCGAAAGGCAAAAGCTGCCAATCTAACTCTTCAGGTTCAAGAAGATTGAACAGGGGCAACTGTTGTACCCCAAAATTTGCCCTCTCTCTTTTTCACAAGAAATCATAGTTTCGGGCTTTTCTTGATTTTTTAAATTGGCTTAAGAATCTGTCAAACAGACTTTTCTTATCAGTAAATCCAAAATTAGGGTTTCTATTGATTTTGAATCAGTCCCAAGCAGATTATTAGGGTTTCTATTAATTTGGGTGAGTTTGGCTCAGGGTTTGATCAAGCAGACGCTTCTTTGACAATAAATCCAGAATTAGGGTTTGCACGCGCATTCTCAGAAGGAATTGAGTCCACAACATTTCATTTGACTGTCACATGGTTTTGACGCTTGCTCAAGATTTCTGTCTGTCTCTCAAAGTCTAAACATCTGGGATAGAAGTTGAGGCTTCTGATTGAAAGATTGAAGTGTTGGTTTAATCAGTAAGGAAAAAGGCGTATGGACGTTTGTTTGTTTAACTGTGCAATGCATTTGGTTATTTGGAACGCCGGACGTTTATTGATTATTAATAATTTCTAAGTTAAAATTATTGGGATAATTTCCAATTATTATAACTCAAGAGATTTAAATGATTAAATAAACAAGTGCAGAAGAATTAAAGAATTAACTAACAAAGGATTTTTTTTATTCATTTTCAATTGTTGTTACAAATGTTTATTTGATACAGTAAATTTATTTACAGTGTTACAATGATATTTATTACAATAATTAAAAATAAATTAAATATATATCCTAAGTTTCTTGAAGTCTTCATCTTCTACCGCTGCTTCCTTTGCCCGACTGGTATTTACCTGCAGAGACAGAAAAAGAAGTCAATACAGTATGGATTAAAAAGGCATTTTCAGACAGTTAATCAAAAAATTCATCATTAAAGGTTGTTGGCCAGAATCAGTCTGTTCGTCCTCTCTGCAAATTGCAAGAAGATGTCTCTTCTTGGTTCACAAAGAGGGAAAGAAAAATTGTTTGCAAGCATGGAATTAATTAAATACAAGGCTGCATAAGAAATTCACAAATTGCAAAGTGCAAACTGAAATGCCAAACAAAGCTGCACAAGAGCAAAACTGCCTTCAAACCAAACAGCCAAGTTACAGTTTCAAACTAAGCAAACTAAATCACAAATTCAAAACTGTCCAAAGAAGCTGTCAAAACTGTCAAAAAGAGCTGTCAACAAAACTGTCCAAGAGCTGTCAACAAAGCTGCATACAAGTACACAAAAAGCAAAGGCAGAAAATCTGGAAGATATGCAGAGGAAAGCCAAAGATGCAAGCAATATTTCAAAACGTTTTCATCATTTTCCAGGCCACAACCTTTTCAGAAAAGTACTTCTAAAGCAATATAATATGCTTTTCTGAAGAGAGAGAAAGAGAGTAAAAAGTAGCAGGCTTACAGTTTTTTAGGCAGGCTTAGAGTTAGATAAATATAACAAATCAACACTGTTAAGAAGGGGGGCAGAACACGTAAAGAAAAAGATAACACAAAGCTAAAACACAAGCCTTGAAGCTGTAACCATAACACAAGCCCTCAAAACCTGTTACAGAAGCAAGCAAACCAAAGCTTGCCTCAAGCCTTGCAGCCTGCCTCAAACCTGTTACATAAACTGCTTCAAGCCAAAGCCTAAAAGCCTTACCAAGTAAGCAAACTTCCAGGCCTGTAACCAAAAAGCAAGCCTTGAGGCCTGTTTTCCTCCAAGCTTGCATAACCTCCAGCCTGCTTCAGCCTGCCTTCAGGCAAGCAAATAAAAGCTTGCTTCAAACCTGTTTCAGACTGCCTAAAAAACCTGTCAAACACATAACAAAAGCAAGCCTTTCAAGCCTGTATCCTGAACAAGCCTGCATCAAACAACCAGAAAAAAAACCTCTAGAAGCCTTGAAGCCTGTACCAAACAAACTGCACAATAAGCAAGCATTCAAGCCAAAGCCCTGAAGCCTAAATAAAAACAAGCCTGCTCTAAACTACCTTAAGCCTGCATAAAACTAGAAGCCTGCCTGTACAACAAGCAATCAAAAGCAAGCCTGTCAAAGCAAACTCCAACAAGCCTGTCAAAGCAAACTCCAACAAGCCTGCCTCAAGCTTAGAAACCCTTCAATCCAAACCATTTAAAAATCAAAACACCAACAAGACGCCTCAGAACATGTTCATCATAGGATAAACAAATCCAAGCATCTCAAAATCAAAGAATAAGCATTCAAATATTCAGAGGCAAGCAATCAGAAGAAGAAAAGAAGATGCAGAAGTGAAGTATCCTAGGGTTTTCAGAAACACTCTCATCACTAAACCATTCAAAGAAGAAAGATACGAGGGTACCAGACAAACCAGAAAAGCTTTCATCAGCATCATAGCCTCCCCGCCTTGGCCACCTGAGAAGCGCCGCCGTCCAACTCTCATTCTCCTCTCCAAAAGCAAACCCTAAAGGTATTATTTCCTCTTTCCTTTTTTCTAACACCTCACACAAACACAAATAACACATAAAGATCAAAACGTGTCCAAGATTAATAACATGCAAGAGATAAGTTTTTGAAACCCTAAAACATGAAAAAACAGAAATCAATACCTTTTTTTTCATCACCGCCTGAGCAACCATGGAGAGAGGAGAGTGGAGGTGGCGCCTAGTGGCCTGAGGCGAGGAAAGAGTTTAATCAGTGGTCATGTTTGAGAAACGATGAAGAGGACGAAGAAAGGTGGAGAAGCGGCGCCGTTCAAAACTCTGTAAACCTTGTTCTGAAACAAAGCATTTCAAACCCTAACAAAAAAAAAGCTTGTCAAACGTTTGGGCCTGCCCCTTTGCACAAACCCCTTAGGCCCAACGATTCAGGCGTGTGCACCCCCCTTTTTTTGGTTTTAATCCATTTTTATTTGGCATTTTGGGCCCACCATTCCCCTAAGGCACATTTTATTTTCTTAACCCTTTATACAAATTAATACTTTTTTCTTACCTTATTTTCTTATTTTATATAATCTAATTCCTATTTTCTTTGGTTAAATAAAAATAGAATATTAAACTTTTGTACAAAAATATTTTTAATGTTTATTACATTTTAAAAAATACATAAATAATTAGTTTGTTTTGAATTAAATACTTTTCTCTTTAAAACCCTTTTTATTTATAATTAACATTAATAAAAACACAAAAATAATAATAATACTTAATAATACATTAGGTTGACCTCTTAATCACTTGTAAATAATCATGTGCATCATACTTTGCTTTTGATTCCTTTTTATTCTTACATTTTACATTGAGAATGCGATGATTCGATTTGGTTGTAAATAATATTTGGACACTACTATCCTGATAAGACTCATCCCCATTTGTAAACATTTGTACCCCCATCCCCGGATACTTATTTATAATAGCTTAGACTTTAAATTCCCGCAATTTATCGCTTTCTATATACTGTATAGTAATTAGGGTTTGTATGCAAAAATCAATCAACAAATAGCTTGACCTAACACAAGATAGATGCATGAAAATCAATACACAATTCACACTTGCACCCCTAGGGTAATCCCGCTTGTTGCCTTCAAAAATGGGCCATGGTTGCATGTTAAGTGTCTTTGGCAAAACAAAAACAAATCAAAATGATCATAGTCCCTCGATGACGCTATCTTGTTGCCTAAACAAAATGATCATAGTCCCTCAAGAAAATTGCCAAAGACACTTGACACTATTGCTCTCATGGTCTAAACGATGACCCACGCCCGTCCCGTTTAACATCCTAAAACAAGGTTGTTCACCAAATACAATGGTGAAACAACACTGTTAAAAGGGTTAAAAAGCATAAGAAAGGATCTTTGAGAAATTTAGAGTAGATAGCTCTTAGTTACTTGATCAATCTTGCAAAACACACTTGCCATTTTTCAAAACACACATCTCCACACAATTTCAAAACAAACTTTCAAAACATTGAAACATCTTTTCAAAAAGACAAACATCTTTGTAAAACATTCGAGTAAAGAATTATTACAATGGTTGCCTAGACAAGGCATCTTTTTCAAAACATTTTCAAAACCACACACACAAAGCACCATTTCAAACAATTGAAAAGAAAAGGCAAGTGATCTAAAACAAGTAACTAAGAGCCCATGGATAACCATGGATGGAAAGGGTTCTAGCACCTTCCCTTTTCATAATCTACCCCCCGAACCCACGAAAACATCTCAAAGGTCTTTCCTGTGCTTTTTGACCTTTCCTCAGGATAAAATAAAAAGTCGGTTGCGACTCTTGCTAAACCGAACAAGTGTGAAAACAAACGCAAAACCTCAAGTCAGTTCTTCCACCGTATCACAATGACCCTCTATTTATAGGGAATCAAATGGAATGTTCAAGCGTGTGAAATGATAAAGTTTGGAGGGAAATCGTGTGAACCTGATGCACGAGCAAAGTGTGTTCTGATTTCCATCAAAACCCATCCAATCCTTGCGTTTTAAGGCTCTAATCCACTTTGGAAAATTGGTTAAACATGTTTAGATCACAAACGCGTGCTAATTTGGTGTTTAGAGGCCAAAACATGAATTTTAAATTCTGACTTATGAAGAAACTTCAGTTCCAAGTTACCAAGTTCAATCCAATGGCATTCTCAGCTTTAGGGGTCTTAAGGAATGATTCTTGATGCTTTAGAAAGATGAGGTTACAAGCTTTGTAATGGAAAAGGAATGGAATCAAATGGATGCTTGAGCTGAAAATTGCATTGAGTCGAAGTTGGGGAAAAAAGGTTGACTTTGCCTACTTAGAAATATTTCTAATTTTTCTTCAAAAGTGACCTATAATGTTTTGCATCCAAACATGGCATTCAACTTGGAATTTGATCTTGACCCAAAAATATGGAATTAAATAAACCTCTTGAATGACATTTTGAAACTTAAACCATTCAAAATCTCTAAAAATTGAGAGAGTTATGAATTGTTGAAGTTAGCAAAAAATCATGAAATGACCTTTAATCTTTTGTATCCTTAGGGAATCTTCCATCCATTTTCTCACTTTGCACATAAAATAAGGAATAAGGTTCATATCCTTAAGAACATTGTGGAAAAAGAGTGGGCTCAAGGTGATAAAAATTGACCAAGTTATGATCATTTGAAGTCACACATGGGAATTTGGGGGTTCATATGGAGGACTTGTAATCTTTCTTCATTATCAAGTTTCTTCCACATGAAAACTCCTTGAAACTTTTGAAGTGATTTGTTGATGTCCCTTTGAAGATAAGGATGTATTTGGAATGACTCAAAAATACCAAAATATGAGCAAGATATGCTTCTTTGAAGTTTAAAACCCTAGCTCCTAGATCAAGAAAATGCTTTGAGGAACTTTGACAATTTTGAATAAACTTCTTGTACCAACACAATTTATTTGTAAATAGAAGTTATTGAGGATGAAAATGAGAACTCATAGTCACCAAAACCACTTCCATATTCTTGATAATTGAGAGAAATATGCACTTGTGATCATTGGGAACAAGACCTTGTCCAACCATGACAACTTCTTCAATCAATCCCTTGCACTTTTGGATCAATCTTGATAACTTTGAAATGTGGTGAACCAAAATAAACCTTGCCATTCCATCCCTTCCAAAACAAATTCAATGGTAAGGTTTGGAATTCTCAATCTTTATTGCCTAGGGCATGGAAATAAACTCATGAACCCCTGGAGCAACTTGCTAAATCTCATTGCCTTTACCTACATTAGTAACAAGCAAGACAAACCAACATTGCATTTTATTAATTAAAAGGAAAAATCAAGACAAAATATTCATGATCACAAAAGAAAACAAGTCAAGGTGCTTGGTGATTCCTCAAAGAGAAAAGATAAAGGTAGGGAGGAGAACCAAGAACCCTAATGTGATCTTGTTCTGATTGAATCAATATGGTATGATGAAGGGATCTTATGGGCAAAATTTAGGGTACAACAGCTGCCCATATTTAAGTTTCTTCTATCCGGAGATACGAAGGTTAAAAATATTCGTGTCGACGTGATCGAAGATACTTAAATATAAAACAAACCCTATTTCTGGCCCTAAGATGTCGTGCAATGCTTATGAGCATGAATGCTTATGAACAAAACCAAAGAGACTCAAAACACCATTGGGGATGCAACAAAGGAAATAAAGAAACAAAAAATAAACCCGCCCAGGAAAATAAATCACTAGTGGATCAAACGACCTGACTTATAGAGGGTGATAAAGAGGTCAAGGACACACCAACTTCTACTGAAGGCAAAGCTACCAACGTTCACTGAAGGTAGGAAGAGGGAAGAAATAACAACACCGTCGTTCATTGACGGTGAGCTACCAACATTCGCTAAAGGTAGAGATAAAAAACTATCGACGTTCACTGTCGATGAAATACCAACTTTCACTGAAGGTAGAGAGAAAAGAAAATATCATAACACTGTCGTTCACTGACAGTGACCTACCAACATTCACTGAGGGTAGCAAAAAGGTAACAATCATCGACGTTTACTGCCGAAGACCTACCAACTTTCACTGAAGGTAGAGAGAAAATACATCATAGCACCACCGTTCACTGATGATGAACTACCAACGTTCACTGAAGGTAGCAAAAAGATAACAATCACCAACTTTCACTGAAGGTGACCTACCAACTTTCACTGAAGGTAGAAAGAGAAAACATATCATAGCACCGCCATTCACTGACGATGAACTACCAAAATTCACTAAAGGTAGCAAAAAGATAACAATCACCAACTTTCACTGAAGGTGACCTACCAACCTTCACTGAAGGTAGAAAGAGAAAATATATCATAGCATCGTCGTTCACTAACGATGAACTACCAACGTTCACTGAAGGTAGCAAAATGATAACAATCACCAACTTTCACTGAAGGTGACCTACCAACTTTCATTGAAGGTAGAAATAGAAAATATATCATAGCACTGCCATTCACTGACGATGAACTACCAACATTCACTGAAGGTAGCAAAAAGATAACAATCACCAACTTTCACTGAAGGTGACCTACCAACTTTCACTGAAGGTAGAAAGAGAAAATATATCATAGCATCGCCGTTCACTGACGACAAACTGCCAACGTTCACTGAAGGTAGCAAACAGATAACAAGCACCAACTTTCACTAAAGGTGACCTACCAACTTTAACTTAAGGTAGAACGAAAAAATATATCATAGCATCGCCGTTCACTGAAGATGAACTACCAACATTCACTGAAGGTAGAAAAAAGATAATAATCATCGACGTTCACTGCCGAAGACCTACCAACTTTCACTGAAGGTAGAAAGAGAAAATAAGTTTCCCCAAAATTCTGGCATTTCACCTAGAATGGGTCTCAACTTCTTCTTTCACCAAGGCATTCTGCCTGGAAAGGGTAATATATAAGTTGTCTCAAATTAAGAGACTACCACTGGCAAAGATTTCACGATGAGTTGTCTCTGTGATATTGAAAGTCTTGCCATCCACTGGAGTAATTTGACAACGGACTTCAAACTATCCACTTATTGAGAAGATAGCAAAAAAGTTACGTTGACTTTTAGAGGGAAGTACAAGTTGCTCAAATAAAGAGACTTGTTGCTTGTTGTTATATGAAGGATTATAAAAATTGCTTTCTGGGGAAAGAAAATATGGCTTCCTGGGGAAAGAAATATGAATTCCTGGGGAGATGCCAATATATTTCTATTGAGGAGATAAATGTCTTCTCGTGCAAAATAAATGCACATTCTCAAACCAAAACTCGAAGCTTGCGGAAATCCAAAGTAATGATACTGCTAGGTAACAAAGATTCAATCCAGAAATAAACTGAAGTATAATAGTATACCAAAATACATTCTTTGAGAAATAAACTCAAGAGGGAAACCCAATATATTCAGACAAAGAGCTGTACAGGAAGGCTAAAGCAAAAATCTTCCACGAGGGATAACTCAGTGGAGAAATTGAAAGAATATACGCTTTCTGCTTAAGGTCGACACTCTATTGGAGAGAGGATAACACAACTCTGCAAAACAGGGTAATATATCAACAAAATAACAATGGGTATGAATGAGCAATGATGTGCAAATTTTAGTTATGCATGATGTATGTGCGAATGTATGAGTGTTATCGTGCATATGCTGACAAAACAGATATATAACACTGGGAGTAACCAAGCAAAACCAACTCGGGCATAATCTACACTCGGCTAAATCACATCCAATACGAACATTCCAATAAAAAGTAAGCACCAACTGAGGAAACAAAACCTACTGCATGGCTTAACTTTACTGGGGAGAAACGCAATTCAGAAGTAAACAAAACATAGCGACCAAATAGTACAGATACAGAGATACAACATCCTCTCCCAGACTTTACCAGGGAATAGCACTCAGACTTCAACATGGAATCAAATATTTTCAAAAGTAACGCTTCTACTGGGGATTTGAAAAATCAACTTCAAGTAGAGCAAACAGACACCAAATCATCAAAACATTCATTGGGGAATTCGTGCCGACTTCATTGAGGAGGTCAACACCATATTCACAAAAGGGAAAACCTAGTATATGTTCTTCACTGAAGAAAACAGAGGCCCGTGTTCTTCGAGAGTAATTATTGTACCAACTTCTCTGGGAAGAAAGAACTTCTTTTAAACAAACGAAACCTTCATTGGAGAAATCTTGGATTGAATCTTCATATCATGCTAACCCAGAAAAGAGAAGAAATGCACTGAAACTTGACCGGGGATACTGGAGTCACAAACCTAATACAGCGGAAACATCTTGAGAAAAACTTCCCCAGGAAACAAAACTTCTTAAAACAACTGGAGTTCATCCTTTCCTGGGATCACCATTTTGGGTTTTTCTCTTGTGTCACAAATTTTAAAGTAAAAGCAAATTGTAAATTCTTTTTGAAAATAAATTTTTTTATTTTATCTTTTCGCTTTGAAAGTTATTATCAATAATAAATGGAGTCTTTACAAGCTAAATAAAATAAGAAATACAAAGAATTGGGTAAAAGCTCAAATTTCATTAATAGAATGGTAGTCTACGAATTGCGAGACTCCATGGATGATTACAAAGTTCGGAAAATGGTAATATATAATGGAAAAGATACATTGAGATACAATGACCATTATCCCCTCTAACAACTTTTGAAATCCTGAGTAGCAGCTTCTGTTGAAGTATGAGGATCCGAGAAGATTATTGCTCCAACGATCAAGTCTTATCTGATGTAGTTACTTGCCAAGAAAGTCCCTAACTTTTGCCTAAGATGCCCTTGCGGGTTTTCAACTTAGCGGGAAATTTTATTCTATTTATGTCTCTAATTTTTTTCTAGACCGCCCTTTCAGGTTTTTGGCCTACCGAGACGTCATTTTTTGCCTAAGCCGCCCTTTCGGGTTTTCAACTTAGCGGGATGTTCTTTTATTTCTTTAGGCGAAGTATTTATTGACTGCACCAGCGTTCATGGGACGTGGGAACTCCTCGCTATGATACGATGGAAGAACTGACTTGGTATTTTGCGTTTGTGTTTGCAAATGTTTCGGTTTAGCAAGAGTCGCCGCCGACTTTTTATTTTATCCTAAGGAAAGGTCAAAAAGCACAGGAAAGACCTTTGAGATGTTTTCTTGGGTTCGGGGAGTAGATTATAGAAAGGGAAGGTATTAGCACCCTTTCTATCCATGATTATCCATGGGCTCTTAGTTACTTGTTTAGATCACTTACTTTGCTTTTCAATTGTTTGAAATGGTGTCTTGTGTGTGGTTTTGAAAGATTTTTTGAAAAGAGGCCATCGTTGTGGCAACCTTTGTAATGATTCTTGTTTGAATGTATACAAAGGTGTTTTTGTCTTTTGGAAAGTTTTCAGTGTTTTGAAAGTAGGGTTTTGAATGTGGTGTTGTGAAGTGCGTTTTGAAGATAACAAGAATGTTTTTGCAAGTATTGATCAAGTAACTAAGAGTTGTCTATCCTATTTTACTCAAAGATCTTTCTTGTGTTTTTAACCCTTTTAACAGTGTTGTTTCACCATTGTATTTGGTGAATAACCTTGTGTTAGGATGTTAAACGGGACAAGCGCGGGTCATCGTATAGACCATAATAGTAATAGTGTCAAGTATTTTTGGCAATTTTCTTGAGGGACTTGATCATTTTGTTTAGGCAACTCAGATAGCGTCATCGAGGGACTATGATCTTTGTTTTGTTTTTGTTTTGCCAAAGTACTTGACATGCATACCATGGCCCATTTTTGAAGGCAACAAGTGGATTGTAACCCTAGGGGTGCAAGTGTGCATTGTGTTTGTTTTTCATGCATTTTTATCTTGGATTAGGTCAAACTATTTGTTAATTTGATTTTTGCATACAAACCCTAAGTCTAATCATGACATAATTGAAAGCATTTAAAGGTGCGAGAATTTAAATTCTACACTATTACAACATGATATAGGGAGGGGGTACAAATTTGAATTGGGAATTATTTGACAAGAAATTAAACCCTAAATTATTACAACCAAATTGAATGTGCAAGGCATAATATTTAAATGTACAATACTTAAATAAAATACAATAAATAAATATTAAATAAAATGTATTTATGCAAAAAGGGTTTTTATGTATGTAAAAAGTATTTTTAATGTAAAATGTAAAGAAATAAAATAAAAAGGGTTATTTTTAATTATTTTTTATTTTTAGGGAAAAAAACCCTAATTTTCTTAGGAAAATAAATATAATGTATTATTTATATACAAAAATGTATTAACAAGTATAAAAGTGAAATATATCCTAAAAAAGGCATTTTTTAGTATAAATAATAATAAAATAAAATATAATATTTTTGTTCTTTTTATTCTAATTATTTAATAAAACATAAATGTATATATTTCAAGAAAATATTTTCAAATGTGAATAAAAATGAAAAATGAAAATAAAAGTATTATTTCTATTATTTTTTTTAAAATTTTAACAAAATAATATAAAGTATTTAATCATTTAAATGATGGAAATAATTAAAATAAATACCAAATAAATATAAAAATTTATGAAAATATTTTTTAAGTATTTTTTATGTTAGAAAATAAAATATCAAAATTAGAAATGAAATAAAAATACAAAAATGATAAAAATACAAAGAAATAGGCCAGGGGTGTGTGAACTGAAAATGCAAGTGTTAGAAGCAAAACAAGCCAGCCCAGCCCAATAACTTCATCTTCTTCCTCTGTTCAAACACAAAAAACGCGCCTTCTGTGTACAAACTGCTATCTCCTGATTCAGTGCTTTTTTGACAAAACTCAAAACATGAAACTTGTAGAGCATCAAACAACGAATCTAACCATATAAAAAACTTAAGCTAACTCTCAAAGACCAGAGAGAATTTCTCTAGCCCTAATTTCTAACCTAGTTTTTTCAGAAAGTTCATGGATGAAATTCTCCTAGCACGATTAATATAAATGAAAACTAAACACATGTATGGTTTCAGGGCTATGAATACAACATCTTTCATTCACAAACCTAAGTCTAACTATTCCTAAATAGAGAGATAGAAGTTCATGAAATACCTATTTCAGTTGAGTTCGAGCTGGACAATGCAGCAACTTTCAATGGTGCTTGAGGTTCTTTTGAGCTTGCCTGATGTCCACTGAACCTTTCCCAATGCTTAGTTTGTTTTGAAGTGGCCTGAATCGTGCTACAGAACTCAACCTGCAAAGCTTCCAAACAAAAATGGCAATGTGTGTTAATGGAGTTACAATAACTTGTAAATGGTCTGGACAGCTTAGGTATATAGTTTGGAATGTTTTTGAAGTGCTTTTGGACAAAACGCACGAGGGAAATTGAATGTGGCTTGCAATATGCAGAATTGGCCCTGTTTTGCAAGAAAATGGAGATTTTGAGTATGAGGAGGTTTGAGTGATGAAAGGCTCGTGCTTCTGACTTGCAAGGGTGTATGAAACTTGTTTGACAACTTTGTTTTAGTTGGTTTTATCAGATGTGTGAGATACCTTGTGTTTGACAAGTTTCTTGTTTTTGAAGCAAGAAAGTGGAAGTGAGATTACAGGCTTGTACATGCCATCTTATCACCCTGCATACAATCTTCTTGGCCCCTATAATTAGTGGATTTGTTTAGCTGCAAGATATTTGGCTCTATGCTCAAGGATTAGTGGTTTGACATAAAGCAACCTTTTGCAAAAATGGCATGTGCCTTTTACCATTTAGGGATTAAACTTGTGTACAATCCTCTAATGTCCAAAACAAAACCTTATACCAATGGATTTACATTTAATTGTTGAGTACAAATTGTTTTAGAGGCCTATAATTGTGTACAAAGCTAGCTTGGTCAGATTTGCAACTTGGTATGAACATGTATTGGCCATGGTTACAAAGTGAGTTTTTGCCAACTTCAAGCATTCAAATCTCCCTAACCACAAAGGTGTTTGAGGAGTTCTTGGACAATTTGTAAATCTTGTAACATGTACTATAATCCATCTTTGAAATGCAACTTTAAACTCCAAGTGTAACTATGTGAAAAATGGCCAAGAAGATGGGTCAAAATCCTGCCTAAACTAGGGCAAAATTTCTCTAAGTTAAAAGTTTTAGGTACCCTTGTTCCAAAAATCATAACTTGAGATCCAAGCTTCTTTTGAGAAAACTTTGTGAATCAAAGTTGTATACGTTGTGATGGACTACAACTTTCATGTTGTAAGTTTTGTTTTAATCCATTTTCATCTTGGTGAAAAAATGGGACAAAGTTAGGAAAAAATAAGAAAATTTTATAACTTAGAAAATTTTCTAAGTTATGAAATTTTTCCATTTTAAACCCTAATTTGCAATTTTGGGTTTCTTGATGAACAAGTTTCATAATTTGACATGTCTTGATGAAAAATGACCATTGGCACTTGATTTTGACCAAAAAGTCAAAGTTTGACTTTTCAGTGTACAGTCAAATTTTGATCAGTTGACTGAAAAATTCATCTGTCAATCCTATGCATTTGAGATCTTTTGAACTTGTTGAATGGGTCAAGACAATGTCATTGAGTCCTTGAGTCCATGGTTGAGCTTGATTTGCCATTGTCTAGGTCAAACAGTCAAAAATTGCCTTTGTATAGTCAAAACCCTAAAAATGACTATTTTGCCCTTTTGGTGATCTGATCAAATTTCTTGTGGAATTGTGATCCAAACTTGATCAAATGTTTCATATGAGTTCATAATGTTGATGTGGGTCAAATTTCATGAGATTTGACTGTCAATTGGCCACAGTTGACTTTTTCCCCAATACAGCTGATTTCTAGGTCAACTGTCCAATTGACTGGGCAAAGATTTGAATCAAGGCTTGAAACTTGGTATGGACAAACTTGTGAGTCCAATATGAAGTATGAAAGTCACTTTGGGCATTGTAAGTCAAAACATCTCTGTGAAAACTCAAACCCTAATGTAGGTCAACAGTGCAAGGAGGTGTCTTGGGCAGAGCAAACCCTAGCTTGATCTTGAATTCCAAGAGTCTTGTGATGAGAAATGTTGATGAAATGAGAGGGCAAATTTTGGGGTACAATAGTTGCCCCTGTTCATTCTTCTTGAACCTGAAGAGTTAGATTGGCAAGTTTGCCTTTCGAGACTCAAAGGTAAAAGAGGATTGGACACTAGAGTGCCCGTAAATTTGCACTCGTCAAAATGTAGCTGAGGAAATGGGATTAAAGATGCCATTTGGAGATGGTGGAATATTGCTGGAGATGGGCTTAAAGATGCCATCCAAGAATGCTTGTTGAATTGCAATGTGGCAGGTCAGAAGAATTGTATCTGGAGACTGAGTATGTATGAGCAAAAGAATGGCGTTCGTGTCTGGAGCGTATCTGAGTTGTAACTGTATTTGAGCTTTGAATGAATATCAGAATGACTGTCGTGTCTGGAGTGTATCTGTATTCTGAATGGGTAGCAGAGAAACATCTGTGTATGGAGCATCTCTGGGTTGGGGATAAATTCCGAATGAGTGACAGAATGGCAACCGTGTCTGGAGCGTATCTGGACTGTATCTGAAGTTGAGATTTGTATGAGTAGCAGAGTGACTTCCGTGTCTGGAGTGTATCTGAGACTGTAACTGGGATCTGAATTAGTGACAGAATAACTTCAGTGGCGACTGCACTGGGGAGAGTCAATCTTCTGGTGTAAGGGCCAGAATGGCATCCGTGTCTAGAGCGTATCTGAACTTGTAGTTGATAGTTGAATCTGAATGAGAGATAGAATGGCTGCCGTGTCTGGAGCATATCTAGTCTGTATCAGATTGCTGAAGTCTGAACGAGTAGTAGAATGACCGTCGTGTCTGGGGTGTATCTGTACTGTATTTTGACTTGAAATTCTGAATGAGTAATAGAACGACCGCCGTGTCTAGGATGTATCCATACTGTATCTGAATAATTGTTAACGATAGCCTTTTAATCTTATCCTGAAAAGAGTAAAATGTTAGCTAAAACACAAAGTTATGTTGCATGATATGTATGATGCAATGAACTGTATTTCATCAATGTTTATGATATATGAATGTAATGGATGTGCATGTAAGCCGGGTAGCTGTCTTGCTGAGGAAAATAAATCCTAGATCACTGGAGATAATGAAATCCTTGACTGCTGCCCAGGAAGGTGAATCTTTGACCAATGCTGAGGATTCACAAATCTTTGATTGCTGAAGATGAGAAATCATTGCTGACTGCTTGGGGATTGAAAATCCTAAGTGACTTGTGGGGATTTACAAGGGTTCTGACAACTTCTGCGGGGAATGAGAATCCTTCACGACTTTCCTGGGACATAAGGAAAATCTCTATTGGGGAGGTAAAACCTGGGAGGTTTCTGCTTGGAGAAACGGGATCGAGAATCTTCTATCTGCTGGGAGATAACTCTGTAGGGAGAATGTTTACTCGACCGGTGAAATCATGAGCTTTGGGTTGTATGTCGAACTACTGGGGAAGCATCCTAGTTGGGGATAAGCCAAGAAGTTAACTATTATCTGCTTCGTTTTCAAACTTTTAAGATAGCCTACTGGTGAAATTGGGGGAAGCTGAACAGTTCCCACCGGGGGTTGATAGTTGGAAACTTGACTTTTCCAGGGAAGAAAGTTTAGAATATTCTGGCTCCGCTGGGGATAAGTATTTCAGGGTTTTTGGGCTCCACTGGGGATCGGGAGTTTGAATTCTGATGGGAACTTTGAAACTTAACTCAGCTGGGGAATCAAGTTTAGAATGCACTGGCTCCACTGAGGATCTTGAAGCTTAACTCCGTTGGGGACATGTACTCCAATTTTGGCTTTGTTGAGGAGCTGAATGATGTATCGTAAGGGATTTCTTCTGAAATAGCACAAGGATATCTTCCTACACCTTCAACCTATCAGTAATTATCCTTTCTCAAATTCGTTTTATTTGTAAGCAGTGATTATATTCAAATGCATATGCCTATTCAACAAAATATTGGATGTTTTTAAATAAAACATAAGTGTAAAAAGAAAAGGAAGGCAAGCAAATTTCTGCACTTTGAGGTATCTTTGTATTAACTTTTGTAAGTATCTTTGTACAAAGGAGACTGACATCCTAGTAAGAGAATGTTGTCGTAAAAATTGAAAAAATTTATACAAAAGAAAGATGGCTATGTGTAATGATTCCATGGGGTTCCCATTCTACTATAGCCTTCACAACTCTGAATATCTCGTCCATTCGCTGCTTCGTCCGCCGATGACTGGATTGATCAGAAGCTTGGAGCTTGTTGGTGAAGATATTTTTCTTAAAGTGATCCGACGAGACATAGTCATACGCTTTAATTCCCTAACTTTTGCCTGGACTGCCCTTTCGGGTTTTCGATCCATCGGGAAACCCTTTTTTGCCCAAGTCGCCCTTTCGGGTTTTCAACTTGCCGGGTGTACAGATTTTTTGTTTTATCCCTAATTTTTGCCTGAACCGCCCTTTCGGTTTTTCGATTCACCGGGATGCCTATTTTTGCCCAAGTCGCCCTTTCGGGTTTTCAACTTGTCGGGTCGTTTTATGCGTAGTATCTTTTGACTATGTCTGCATTCGCAGGGTGCGGCAAGTCGTCACCGTCCATGGTGGTGAGAATCATTGCCCCACCAGAAAAGATGCTCTTGATTACAAATGGTCCTTCGTAAGTAGGAGTCCACTTGCCCCTGGGATCACTTTGCGGTAAGATGATCCGCTTGATAATTAGATCTCCGAGTTGATATACTTGACGCCTGACTTTCTTGTTGAAGGCCTTGATCATCCGTTTTGATACGTTTGACCATGACAAACAGCAGTAAGTCGCTTTTTGTCGATCAAGTTAAGTTGATCAAGCCAGGTTTGAATCCAATCGTCTTCACTCAAACCGGCATCCTTCATGATCCTCAAGGAAGGAATCTGAACCTCCATGGGTAGAACAGCTTCCATGCCGTATACCAAAGAGAAAGGGGTTTCCCATGTTGAAGTACGTGTCGTGGTATGATATCCATGCAGAGCAAACGGTAACATCTCATGCCAGTCCTTGTAGGTGACTGTCATCTTTTGAATGATCTTCTTGACATTTTTGTTCGCAGCTTCAACAACACCGTTCATCTTCGGCCGATAGGGAGATGAATTGTGATGATAAATCTTGAACTGCTCGCATAGAGCGGTGATCATAGTGTTGTTTAAATTTGTACCGTTGTCCGTGATGATCCTGTCGGGGATACCATACCGGCATATGAGATTCTGCTTGATGAAGCGGGCAACCACATTCTTTGTAACTGAGGCGTAGGAAGCTGCCTCAACCCACTTGGTAAAATATTCGATAGCCACCAGGATGAAGCGATGTCCATTGGATGTCGTAGGCTTGATCTCTCCAATCATGTCAATGCCCCACATTGTGAATGGCCAAGGAGCTGTCAAAACATTGAGAGGAACATGAGGAATATGTACCTTGTCGGTGTAGACTTGGCATTTGTGGCAGGTACGGGAATATTGATGACAATCAACTTCCATGGTAGACCAGTAGTAGCCTGCCCTTAGAATCTTCTTAGCCATAGTATGTCCGCTCAAGTGGATTCCAAATGTGCCACTGTGTATCTCGTTCATGATCAAATATGCTTCAGCTTTGTCCACACAATGAAGTAGAACACAATCATGGCTATGCTTATAAAGGATGCCATTGCTTAGGAAGAACTTGGCAGCAAATCTCCTTAAGAACTTTTTGTCATTGACGGAAGCTCCTTCAGGGTATTCTCGAGTCTGGAGATACCTTTTGATTTCATGAAACCAGGGTTGTTCCACTACTTCTTCGGTATTAATCTCATGACAGTGCGTCGGTTCGTCCATTCGCTCGATGGTAATTTGGGGAGCCTCGTTATCCCAGTTGAGTTTAAACATGGAAGACATTGTAGCCAGAGCATCGGCTAACTGATTTTCTTCTTGCGGGAAATGCTCGAAGGTAATCTGCTCGAAATGAGGCAACAATGTCAAGACATGTACTTTGTATGGGATAAGATTAGGATGTTTGGTGTCCCACTCTCCTTTGACTTGACTGATAACCAAAGTCGAGTCCCCAAATAAGACCAAATATTTGATTCCCAAGTCTATAGCAGCCTTGAGACCAAAGAGGCAAGCTTCATATTCAGCCATGTTGTTGGTACAGCTGAAGCAAAGTCGGGCAGTGAAGGGTGTGTGGCAGCCTTCCGGAGAAATGAGTACCGCACCGATACCGTTGCCAAGTGCATTTGAAGCACCATCAAAGTACAGAGTCCATCGGGATCCTTGTTCAGGTCCGTCATACGGTCTGTTACCTTCAATGTTGTCCAATGTCATGATGTCCTCGTCAGGGAAGTCGAATCTCATAGATTGGTAATCTTCGACGGCTTGATGAGCTAGATGGTTAGCTAGTACACTTCCCTTTATAGCTTTTTGGGTAGTATACTAGATACCATACTCGGTCAGAATCATCTTCCATCTAGCGATTCTTCCAAATAAAGCAGGCTTCTCGAAGATATACTTGATCGGATCCATCTTGGAAATTAGCAAAGTGGTATGAGTCAACATATACTGCCTTAGCTGGCGAGCAGCCCATACCAAAGCGCAGCAAGTTTTCTCGAGCAGTGAGTAGCGAGTCTCACAGTCGGTAAACTTTTTGCTAAGGTAATAAGTGGCATGCTCTTTTCGGCCAGACTCATCATGTTGGCCTAGTACGCACCCCATTGAATTATCTAAAACAGTCAGATACATGATTAACGGCCTTCCTTCGACGGGTGGCATCAAGATAGGAGGTTCTAGTAAATACTCATTGATCTTATCAAAAGCAACTTGACAATCATTGTTCCATTCAACTACCTGATCTTTCTTCAACAGTTTGAAAATTGGCTCACTGGTAGATGTCAGGTGAGAGATGAACCTCGCGATATAGTTTAAGTGTCCCAAGAATCCTCTAACCTCCTTTTCAGTGCGGGGGGCAGGCATTTCTTATATAGCCTTTACTTTAGCTGGATCAACCTCAATGCCTTTGTTACTGACAATAAATCCCAAAAGTTTACCAGACCTAACTCCAAAAGTGCACTTGCTTGGGTTTAGTCTGAGCTTATACTCCTTCAACCTGGCAAATAGCTTTTGCAAATGATCAAGGTGTTCTTCCTCCGTCTGTGATCAAGCTATCATGTCGTCTACGTAAACTTCGATCTCATGATGTATCATATCATGAAACAAAGCTACCATGGCGCGTTGATAGGTTGCCCCGCATTCTTCAGTCCGAATGGCATTACTTTGTAGCAGAAGGTACCCCATTGCGTGACAAATGTAGTTTTATCCATGTCCTCGGGGGCCATTTTGATCTGGTTGTATCCCGAGAATCCGTCCATGAAGGAAAATACCTTGTGTTGAGTTGTGTTGTCAACCAAGATGTCGATATGTGGCACTGGAAAATCTTCTTTAGGGCTAGCCCTATTTAAATCCCGATAGTCCACACACATTCTGACTTTGCCGTCCTTCTTAGGCACGGGCACAATGTTAGCAACCCATTGTGGATAGGAAGTAACAGCCAGAAAGCCAGTGTTAAATTGCTTCATTACCTCAGCTTTGATCTTCTCAGACATGTCAGGCCTTATTCGGTGGACCTTTTGCTTGATCGGTGGACAGTCTTCTCTTGTAGGGAGACGGTGAACCATGATGTCTGTGTCTAGTCTCGGCATGTCTTCATAAGACCAGGCGAAGATTTCAACATATTCGTTCAACAACCGCACTAAGCGCTCTTTGACACTTGGCTCCAAGTTGGCACCCACTTTTACTTCTTTCCTGTCTTCCTCTGTCCCCAAGTTGATGGTTTCTAGCAACTCTTCATGAGGCAGAATAGCCCTCTCTTCTTATTGCAAAAGTCTTGCTAACTCTCCCGGCACTTCACAGTCTTCGTCAACTTCGTACTCAGCATGATTGACCAAATCTTCAGAGTTATTGAAGGCTAAAGCAGAATAGTCACCCATGGAATCTGGAGTGGAGGGGTACCTGCATTTGTGAGTGTGGGTGTGTGTAAGGGATAGCCATCCTCAAACAAAACAAAATGCAAAAGGAAAGAAAGTGAACACAACAGTTTATAGATGAAAAACATCCAATGATTCATTAAAACATGGCATATGATAATGAAGAAAATCAAGCCCTTACAAATGGACCTACATGCCCGGGCAAGGCATGAGGTGAAAATAGTGTGCGAATTGTTTTAGTTATTACAGACCATAAATGGGAAATTGTTCAAAGATAAAATTACTGGTTGATAAAGGTGATGGGAATAAAATCCTTTGCTTCCTAGTTGCTTAGACCCCCTTCGACGGTTGGAAAGATCCAATCTTCAAAGTGTCCCTCTTCATCTTCATCTTCTAAAGCATTGATTCCATGGCGAGTGATTTTGACAGGTGGTCCTCCAGCTTTGGAGCGACGCATAGCCTTTTGTCCTGCAGCAGTAAACCCTAACCCAAACTTGTCCGTCTTATGGGGAAAGTCAGGCAGCTGACCCCATACTGTGCTCTTTCCTTCTTTGACTACAGCCTCTGCGTCCTAGAGAGATGTCATCCTAAATACATGCTTGGGAATGATAGGCACCTCAACCATTATCTTCGCAACTGCTATCTCAGGAGAAACTTCCTCAAAATGTTGGAAAGGCGTTTCGATGAACTCGCCATCCAATTCCACATAGCGGAAGGAATTGAGATGACTTATCATGTACTCTTCCTCGCCATGCACCGTTATAATCTTACCATTAACAGGATATTTCAGCATTTGGTGCAAAGAGGAGGTAACTGCCCCAGCATAATGGATCCACGGTCTTCCTAACAAACACGAATATGACGGACGAATGTCTATCACATAAAAGGTGGAGTTGAAAACTTTTTTGCCTACTTTGATAGGAATGTCAACCTCTCTGTGAACCATTCTTTTGGACCCATCAAAGGCCCTAACAACGATGTTACTAGGTTTGAGGGTCAATCCTTCGCAGTCCAAACGGTCCAACGCTTTCTTCGGCAGCACATTCAAGGAAGAACCAGTATCAATTAAGACATGGGCGAGGGTGGTTCCCCTGCATTCAACTGAGACATGTAGCGCATCGTTGTGTTTCCTTCCTTTGGGAGTGAAGTCAGCATCGGAAAAGCCAAGGCCATTATCAGCAGTAAGACTCGCCACACACTCCTGGAACAGGTCAGCCGAAGTCTCTTGGGGTACATGTGCCGCCTTCAAAATTTTGATCAGGGCCTTAGCATGGGCCTCAGAACAGAGTAGAAGAGCCAACATTGAAATTTTAGAAGGGGTCTGCCCTAGCTGTTCCACGACGTCGTAGTCACTCTTTCTGATTATTTTCAAGATTTCATCCATTTATTTCTGGGTGGTTTCAGGGATAACCATAGCATGAGCCTTCGTCCTGACATGCTCTTCCAGTATCCCATTAACCTTATTGGTAGTATCAACAGATGGTCTTACTTCAGGAGTATCCAATTCTTCGATCATCGGGCCTTGCACAGACGGCTTAGCAGGTACAGAAGCTTTCGAGGGTCCGAAAACTGCTCGAGGGGGAGCAATCTCCGGAGAAAAAATCTGTCCGCTGCGGGTTATCTTGCTTGTTCCTGCGATATTCCCTATATCAAAGTTTTCTTCTTCAGAATTCTCTTGGACTGCCTCAATCTGTTTGATACCATGATAGAAGATTTCTCCCCCATAGTTCCATGGTATCGTTCTGCTAGATTGATACGGGACGGGTCCCGGCATGGTGATTTTTAATGGTACCAGTTTAGGGTTAGGCGTAATCTTGACAGGCCTTTTGCAAGCCTTGGGAGGATTGTCCGAAATCGTTATGATTTCAATATCGTTGGTTGAAGTAGCAAAAGTAGCAGGTGTAACAGGAGTGAAGGTATCAGCAGGGGTTTTTTGGAAAAGTATCTCTTAGGTATCCATCAGGCGTTGGACACCTGATTTCAACATTGGGCTGTTAGCTTGTATGTTTAAACAAAAGTAACAGTCCTTCCCACAGCCTGGGAATATCCCGGCTCTCATCAAATTCTCTTTAATCACTAGTAACGGAGTCAAAAGATCAGCAACATCAGTAACATGAAGGTCTTCCATAACGGCATGAACATTATGACCGTGCTTGGGCATCGGAGCAAAAATCACATTGGGCTTCTCAGGAGCATCAAATTCTACTTCCTTGGCGTCAATCAGGTCCTAGATTTTGTTCTTAAGCGCCCAACAATTATTGGTATCGTGCCCAACACTGTCAGAGTGGTAAGCACACTTGGCATTAGAGTGGTAGTATGGAGAGGAGGTATTAGGGTTCTTTGGTGCTTCCTTCAAACTGGTAAGATTCAGCTTCAACAAATGAGGCAGTACTTGAGCTGGCGTCATGTTGATTCGGGTGAACTGCCGTTGTGGCCTTTCTACCCGTTGTTGATTAGGTCTTGACTGATTACCGCGAGGTTGATCATTTGAAGGGTTTTGAATCATCACAGCCCCTACAGTTGGTCAGCGCTCGGTTCTTCCCTGACTTTTCTAAGAATAAACAGCAGAGGCTTCCTTCTTAGCTGGGAAGGTTTTCTTAACAGCAGTGGACGCGGAGGTATCTTTTTGAATCTTACCACTTTTAATACCGGCCTCGACCCTTTCGCCGGTCAAAATTAGTTCAGTAAATCCTGCGGAGGAACTCCCAATTAAATGATTGAAGAAAGGACCAGACAGGGTCCCCAGAAACATGTTAACTAGCTCTTTATCTGACAATGGTGGCTGCACCCTTCCAACCAGATCACGCCACTTCTGGGCATACTCTTTAAATCCTTCATTGGAAGCCATCCCCATACTCTGTAGCTGAGTACGAGTGGGCGCCAAATCAGCATTGTATTGGTATTGACGGTAAAAAGCAGCAGCTAAGTCTTCCCAATTGTGAACCTCTGATCTCTCGAGTTGATAGAACCAGTCCAATTGTGTGCCTGACAAACTGTCTTGGAAAAAGCGTACCCAGAGATCTTTATCAGATGAGTGGGGTTGGATCTTTCTGACATACGATCTCAGATGCATCTTTGAGCAGGACAGACCGTCATACTTAGCAAATGTCGGTACTTTGAACTTGGGAGGGATAACTATCCTAGTGACCAACCCTAGTTCTTCAAAATCTAAACCAGGTACCCTCTGCAACTCCATAGCTGCCAATATATCCTCAAGATTCTTATATTTGTCATCCGTCGGGGGATATTGTTGTTCGCAGTAGTCTTCATCTTCTTCCTCTTCCTCCTCTTCAACTTCAGATTCAGACGGTACCGCAGCCCCTTTTCCTTTACCATCCCCTTCATCAGACGTTGAGGGGAACTCGAGAACTTTTCTAGCATTTCTTTCAAACCTTCTTCCAAAAGTGGCTACTCCGTGCCTCTTCTTCTTTTTCTCTTTATTCTTCTCCAACAGTGCTTTCAGATCCTCTTGACCCTTTGCTAAGGTCATAAGGAGTTGCTGAATTGAGAATTTTGTACTTGCAGATCCTTAACTGTCTGCTCCAAATCCATCTTGCTGAAATAAACAGCAGAAAGATAAGGAAACCTGGTGTGAAGACCTGTTTATGCATATGATGAATGGTATGTTATTCATGTAATGCATTCAAGGATTCAGAAATTCAAATTTGTTGCAAACAAAAAGGAACACACGTCATATTAAGAAGAAATTGTTAGTACATAAGTGCCCCATGGTCAAAATATTACAAAATTCTTAATGTAAAAAGACATTACGCATCCTCTTTGGTGTGATGTAAGTGTTTAGAGTTTCCTCCTCATGAAGTCGGCGGGTAAGCTCCAAAACCTTCTTCTCACTGGGATAGAAGCTGGCTTCAAAAGTATTCCGTTCTTCCTTGAGTTGGATCCAACTCTTTTGCATTTCTTCCCATGATGTTGGCATGTCAGGATGTAGGAGGGTGTATGGAACCTCTCCTTCCATAACAGGCTCTTTGATCAAGGGGAGAATGTGAGGATATGGCATCATAAGACTCTGGGCACGGGTTCGTACCCACTTGAGATAAGGCTCAAGGGGGATGGAATTCCTGTGCCCCAATGTCTTACTATCCACTTTGTTGGGAATCCTTCAAGCTCTGATGAACCTTTGTCGAAGTCCTTGCGCATCATTGCCGAAGTCAAAAACTAGGTCAGGAATCAGCATGTCATGAGGGCCATCCCTCCAAGCATATCCAAACTGTCTTAGAGCTAAACAGGGGTTGTAGGTAATGCCTCCCCTAATGACAAGTAGTGGAACATTAGGGAATTCCCCATACCGATCAATGATGATGACATTTTCTCTAAACCGAGAACACCAATGTACATCAGAATGTGTGAGGGTCATCAATCGTTGTGACCATCTTAAACCCTGCTCATTCTTCAAAACTGATTGTGGAAGGTGAGAAATAAACCACCTTGCTAGGAGAGGAGTACAGCACATGAGAAAACCTCTTTTCCTCATTTTTCGTTTGTAAAATGAGTGTAGGATGTCCCCAAGCAGTGTAGGTACAGGATTCCTGGATATGAAAATCTTGACAGCATTCACATCTATAAGTTGATCAGGGTTTGGGAACAAGACCAACCCATAGATAAGGAGTGTCACAATCTCTTCAAAGGCTTGTAGATCAAGAGAATTCCAGCAGTCTTGTGCCTTCTCAAACAAAAACTTTGCCAAGAAACCCTTGACACCACTTCTGGTTTCCCAGTGTCCTTTGATGTCAGAAGGTTGCAAGTGTAATGCTTGAGCAACATCTTCAGGCTTTGGTTCTTTTTCCGTACCGTTGTAGGGTAGTTGATGAAGAATAGGAATTCTCAGGAGTTGAGAAAATTCCTCCAAAGTAGGCACCAATTGGTAATCGGGGAATGTGAAACAGTGGTGTAGGGGGTCAAAGAACTGGAAGAGAACTTTCACCATGTCTTCTTCAATGTTGGAGTTGACCAAGTTGAGAAGTCTACCATGTCTTTCACTGAAGAGAGAATTTTCTGGAATCCTGGAAGTAAGCTCCTTGAGTTGAGGAGGGATTCTCACAAGGTTGACTTGAATTGTTTTCCTGCGAAGAGATTCCATGACCTACAAAACAAGAACAAAGATGAAGATCCAAACCCTTGAAATGGTTAGTGGATGCATATGATGCTTTATGATGTTCATGATGTATGCACAAGCACATGTACAAGCAAGTCACACAAAACCCTAGTTTTAGGCTTGCATGAGGTTTCATAGGTAAATACCCTCTTGAGTTTAGTTGGCTCAAACCTGTCCTATAAAATAGTAACCGGGTTCTAAGGAGCTCAATATCACAAGATTGTTTTCTATGTTCATTGTTTTGGTTTAGCCACTTAACTAGCGACCAAAATATTCCAAGAAAATAACCCTCAATGAGTGTAGTATCGAGTATCTACAAACTTTGGATACACCAAATCCGGTCATCTCACTACCCCTAATAAAAGGCCAAGATGGTGTAGTAAGGTTCTAAGAGTTCATTAGTGCTTTATGACATCACTCAGTGGCCCCGTATTCTCTTTGATTGACTCAAAGGCTACCGATACTCACAAATATGTCGCACTAATATAGCTATTGCTTCAACCATATCGGTATATCCTGCACAGTTTCCACAACGTATTGCTATTTACCTATGAATGTTTCCCAAATCCAGGTGGAAGATTTCAAGCCCAAATAAGAGAACCAAATGTAAAGCAATCAAAGCAAACAATATAATCATGCAAAGGGTGACCTAAGCCCTAAGGTTACTCCACTTTTAAAGTTGTCCCCAGCAGAGTCGCCAGTTCTGTGATACGATGGGAGAACTGACTTGGGATTTTGCGTTTATGTTTGCAAATGTTTCGGTTTAGCAAGAGTCGCCACCGACTTTTTATTTTATCCTAAGGAAAGGTAAAAAAGCACAGGAAATACCTTTGAGATGTTTTCTTGGGTTCGGGGAGTAGATTATAGAAAGGGAAGGTATTAGCACCCTTTCTATCCATGGTTATCCATGGGCTCTTAGTTACTTGTTTAGATCACTTGCTTTGCTTTTCAATTGTTTGAAATGGTGTCTTGTGTGTGGTTTTGAAAGATTTTTTGAAAAGAGGCCATCGTTGTGGCAACCTTTGTAATGATTCTTGTTTGAATGTATACAAAGGTGTTTTTGTCTTTTGGAAAGTTTTCAATGTTTTGAAAGTAGGGTTTTGAAATTGGTGTTGCGAAGTGTGTTTTGAAGATAGCAAGGATGTTTTTGCAAGTTTTGATCAAGTAACTAAGAGTTGTCTACCCTATTTAACTCAAAGATCTTTCTTATGTTTTTAACCCTTTTAACAGTGTTGTTTCACCATTGTATTTGGTGAACAACCTTGTGTTAGAATGTTAAACGGGACAGGCGCGAGTCATCGTATAGACCATGATAGCAATAGTG